>CM057162.1:1577357-1598869 GCA_029962745.1 Echinometra lucunter | reverse complement strand
TAATTTGATAAGTCAATTATTGATTGCTTTTTGATTAAATAATTACCTTGATTGACTCTTGGGTTGACTGACTGACTGACGGACTGACTGGCTGGCTGAATGGTTGGATGACTGACTGATGCATTGACTGACTGATCTATCAAGTGCGTTCATTAAAAGAGGGGCTATTAAACAAGCAGTCCTAAAATGAACTCAAGTTCAAACAAATTACTCTTTTGCATAAAATCATGATAAAGTTTTGATAGTCTAGGAAACTTAAAGTGTTTTAAAGGATTCATGCATGGGTGAGAACTAATGCGCAAAATTACATCAAGATCTTTAAAGAACACTATTCACAACTCACATACACATGCCAGTCACTCAGTCAAGAATAAAAGTAATAAATTAAATAACACTGCAGATTATTCAATCAATCATCATTCAGTCAATGCCTCACGCAGTCAGCCATTCAACTATTCAGCTAACCAGTCAGTCAGTCAACCAGTCAATCCATAAAGTAATCATTTAATCAACAGTCAATCAATTATTGATTGATCAAATCATTGACAAATAAAATGCCCAAACAATCGATCAGTCAGTCAGCCATTCAGGCAGTCGGGCAACTCTGTGGAAAAGAACAATTTCTTTGAATGGGAGTGCTGTTAAGACTGCTGGTTTGATAATTGTTCCTCTTCTTTCAATTTGGCGGAAGTCATTTTTTCACACTTTGAACAAAAACAGTCATTGTTCGGCCAAGCGTGAATTAACATTTGCTTCGTGAATGGCACTTGATAGATAAGCCCACTGGTCATCTGTCAACATGAAAACTCTTCAAAATATTTTTGAAATAATGATTTTCATATTTTTTTTCAAAAGTGTAACGTTTTTATTGATACGCCCTGTATAATATGGTGTACTTGAAAGAAGGTTTCTGATTGGTCAGATTCGTCCTTTTTGACATTGCGTGATTCGTTCTATGGGCACGAATGTTCAAAATATAAGGCTTTTATTGCATGCTTATTTGTGTCCAAAATCCCATAGGTCAAGGGATCAGTAATTTGGAGTGTGTTGCACTTTCTGACATGCGACTGATGTTGCATGTTTGGTGATCGGCTCCGATCCCAAAAGCAGTTTCCCATCTTACATAACACATAGTACGTGTTCATTCAAATATGCCATAAAAATTGCATCGCTAGAAATAGAATTTCTCTCGTGCACTATATCTCATGTACATATAATACATTTAAGAAATTCTAAAGCTATGGATGCACACATTACGGTATATTCAACTCCAGAGCATGCACTGTATCATGTTATGAGCAGTGTATGTCTCATTTGTAAAGTACTGGTATTATTTGTACTAGACAATGGGCCGTATCGATCAAAGTAGAATTTGCTTAGAAGCTAAAGCTACCTCGTAATAGCTATTATGTCAAAGGGAAAGCTGAAAGCGAGTACTTGCGCCGGACCTTTTTTCTTGGCTAGATCTGTACCGGGTGTCCCAAAAAACGGAAAGGCGGATTTTTATTTTTTCAGTATGGGGAACCTACTTTACCTTTAATAATTATATAATTATTCTTTGTTATATATAATTTCTAAAGCATCTTCTGTCCGAGAGAAAAATACCAAGATCACCTATGTCCATCTCCTAAAATTGCCTTTTTAACACAATTCATGGCATGTTTCTTTTGTTTAAGCATCATTTACGTCATTGGGCTTTCCTTAACCATTGTAACATGTTACATATACACCGATAAAGGCCATTCTTGACACAACTCTACTCTCGTCGGTAGCAAAAATCTAAATAAAAGGGCATAGAGTGGCCTCGCAGTAAACCGTTATCAATCAAATGTTTCTATAGGGCCCAGTATTGTCAGGTAAGAGGTACGTTGTTTGACAGGTGGTATATTATTTGAAAGTTTTCTTAACCAGTGATCCCAATGATGTGAAAATGTATAATACTTTTCGAAGGCAAAGAACTTATAAACTGTCCGTAGGCTTTTTGAGACACCTAGTTGTAATAGCTCAAGCACAGGGGTACGGTTAATTCTTCTGAATGAGCATCTCAATGGCCTCAAGTAAAACGTTATTAATGAAATATTTCTATAGGGCGCAGTATTGTCAAGGTAAGCGGTATGTTGTTTCCGACAGGTGGTATATTGTTTGAAAGTTTTCAACAGGTTACGCACTCCAAAATCAGATCAAGATACCTTCTGGAAAGTTGTACAAAGGAGATTTATGCTCCGATGCGTTAGCCTATTCGAAAGCTCTACTCCTCGCTCACTTTCTAAATTTTATACAAAAAGCAATTTGCCCCACTACTTTTAAATGTCACCAAACTGGTTTTAACATTCAATTTTGTAACAGTAGCTGGGTGGCTTAGGGTCAAAATTTTCGATTTTCGTGACATGGCGGACAAAATCATTTTTGGTATGAAGCATCCTTAGGGTGTATAAAAAGATTTTAGCCTAGGAGCCCACGCTAAATATTTCCGTAACCATGGTAACGGGCAAATATTCAATATGGCTGCCATGAAGGGCAAAGATGCATTTTCCTTGATTACAGTAAGCATTTAACAGCAATTTGAAACCGAAAATGACATTTAACTATCAGAAGCATGTACACAGTATATGGATTACCTTAGTGACAGTTCAAAACGAAAGAAATATGTTTTTTGTTGGTTAAAAATGCAATTTTCAAGTGAAAAATGAGTGGCATAACCTAATTGTTTCAAATAACATTGCTTTACCTAAACATAATTTTTGTAGATAAATGAAAAATAATATTCAGCCTATGAAGTAAAATGATGGGCATGAACCACAGAGGTGAAAATGAAATTTGTCAAATTATATATGAAACTTTATAACATCAACAATTTATTTGACAGGCTGTAAAGATTTGCTACCCAACGCAAAGGTCCATATCACAGCTGTTGAATTGAGTCTGTACATGGTGATCAGTGGCGTACCGTGGGTAAACGAATTGGGGGGGCATCGAGAATGGCTATACGCTGAAATTTTTTCCGGGGGGATGGGCAAGACGTGTGAAATTTTCAAAGAAATACGAAATCGAGGGAGCGAAGCGACAGAGCTTGTCATTGGGGTACTTAGCATTTTCGAAAATTGAAATTAAAGGATCTGATACACACACTTATGGTGGATTTTTGGACAATTTTTTTTAGCAAGTGAAGAATTCCATGGGGAGGGCAACCTCCACCCTGCCCCCTCCTACGTACAGCCATGGCACCGAGTGGAAAAGCTAGTGCGGGTATGTGTGGTTATTTCTAGTACATTGACAGTAACGGCAGTAATTTTCGAACCAAGGTGTCAAGTTTAGGGACATGAAGCGTTTTAAGATTTTTGAAGAATTATGTATCTTGCAATAGGTACCACCCTGTTTTAAGTTTTGCGAGCAAGCGACGCGAGCGAGCCGAAAATTACAACTTTATTTGTGATTAATCACTTGTTACTGTATTATCAAAATATATTATCGGACTACTATGATAGACCTACATGTATATGATAATTATTTTAATTATCATTTTCGCACGTCCCTGGTCTCTAACCATTACGAGCGAGCGAAGCGAGCGAGGAAGCACAATAACTTGTTCAGTAAATTACATTGTGAGCATATGAAACATCTAAATTATTATTATTTTTTATTTTATTTTATTTTTTTTTATTTATTTATTTATTATTATTATTTTTTTTTTTGCTTTTAACGAACGAGCTTAGCCAGCGAGGAAATATATACTATACAATATTCTTTTTTTCATTGTAAAAGCGTTATTCCTCATCGAAATGTATCTAAAATAATCTGTTCGATCCTCAATGTGATGAATATGAATCCCTTTAGGTACCTCGCTCACCGTCCGAAACCATTCTGGTTTTTTTTACCAGCGAGCAAACTCAGCGACGCCGCCCCCCCCCCCCCAACACACACAAATACCCTAACACATGGATTTGTCAGCAAAATACACTAGATGTTATTTGAACCTCCTTGCTACCAAAAATATCATAATAATCTAATAAATCGCTTCTAAAAATGATTGCCATAGGCCTATGCCCAAAATTATCTTGTTTCTAGCATTTATACTAGCAGGAGTAGGAAGCTGGCGAACGAACAGATGGGAACTATCATTGGGGTTTTTCGGGGGAGGGGATGTTTGCCTAGGCCATCTACTGAAAGGGCCCTTTTAGGTAAACCTCTTGCGGCGAAATCCAGATGTGGTTTTTACTAGCAGTCTATCAGTGGAACAATAGTAGTCTTTAGATTGAGACACAAGATTCAAACTGATTCTTCTCGTAAAAATAGCAATTAGCGTTGGCATTTGTTAGGCTACTTCGAGGGAGCGCTTCCCCATATACCATTTTTCTTTTCCCCGTTTCCCTCTTTCTTTTCTCTTTCCTTTTTTCGCTTTTTTTTTGGGGGGGGGGGGGGGCAGCCGATGGGGGGGGGGGGGCACTGCCTAGAACATGTAAAACTGGCAATTTCTTGAAACATGGCACAGCCTGTATATTGCATGATAACATAGGGTAAGACATGAAGGGCCCCGGCCTGGATGGGACTGATTATAGTTCTTATATAATCCATTATAGACATATCTGCAGATCAGGTGTAAATCTTTGATTGTCGTTTGTACAAATCAAGTTTGGTTGCGGCATGTTTTTTGTCTGGCAATGATGCTTCATGATGCTTGTCTATAGACAAATCACAAACTGATACAAAGTCATTTTTTAAAAGCCTGTACCACTTTTTGAAGGAGGAAATATATATTAGTTTACCAAACATCTAACCGTGTACAAAAAAAAACTGTTTGACATCGAGACATGGACAAGTTATATCAAAATTACTATATAACATATCGCTGCCCTCATTGCCAAATTTTGGTATGTACAACTCGTATGATTTTCAACGATGTGATTTTATGCATGGTATATATCTTGGTATAATATCTTGCAGTCATTGTACCTCTAGCCCTCTTCACATTTCTTCTATGGCTGAAAGCAAATTATCAGAAAAAATAATCAGAGTTTTAAGATGGCCATGAATTGATTCCTCAACCATTTTAAAAATAATTTGTCATAAATTATCCTGCAATATTAGTTTTTATCATTCGCGATGGCGGCCATTTTGGATTTCGCATTTTTTTTATAGTAGCCCCAAAAGTTGGCGAGGGCTCCTAGGCTAACATTGATTACCAGGTGATAAGGAGTGTTAGTAAGCTCTGTCACGAAAATTTTCCTAACCCACCCTACTACAACCCTTTGAGATTGAAGATGAATACATGTATCGGCTTTCTAATGGTCTAAAAAGGAAGTGAGGGTAATTTGAAATTTCAAAATGAAGACGGGTAAATTACATCATGTTTTTGCAAGAAAAAAACGTAAGCTACCTGCAGAGGAGCTTGCAAAAAAGCAAGCAAATGCTACTACCACTACATACCACCACTACTACTACTTTTACTACTACTACTACTACTACTACTACTACTACTACTACTACCACCACTATTTACTACTGCTGCTACTACTACAATATAGGTTTTCCTGGCCAATTTCGCAACTTTGTCAGTCTAATTCGAGCATTCAATTTAAACGATTTTTGCCGAGCCGTGCCATAGGGTAGTTCAAATACATGATGTGAGCTTTCAAAATCATCTTGGAAGCATTCAAATTCACGTTTTTTCTTATCCAAATTCACAATTTATGCACGTTTTCGTGAATCCTCCATTCAATTTAACATCGCATGGTCACGTGATAACGCGACAAACACATTCGTGCATCATTTTGGAGCATCAAATTTAGGGGGTTGTACATGCAATTGTCGCCGTACATTAAGGGAAGCATGCATTCTCGGTGTACTTTTTGAGGTTTATATCCACTTGGTCTACAAGCAGTTGGTCTACTTCTCAGGTTGTATAATACCACATGAGCTAAACCCATTTGGTCTACTATCAATTTGGTCTAATTAACGTTTGGTCTAAATTACATTTGATCTAATACCCATTTTGTCTAATTGTCAATTCGTCTAGTAACCATTCGGTCGAATTGCCACTTCTTCTACTTCGTTTTTTCGCCCATTTCGTCTACTGACCACTTGGTCTATTACCAGTTTACCTAATTATTAGTTTGTCTATTGTTAATATGGTCTATTTACACTTCGTATAATTACCATTAGGTCTACAGTATCCTTGGTCTATTTATCACTTGGTCTAATGTCCGTTTAGTCTATTTTCATTTTTTGTAATGCCAGTAGGTCTAATTTCCATTTGGTCTACATGCAAATTCATCTAATTGCCATTTGAGCTACAAATCTTTTTCGGCTTATGAAACTTAGTCTTATTATCATTTGGTCTAATAACCAAGAGGGCTAGATCTATTCTCTCTTTTTTTCTAGACGGACGACATGCAGGCATAAAAGTATTGCTTATTAAACCCAAAGGCGCATTAGACCAAATGGGCATTGGACCATATAAAATTGTCATTAGACCAGCTAGATGTCAGACAAAATTGACATTAGACCAAATGCGCATTAGACCAAATGGGCATTAGACTAAACGGTCCGTAGACTAACTGGTCATTAGACTAACTGACATGTAGCCTCTAAATGGATATTAGACAAAATGATACTTTGCCTAAATGGTTATTAGATGAACTGATAAATTGCTTATGTAGATATTAGTCAAAGTGGATGGAGCCTAAACGTCCGTCGCTGAATTCACGAAGTGGCACAATCCCTCCCCCCCCCCCCCCCCCCCATTGCGTCCAAAGTCAAGTTTGAATTATTTTCAGTTTTATCATTCTCTGGCCATGGTCTTTCATTTCACAAAATTTTAGAACCCGATTCTCTCTAATTTAAGAGATAATCAAAGTGCAAAAACGACACGAGCCTGAAAATCTATATTTAAAGATATCTACGAACCGGCACAAGGGTGCGCGCCGTTACGCGCCATTGAGTTCTATACAGAAAAACCTCAACGACGCCCGCGCTTGTGCCGGTTCGTGAATTTAGTGACACAACACAGCGCGACACGAGCGCTTGTGGCGGTTTGAAATGTTTTGGGAGAGCAAAATCGTACTTGCTTTCTACAAGAAGTGCCACTTCGTCATGTTCGTAGATTCTTCTTAAGCTGAAGCAACATTTCTACATGACGACACCTGCGTTTGAAGCTTTACTGTGTTAAGATTTGAACTCAGTTTGAGTACGATTCTACATGGAAGGCGAGAGTAGATACTTGTCTTTCTATCTTTGCTTGAATCATACAGCTTAACTTCATAACAAATGGCAAAGTGATTTCGCGCATCTGCGGTCGCACGTGCCACTTCGTGGATTCAACGACGTGTATTAGACACAAAGGTAATTAGACAAAATGGGTAATAGACAAAATGATGATAGACGAATCGAATATTAGACAAACTGGTGATTAGACTAACTGGTAAATCCCCCAACTCACCCGGAATTAGAACATGTTAAAGCAGAAAACAATTCTTCCGAACACACATAGACCATGGGGACTAGAAAACCAGCAACATCCAAAAAAAATGAGAAATATGAGACCCCATGCACAAAGGGTATGGAGAGCCGCCCCACAGTGGGCCAGGATAGCTCCAAAGTGCGCCAAAATTCATATTCACTCAGTTTTACTCTAATATTATGGTTAAATGATGGGTTTAAGGGTAATCAGATACGTAGAATCCAATGAAAACAATTTCAAACACATGTGACGTCATTAAAACACTGATTTCTGATTGGCTGCCGAAATCAGTGAGAGCATATGTCTCTATGAGCCATTCGAAGTTTTTCTCAATAAACTTTTGCACATTATGTCATTGCTTTTCCCCTCTACATATCTCAGTATAATGTACAGAAAGTCTTTTATAGGTATGAATGTACAAAGTAATTCTTCAGGTATCATGGAGTTAACGAACACATGATACTGACTGATGAAGTCCATGCATTCTTTTAGTCCATTTTTCGTAGGCCTATTGTTCATAACGTAAGAGGAATGCATTATTTCGAAGAGTCTTGGAAATTATATCCGAAGAATTACCTAGAAGAAGAATATATGCAGATAGATAGATGGATAGATAGATAGACAGATAGAAAGATATGAATGTGTGTAAATCACAGGAGTAAATAGATTGATGAATATGTCTTGAGACAGATGGATGGATAAACAGAAAAATACCTATAGATATGTGGATGAATAGGATATAGATAGATAGAGGAATTTTATACGGATATGGATGGATGGATAGATAGAGAAGGATACGTGTAGATAGATAGGTAGATGAAAAGATAAATCGATTGAATCGATCAATCATGAGCTCAACACCTTGAACAATGTGTTTTCTTTTAAATGCTACTGGAATGATAACAGATTAGGAAAAAGGAAAATGAAGTAAATAATTAGCAACTAAGAAAGGGTTTCAGTTGTATGAAAAATTGCATGAAATAAATATTATAAAAGAATTAATGAATAAGTTTTAGGAATTCATACCGTGTGCATGGTGTGAATCGTCACCTTTTAGCTGTGAAGTGTAGAATCGAAATCATGTACCATACATATATCGCAGAGGAAAGTTTTAGCGTTAAGTAGTTAGTACACCTTAACCTTTGGAAGAGGGTTTTTCAGCAACTAAATCAAGTCCTATAATAATATTTATAAATCTTGTTTAATTCTTATTGAGTTTATGGGACCTTGCCGTGTAAACAGTACCACTATAGAGAGCGTCTGGCCAACTCGGTTTCATTAGGTTCCGGATTAGGTTACACTATGGCGCAATTTCTTTTGCATATTGTGCTTGCCCAACGTACAAACAAAACGCGCCATGTTGTTACCTATACGGCACCGCGTGTAAAGGGTCATGCGCGCCCCCATGCGCCGATGTATAATGACGGAGACTCCTTCAGCAGCCGCGCGGCCCAAAATAACCTGATTTTCCGGGTTATGTGCCAGGGAAAATCGGCTCTAACATAAAAAGTGGCAGAAGGTGGCAGCCAAATTTGGTATCAGCTTAAAGCTGAGACATCAGGAAAAACGCTGGTGATAAAATTGATTTGGAAATCCGTGGAAATCTAAACGTTTCTTCTTGATTTATGAAAAACATGGAAAATCAGTCAACTTTGTACGATAATTACCTTATTATATTCACGAAGATTGTGTTTCTATCCATTTTAACCCATTCATACAGTCATATGAACTATCAGGAATATGTGGGAGAAATTTTAGATCGATAAGTTTAAAACTACCTGTTTAAATAACTTATTTATCAAATTCGTCACTATTTGCACTGAAACGCACAATATGTCGAGTTTTGCGGTTTGAAGTAGGAAATTCACACCCTTAATGTACATACCGGAGTTAGATATTTTACTGAAGTATTCTTCAAAGTATTGTCTTTCAATAGGGCATGACAAAAAATGAAAAAATTAAATTGCCCAAAATGACTTTTGGCGCACTTTGGTCTCGCCCTGGCCCACTGTGCGCCCGTACATGATGACATCGGTGCAGCCAATCGGCAGAGCCGAGAGAAACCCACCAGACAATGGAAATGAGTGCACCCCATCCTCGACCGACACCCGCCCATCTCCCTCCAAAAACGCACTCATCCCGACATGCCCGAGATGCCCCCACCATAGATTGACGCCGGCGACAATTTGTGCAGCAGCGACAGGTGCCGCAACAAGGATGAATTTGAATGATTCCTACTATGTGCTAATTTGAATGACATAAACGCCAAATTCCTTGCTCGGAATGCTAAACTGAATTTAAAATGCTTTCGAATGGTAGAAAAAGGGTAAGCGTGGGCTTTTGCTAAAATGAATGAACGATTTATCAAATGGCCTGACAAAAGTGCGAAATTTGGCCGGGAAAACCAGCTATACAAATACTACTACTACTTTTAAAACTGTAATTACTAATCTACCACTACTACTACTACTTCTTCTAAAACTGTAATTACTAATCTGCTGCCACTGATACTACTACTTCTTCTAAAACTCTAATTACTAATCTGCTGCCACTAATACTACTACTTCTTCTAAAACTCTAATTACTAATCTGCTGCCACTACTGCTGCTGCTGCTCTTACTTCTACAACTCTTCATGCCAACATTATAAAGGCTGGAATCCATCATGTTCAAAGTGTAAATCTAACATTCTTAAAATGTAGTCATTCCTCAGCCATTTTAAATTATTGTAGTTTTAGGGGATTAAAAAATGGAATGAAAATGGTCTGAGATCAAAGCATGAAACAAAACAAAATGACCTTGAATTTAGTCAACTGAAAAAGGGAGAATTTACCTACCTAACAGGTTACAATCAGAATACTTGATAAGACCATGCGGCATGCTGGGCCTTGGTTTGAAAGCACGAAACCAGGACACACCCTCTCCTTTCTTAATCACGGCGCAATTAGATGCTGGACAATTACTACATGAAGCTGGAGAATGAAAAGTAGAATGAATAAAGAATAGCCGTAGTGGTATAAGGAGTAGGTCTATTGCTCGAGGTGGAGGAGAAGGAGGAGGAGGACTAGGAGAAAGATTACTAAGAGTAGTGGTATAGTAGAGGGAGAAGGAGGATGGAGAGAAGGAGAAGCAAAAGAAGAAGAAAAATAGTAGAACGGTAGTAGTGGTGGTGGTAGTAGTAGTAGTGGTGGTAGTAGTAGTAGTAGTAGTAGTGGTAGTAGTAGTGGCAGCATAGTACCGCTGTAGTAGTAGTAGTAAGAGTAGTAGTAAGAGTAGTAGAGTAGTAGTAAGAGTAGTAGAGTAGTAGTAGTAGTAATAGTGGTAGTAGTAGTAGTGGTAGTAGTAGTAGTAGTAGTAAGAGTAGCAGAGTAGTAGTGGTAGGAGTAGTGGTGGTAGTAGTAGTAGTAGTAATAATAGTAGTAGTAGTATCAGTAGTAGTAGGAGGAGGAACAGTATAGAGCCGGAAAGGGGAAACAATGGTAAAAGAAAAAAAAGAGAGAACGAAGGGGAACAGGAGAAGCATTATCAGCAGCGGCAGCGTTGTAGTAACCATGGTAGTACATGTGGTAGAATTAAGGGAACGAGTAATAGGAGTAGCAGTTGTAACTGTAATATCAGTAGCAGAAGGAGCAGTATTGGTAAAAGCACCATACCAGCATAAAGTATAGTTGACGTAGTAGCAGCAGTAGTACTTATAGTAATAGTAGTAGTAGTAGTAGTAGTAATAGTAATAGTAATAGTAATAGTAGTAGTAGTACCAGCAGCAGCAGTAGTAATAGTAGTATAGTTGTAGACCTAAAGTAGTCGTAGTCATCGTCGTCATCGTCGTCGTCGTAGTAGTAGTAGTAGTAGTGGTAGTCGTCGTCGTAGTCGTAGTAGTCGTCGTTGTAGTAGTCGTAGTAGTAGTAATTATAGTAGTAGTAGTAGTAGTAGTAGTAGTAGTAGTAGTACTGGTAGTCGTGGTTATGAGGGGGAGAGGGGGACGAGCGTTGGTTAAACGAGCACACTCCGAAAAAAGGATTAGTTAAAATAACTATTGTGTTGGTGCATATGTGTCCGACCAAAATATTGATGACGACTGACCAATATGATGGTCCTAATAACCCAATTATTTGTTGAAAATTAATGTACCAACATTTTGGTTAATTTTGATTGATTTTTTGGTCAGACACAAATTCACCAACACATTGGTTATTTTGAACAATCCTTTTTTAGAATGTACACAATCTATCAGCACATCCCTCACCCCTAACACACACACACACAAGAAAAAAAAATCCCATTTAGGCTTGCAGTATGTTTTTTTTTTTTATAGGTTCTGTATTGTTCTGAATTTGTATCCACTTACAATGATATCCATAATTGTCATGGATGATATCAATATACAAAGATAGGAAGAAACCTCTGATGAGAGTTATAGTGTTGAGTTTCAAATTTTCGACCTGTATTTAAATCATCTTCAGGAACTGAGGTAAAACTGAACAAGGACTGTTTTTGTATACATTGATACAATTAGATAAGAAGGCATCAAAATGTTCAGTTTTCCTCGGTTTCTGAAGATGATCTAATCAAAGGTCGAAAATTTGAAACTCAACGCTATCATGACTATGATTCTCATTGAAGTTTTCTTCCTTTCTTTGTATATTTAGGAATGAATGATATCATGTCCTTATATGTTCATGTATACTTCAATACTTTAACAGCATAACGACATAATTTCTAATTACACTCCTTGATGACGCCACCCATAAAAAGACAAAATCACAACACTAACCGCTTAGCATCAATTAAAAAACCAACAAACAACATGATCTCAAAATCTCTAATGTGGAAACCTAAATAAACAGCAATATGAAATGTTTATAATTTCCATGTTACCAGTTTCAATGGAAGCATTTATGGCATAAACCTAAAATAATGGACTTAAGCATGATAACATTATGGCAGATGTCTTGCCAAAGAAGCCCAATTTATTCAAAACTAAGTGAAAAAAACCCACCCACATTGACCCCAAGCTAACTAAATGCAATTAATATTTTAAATTGAATGCACTTATTTGGAACTTGGTCGCCTTTTCACGAAAATGAATGATCGAGGCGATTCGGTCGCCGGCTTGAAATGAATTTGATTGCATATATTTAACAAAAAGCATGCTCCTACTTTGAATTTGAATGACCCAAATGAACAACTGATTGCTCGGATAGTGAACCTGAATGACCCAATTTGAATTGGAAAGCCGCTTCAGAGCTGCGAGCGTGAAATGCGGGAAATTGAATGCTCGGAATATGAACCTGAATGACAAAATCATGAAATTGACCGGGAAAACCTATAATATTAGTTGTACTAGTAGTAGAAGTAGTAATAGTAGAAGTAGTTAGAGTCGTGGTAGTAGTAGTACTAGTTAGTAGTAGTAGTTTGTAGTAGTTAGTTGTAGTAGTAGTAGTCGTCGTCGTAGTCGTCTTCGTCGTCGTCGTAGTAATAGTAGTAGCTAGTAGTAGTAGTAGTATTAAAGGAGAATGTAACCCAGGCATCAGTGTGCTCTTAGTGAATAAAAATGACCATGAAGAGTAAACAGTAAAAAATTTGAGCAAAATCGGACAATCTGTTCAAGAGTTATGAATTTTGAAAGTTTCAGTAAATCCCTATTTTGGGGATCCTTGAATCGGCAACTTTGCCAGCATCTGTGATGTCATTGTGGACAACTCTCAATTCTTTTTGTACATAATTTTTTTCAGAAAAAATGATTTATATGAAATTTCAAGTCAGGAATCATCATAATTCTTCCCATAATGCTTGCAGAATTCATACAGCCATGTCATACTCAAACAATAAATCAAAAGAATTTTTATTTTTCTTGAAAATAAAGAAAATGTTAAATTCTGTGTACAAAATGAATGGAGAGTTGTCCACGATGACATCACATATGCTGGCAAAGTTGCCGATTCAAGGATCCCCATATTAAGGATTTACTTGAACTTTCAACGTTCATAACTCTTGAACAGATTGTCCGATTTTCCTCAAAGCTTCACTGTTTCCTCTTCTTGTTATTCTTCATTCACTGGAAGCACACTGATGCCTGGGTTGCATTCTCCTTTAATAGTAGTAGTAGTAGCAGTAGTAGTAGTAGTAGTAGTATAGTTCCTCTTGTTTCTGTATTAAAGTAGCAGTACCAGTAGTAAGGAGTAAAGAAAAGGTAATTGCGGTAGTAATGATGATGGTTATAATAGCGAATTATAACAATGACAATAATGTAAATAATAACAGTATCATATCATGGCATGTTTAGAGAAGATTCTTATATTGTTCCTTTTGGGGACCCGCTATCATAATCATCTGAATTTAAGCACTATATATGGGGATGAAAAGTGGCACTTTTAGTTTGATCTATTGACAAAGGAGATTGGTGCAGCGACGGGGATTGGAGTAATTTTAAGACTACGATCAATCTCCTTTCATGTAATTAGTGTGTCAGTTGAAGTATAATACATGAATAGAAAAGTAAGGCAGGCTTCTCGCCTCCTTCATATATCTTTTGTTTTTATATTTTCCTTTACGAAAACGCAAATGAAAACCTTTTCAACATGACGTATAAATGTAAAAGAAGAAGTAAAAAAACTGTTAGGGCCTACAATGATCATGTTGGTGAAACCGTTTTGATAAATTTACAATGATATTCAAGACTGAAAAAATAATAATTTTCCAATCAAATTTCTTTGAAAACATGGGGACACGTATCCAAAGAAACGCTATGTATAATAAGACTTACATGTTAAGAAAGAAATCCCCAAGACGAAGCAGATTACTAGAAGAACCTAAAAGAGAGGCATCAATAATCGCGATTAGTCCATTGAGATGTGGTATCCGATATCTTTAAGATGACCAAAGAGTAAAGAGAGGAGCCTTGTCTTCCATTTCCTTTTCCTTTAATTTCTCCTCTTCTCCGTTTGATTATTTATCCCATCATCCATACATTTATTCATCAATCATCATCAATCACGTGACAACATTCATCATGTTCATAAGGATAAAATTATGACAATAATAGCTTAGCTATGTTGGCTGCCTTTGTACGTAAAGGGTTTACCTAGTGAACTATATGTCTGAATAGATTTACAAGGATATAAACCACTGATGACTACTATAAATCTATACTTTTCTTTACCTGTGTCCTCTTCATAGTTCTTTACTGTTGGCACATCATCATTTCCTTGTGGTCTTTGTTTTGTTTCACAACTGGGAAGCTGCAGTCAACCTATCGTAATGTTGCAGTTGCTAATGCGCATAATAATGATAATGCAATAAGATCACACTGAAACAGAATGGCTAAGAAAAATTAATATCATCAATGGAAACATTGCCACGTATACTTTGTGTAAAAACTTACCTCTTTCAAATGCATCTCCCTTTGAATAATGCAGCGGACATACGAAGAGAGATGCACGAACAAGAGAGACGTGTCCCCTGACTTGTACAACTTTACTTTACTAAACGGTGACACGTATCTGATACTCTCTTTCTGCTATGATCAACTTTTTCTCTTCCTTTATCAACCATACAACTGCACCACGAAGTTGGACATCAATTAGTTTTGGCCTATCAACCCTACATTACTATTGACTACTACTGACCCTATAACAGAACAAGGTCGTCTCGATTCCCTTTAAACTGTTAACGACGACAATAACAAATACAGACAGCAACGACGGCAATGATCATGGTGATGGTGATGATCGTGAAATAAGCAAAAGGCTACGACAGAATGGTCGCTCTTGTCAATCTTCATTCCACTTTGGTAAAACGTACATATCAAAGATTCATATAAGTCGTCATGGAGATTACACGCCACTTGTAATTTGCTGCCCTTTCCCCTAACCTACCTAAAACCTGCTTTTAAAATCTGATTGATGGACTATTACCCACTCTGAAATGGTCAGATTCTTAGGTCGTCATGGAGATTACTTGCCAGGTATAACTTTATTGCTTTAATCAAAACAAGTCATACTTTAATCCTCATAGTACTGATAAACAAAATTTCATGAGCGGTTTGCGGAATGCGACTCAAAACTTTACTACAAAATAGATTTGGAAATGGATTTGTATCTATAAAACCAAAAGCCAGCTATAGCACAAAATATCTTATTTGACATTTTTATCGTCATTCCATTTTGCGCAGTATATCCAGGAAATTTTCAGAATCAGTTCGGTTAATGAAGGTGATGCAACATCGCAATATCTCACTATTCCAACGACGTGGGCTTTAGTTCAGGCCTTTATAACATGTAGACTTGAAGAAAATAACATCCTCCTGTTTGGACTCCCACAATCCCTTTTCAGCCAACTACAGAGAATCCAGAACACTCGATGGTCCAAAGCGTCCCTCGAAAACATGACGTATCAAAACCCTTCAACAACTGCACTGGTTACCCATTTATACGCCCATCCTGTTCAAAATCCTAGTCATCGCTTTTAAGAGTCTCCAAACAAAATCCTCATATAGCGTGATTTCTCCATATCAACCATCGCGCTCACTTCCATTAGCTGAACAGAATCTCCTGAAAATCCCTTACGAAGCCTCCCATACCAGGTCCTATGCGCCATGCAGGGTGACAAAGCCTTTTCACTGACCTCCACTTCACTCTGGAACGACTCCCTTTGAGTTTAAGAAACCAGTCATCTCTCAGTAGTTTTAAAATCGCACTAAAAATATTTTTGTGGTAATTAATTCGTTCACTCATTGATAGGTTTATGTTTAACTAGGTTTGAAACAACAATCCCTATATTGTTAAATTTTGGAAATGAGGGAATGGAATTTGCCCAGTGACATAGAAGTTATTATCCAACGATTAGGTAAATTCTGACAGTTGGGAAAAAAGAAATCCCAAAATTTAATGCACAGCATACGGCAAAACGTTGGTTAAAAATTTGGTCAGTGGGAATCACCTAACGTTGGATAAAGAAAATTAACCCAATATTAGGTCATTCAATATAACCAACTGAAGTTGGGCAATAAATGCCCAAAGGTTTAATGTACAGCATACGACCCAACGTTGTTTAAGAGTTGGTTTTAAAAAAAGACCAAATAATTTAAGAATGAAAGAAGAGACTGATAAAACAAGACTAACGAACTTTCGTTTGGAACACTGGCCTACGGAGGAGGGGGGGGGGGGCTTTGGGGGCGTCCCCCCCCCCCAAAAAAAAAAAAATCAACCATTGTTTAGTTCCAATTTTATATTAGTGATATCACGTGAATTTAATTATTTCTCCCTCGACTCCCTTTGTACTGAACTTAAATAACGCAATCACAATTTCCCAAATAGCATGAACATGATGAATATAGCATTATAGCAATATTAATGAGACTACAAATATTGGCCAGTTTCGAGGAGCTACAGCATCCCGAAACTGTAATAAGTACAAGGCCCCATGCTCCCACCGTCCTCTCGGGCTGTGTATGTACTATGTACACATTGTGCAATCTGCAATCGAAAGTTCCCGTACACCAAGTAACACTGCATGTGCACCTAGCTGAAGTGTTCAGTACTTGGATTTCGTGCTCGCATCTTCCGCGACGATCCAAAAGTAACTACGGATCAAGATGGACCAAAACCTGGGGCAAAAGCGGAAGGTGCCTGGAACCAGCAAGGAAGCTTTGCAAAACAAAAACATCAAGTTCGGGATATACATCATTACTTTTCGTAAGAGGCAAAACCAATCAAAGATAGTAATAGCGATGGAATAAATAATGGTGAAAAACACAGCAAAATTAGGTCTGCGCATGATAAGCCTGAAAGTAGTCAGGCAGTCCCGGGAGGCGTTTCATGAAAGGACTTGTCGGATGTTTTATCCGACAAAGTCTGCTTTATCCGACAGTTGCCACAGTAACGATGCTTCTCAGCCAGTCAAAATCAAGGAAAGATGTCAGATCTGAAAACTTGTCAGACAACAAATGTTGATGAAACGCTCCCCCAGAGCCCCCGGTCCAGCCCCACGTACCCCTAGCCCCGCCTGAGCCGCCTCTAGCCAAGATCACCCAAGATCATCCCAATCAGCCAAAAATATCTTTCCCATGAAAGGCAATGCATGCTCCACAAGTAATTCTCTCTCCTTGTCTTCCTCTCCACCCCTCTTTCCATTTCTATATCCCATGTTTTTATCACTCGTCTCCCCTTCTTTTGTACTGAGCCTCCTCTTCCCCCTTTCTTCATGATTAAGTTAAACTATGCTTATAGTAATTTGTTTTTAGTACTCTAGCGTTTTTGACATTACTATTAACTTTTTACTATGTTTAACCAGGTTGGTTGTTTTGTATATGATACTGCTTTGAGGGACCTGCATGACTTTTGCAAGCTGACCATTTCCTAAGGGCTCCTCGTCTTTCTTTTTCACTTAAATGCATTATAAAAACTTGTTCCCTATAACTGCTTCACAAGTTCGCATATATATTCTGTCACATGTAATTAGTTTCTTAAACTTAATTACATCTATAGTGAAAGAAGACAAATAAACCTGAAAGCTAAATATAGTTCATATGATCAATCTAAATTCTTTGACAAGACCCACTTGACGACAATGTATGGGTATTAAACGCCAACAATACAGGGTTGTGCAGTTACCTTTCAAATTAGTTTTCTGTAAACAGGGTATTGAAATTGAGGAATATAATATATTTCGCCATAGATTAATGCCAGTCTCCAACGGGAACTGCCAAAAGAATGAAATGCCCTACCGTGATTTTGACAAAAAGGGTTCGTTACGGGTTACTGCGTCATACCATTCATAAATCCTATAGCTGGGGACTTTGCTCTTTGTTCATACAAATGTGTAATATTGTGTGGTCCCTTTGAAAGCGCTGCAGGCAAGCAGATATCAAAATAACACAAACAAATCATGAAAAAGCATTGCATTGGTCCGTGAGGTATCTTCAACGTTCAGAAACTCAGTGCCATTGGAACAACGCTTCAAGGTGTATTAGTGTTTATAGTTCGTCATCAAACTTTTATCTTATCCTGAGAAGAGATTGGAGGTAAGATACAGAACAGATGTAGATCTGAAGCGTCTATTGTTTGTTTAAAGGAGGAATCATAGCTTAACTCTTACGTTGCCAAGAGGTTTTGCTTATTTCCAAATTCTACTAAATCATGAACAATGCTTGCTTTTCAGATGCCTGTAAATCTTCAACAGTAATTTCTATACAGATAAATTGTACGAAAAAGTTGTAGAATATTTATTACCCTTTCAAAAGATACCAAATATTTCCATTAATTTAATGTCTTGCATGAAAATTATTTGGAAATAGAAATGAGCTTCTCTCTTGACCGTTCCGTTTTAATGTCTCATTTCTTGGCTGTTGTTTTAAGCTGAAATAAGAATTGATCCTTTCCAAAATCTGCAATTTTCTAAGGAATATCCTATGGACGCATTTAGTCAGTGATAGATATTTTAAATACTATATTTATCCTTTACACTTGGACATATTTTCATGACCATATCGACTGCTCTAAGTAGAGTAATTGTTGATTAAAAATGTATAGTCTCTTGGGCACATATACGTGCCATCAGCACTGTAAGAGTTAACTGACAACCCAAAACTATTCGATTTTATCAAAAGCAGACACTGGCTTTTAGTCAGGCAGGCACTGACTTTTTAGTAAGGCAGCCAAACCTGGCTTTGGGACTAAGGTTGAATTGGAATGTAGTTTGTGTTTTGCTTTGTTTTGTTTTGTTTTGTTTTGTTATGTTTTTTGATATAAAGTATTCAGACTCTCTATTCAAACATCCTCGTGCTGGAGCTCTCACAACATTAAGCAATGTACGCCAAAATCCAAAATGGCCACCTGCGCGGCCATCTTGAAAATGCTGCAAACATTAAGATCATGCTCACCCACCTACTTTGATGGACCAGGGTAAATAAACATTTGTCTGTAACAAATTTGCTAGTCATGAAAATAACATTTGATTAGTATGTTTTGTTTTAATCTAGTACAATAATGTTCCTCTAAATGCATGCTTCGGTTTTATATCATTATTTTACGCATAATCTCTACACATATGGATTTGGAGGACCGCGAAGTGAACACATACCTGCAATTGAGGGACCGAAACGTATCCAACTGACTTTGAGGGACCGAAAATAGAAATTGTTGTCAGTATGAATACTTAAATCACATTAACCTGTATGATAATAATATATTATTGGGAAAGTAAGATACATGTTTCTGACGCATCGTGTTGCCATGGTAACGATTTTTTTTAATGCAAACATTAAGATCATGCTCACACACCTACTTTGATGGACCAGGGTAAATAAACATTTGTCTGTAACGAATTTTCTAGTCATGAAAATAACATTTGATTAGTATATTTTGTTTTGATTTAATACAATAACGTTCCTCTAAATGCATGCTTCGGTTTTATATCATTATTTTACGCATAATTTCTACACATATGGATTTGGAGGACCGCAAAGTGAATACACACTGCAATTGATGGACCAAAATCGCGGTTCAATCTTTTTCATCGAGTAACGACATTTCTAGTCTTTAAAATTTGTATTTGAGTATTATACCTTTTTTTTTATTTGAATACGGTAATATCAGTCGTGTGACATGCAACACTTTTTTATTATTTTAAGGGGCTTTCCCTGGCAATACTGCAGAAGCAGTTTGGAGAACCGACCG
Source organism: Echinometra lucunter (assembly GCA_029962745.1). NCBI lineage: Eukaryota > Metazoa > Echinodermata > Echinoidea > Camarodonta > Echinometridae > Echinometra > Echinometra lucunter. The sequence goes on along the minus strand of CM057162.1, from coordinate 1,578,737 downwards.
AAATGAAGACGTGAGACATTTGATGAATCGAAATATTCAGATATAAATCTATAAGGCAACATATTCTTTAGTTGTCACAATAGCATTTCGTTACATAAAGGTTTTTCTTTTTATAGATATTTTCTTATGGAGGAATGCATCATTTAATATTAGTTTTGGAACATATGGATTTGGAGGACTGAAAAATAAACACACACACTGCAATTGATGAACCGAAATCTTCCAATCTACTTCCAGTCACGAAAATAACGTTTGAGTGTTATAATTTCAATACATTATATTCCTCTAGAGGCATGGACATGAGGAGATGATGTACGTTATTCCGAAGGTTTGTTATTCCGAAGGTTCGTTATTCCGAAACAAGCAAATTGCGTATACATACATGTTCTTTTGTCCGAAAATGAAATAAGTTTCATTATTCCGAAGGTTCGTTAATCCGAAAATGAAATAAGGTTCATTATTCCGAAGGTTCGTTAATCCGAAAATGAAATAAGGTTCATTATTCCGAAGGTTCGTTGATTCGAAAATGAAATAGGGTTCGTTATTCCGAAGGTTCAATAGTCCAAAAATGAAATGAGGTTCGTTAGTCCGAAAATAACTAACGAACTAACGATCCTTATTTCATTTTCGGACTAACGAAACTTCGGAATAAAGAACCTTATTTCATTTCCGAACTAACGAACCTTCAAAATAGCGAACCTTATTTCGTTTTCAGATTTACGAACCTTCGGAATAACGAATCTTATTTCATTTTTTGACTAACGAACCTTCGGAGTAAGCGGTATGTGCGGGTCGGGAAGGGGGTTCTAGGACTACTCCCCCGGAGGACAACTCCCCCGGGGACAACTCCCACCTGACAACTCCCCCGGAGGACAGCTCCCCCGGAGGGCAACTCCCCCGGAGGACAACTCCCCCGGAGGACGACTCCCCCGCAGGACGGGTCCCCCGGAGGACATCACCCCCGGAGGACAACTCCCCCGGAGGACTACTCCCCCGAAGACAACTCCCCCGGTGGACAACTCCCCCGGAGGACAACTCCCCCGGAGGGCAACTCCCCCGCGGACAACTCCCCCGGAGGACGACTCCCCCCGAGGACGACTCCCCCGGAGGACAACTCCCCCGAGGACAACTCCCCCGGAGCACAACTCCCCGGGGGATGACTTCCAACACACAACTCCCCCGGTGGACACCCCCCCCCCCCTTTAAGGACAAAATTACCCGTGAAATTTGTTTTTATGACAACGTCTTGCTCGTGTGGAACTGTTAAATAAATCTTTCCTTTTTATAAATCAAACTTAAGTAATTAATCCAGTATTTTTTTGTTTTTATTACAACTCTCCCGGAGGAGAACATCTCCTCGGGGATGACAAACGGGGATGG
>CM057162.1:1566857-1576857 GCA_029962745.1 Echinometra lucunter | reverse complement strand
TTAGTGAGCGACAACTGATAGATGCACAGTGCGCATCGTAACTGTACCCTTAATATTTCCATTACTAATTTTGTTTATTGCGTGAATTGACAATCGATTCATCAGCTCTTGAAGGTCCTTCAAATCTTTTTGTGATTTCAATGATTATGCCTTACATTACTTACTGTGATGTTGTTAGTACTGGGGTTTTCATAAAGCTGCTCGTGAAGTTACCGATGACTTCACGAACGACTTGCATATGAAGTGTCAAGTGGCATGCCCAAAGTTTTTCCTGATGTTTTAACAAAAAAAAAACAGTATTTCCCATAATCTCAGTTAAATTGTGGCAAAAACTATACTTCCCAATAAAAGCGTTTGTAAAAAAATACTAATGTTAATCTACATTTACATATTTCATCTTTAGCTGATGCAATTTATGGTGACTTAGAATCCCATTGGGCTTGCCTTATTAAAGTCTTTCATAAATTCATTTGCCAGTTTACGAACAGCTTTATGAAACACCCCGTGGCTTATCAGAAAATCTTATGTTACCTCAATGGCGATCGTTTTACAAACCTAGCATTTGAATCCTTAACTTTTTGCTTATTCAGTTTTGCATTACCTCTTACCGCTCCGTTTCATAAAACTTGTTATCGGTAACAACTGCCCCATTTCTATAACAAATTTGCTCAAAGCCAATCATATGCAAAGGTTTCAGTAGCTTATAACAAGCTACATGAAACGGGGTCATGCAGATGCCCTTTCATTACATTGTGAAAACACACAATCCTTACTCTCGGTATTATAACCTCTGCCTGTATTATTCTCTTTCCCCGTGAAACTCGATTGGACAATAGAGAATCTGCTTTTAGAGGCATTAAGATTTTACATTTCTTAACATAATCATTTCTTCATCTTATTTCATCACGTTCTTTCAATATTTTGAAAATATTCTACGAACGTGGCAATCTTGTAATGTACTCTTTTTTTCTGATATAAATGACATAAATGACCTGCCAAAGTCATCAAAATATTTTAATTTAAGATTATTTGCAGACGATTCAAATATATTTCATTCTTTTCCACCAGAAAATTATCATATTGATTTATGCGAAATAAGAGAACCTAACACATAAATGTCAATGGTGTGATGCAAATAAGATCACTGTTAATATCAAGAAGACTAACTTTATGGTTGCCAAACCGAGGCAGAAGACTATCCATGTTGCAGGGTCAGTCAAAATGAAAGATCATGTTTTGAAGGAGGTGTTTGTTGCCCCATTTGTGGGGATCCATTTTGACAGACATCTTACTCGGGTTGATCATGTCAACTCTGTTTCCAATATAACTGTATACTTCGCAGGAAAGTCGGAATTATACATCGGGTGAAACACTTTGTCTCAAAGACGGTACTTTTATTACTATACCATTTATTTATCCAAACTCATATATCATATGGTCTTGAGGTTTGGGGAAGTACATCAACTGCATGTATAAGTAAAGTTCATGTTATGTTATACAGAAAATGGCACTAAGAGCAATTGCTTTCAGCAAATACAGATCACCTTCAACTCCTCTGTTCCATTTATTACGTGTCTTGGACATATTCAAATTGTACAGATTTTTAGTATCAACATGTATGTATAAATTGATCCACCAGCAACTGCCTCATTGAATATATGATTATTGTAAGTTTTTAGATAACCAGTATAGTACAGGGCAGAAAGATACCAAAAAGTTACTGTTGTCTAAGGTGAGAACGAAACATGGCATGTCATCTATATCATTTGCAGGCTCTGTAGTATGAAATAGTTTAACAGATATTAGGCAGAAAAACACTCTCCGCTCATTCTCTACAGCTATGAAAACCCATTTATCCTGTTTATTTCAAGAATATATTCAGTATCCGTTGTCACTACCACCTTACGTGCCTTAGATTACTTACACTATTTTAAGTCAAAATGATCAATTTATGATGTAAGTGTATTATTCGTAAACACAAGAGTATACTTAGCATGATTGTAAATACCAAATGCTGTCTTATACTAACTGCCATATATCATGTACGTAAATCCATTTATAATATTAATTTAGTATTCATTGTTGTAAGGGCACCACATCTTACTAGTAGCATTCTATCTAGTGGTGTCCTATTACCGAAGATATGTGTGTTTCAAATGTGTATAGTATTGTGATCAATTTTTGGTAATAAAGTTCTTTCTTTCATTCATTCATTCCTTCATATAATATTTGTTATGATTAAAAAAAAAACTATTCAGCAATCCCAATACCATGGGGTCCATACTCGATTGTAATGGAATACTTCGACAAAGTCATGTTTTTAATTCAAATACCCAGAGGTCTGAGCTCTTCCCTTTGGGCGTAATTTAGAGATTAATGCAAATCATTAGCAATTAGCAAATTCAATTTACATTTTAATACCAGTGCAAACACGTTTGATAAAAGATTATTCCTTCATGTAAACATGGTATTGGTTTGGCTCTTCCCTATTTATAAGAAAATGTAAAGTTACCAACCAGCCAACACTTGAATATGTTTTGTATAGAGAATCGGTACATGGTAACCTAAATTTCGAATCAAATTACTTGAATATCTTTTGCGAACATAAATTTGAATATACAAAGTTAAAATCTAGGTTATAGTTTAAAGAAATATTCCAGTGTCGCAAAAAGCATTTAGACAAGAAGGGGTTGGTATTCGCACATTTACATGTATTTCTTACTTGTCCATAATTTAAGACTTAGTAGTACTGTCGTTTACTCTGTGTATTGTGTTGTTCGTTTATTGCTGTTGGGTTTGGGTTTGTTTTTTTTTCATTTAAGTATGTGTATGTATAGAACTTCGAGGAAGAACAGAGTTGTAACGTTCAACATGTTCAACAAGTTAATAAGTGAGTTTTTCAGTTAATGACCTTATTTGTACGGTACATCTTTTTATGTATACGAATGTTTATTTTGATTTTGTATTCAAATTCTGTAAATAAAAAAGCGGCGATGCTCATGCATACGAAGTGAAATAATATATGTTCATACATTAAGGGCCATTAAAGAGTTCACTGTTGTTTGGGTAATGATCATGCTTTTCAAGAAAAATATCATGTTTTATATAATCAAATCGATGAAGTGTCTTTGCTGGTGAAGTGAGAATGAAATTTTTATCGAATCACAAATCTGTTTTTCTGATATGAATAGATTGGAGATTCCACATTGGCCTCGACATTATTGATGTCTGCCCTACATAGGTGTACATAAAACATTAATTATAATCTTTTCTCAACTGAAACAGCGAGCTATGAAAATGTTGGGATGGATAACTCAACAGTATTGCTAGTCAAGCTAGAGTGCATAGCTGTAAGATAGCTTTGAAGACAGTGTTTCTCATGGTGTAGCTTTTTTTTTATTGGCTCGTCATCGTTTTCGAAAGGTGGTAAAGCGAGGATATAGTCGGTAGTCGTGACATCAAAGTAGTAGTAGTAGTAGTAGTAGTAGTAGTAGCAGTAGTAGTAGTAGTGGAAGTAGTGGTCGTAGTAGTCTTAGTACTAGTCATGCTGGTAGTAGTAGTAGTAGAAGAAGAAGAAGAAGAAGAAGAAGAAGAAGAAGAAGAAGAAGAAGAAGTACAAGAAGAAGAAGACTTTATTTGATAATTTGTTTAGGACAAGGCTGATCTGACACAAGGTCTAAAATTATACATTTAAGATTTACACATCATTCATATACACTTATTGGGAAAGAGAGATAGAGAGAGAGAGAGAAGGAGGAGGAGGAGAGATCGTGTAAGAAATGAATTATAAACTTGGTTTGAATTATTCAGGTGTTTTATGTTATACGAGAAATGAATTTCAATACTGGTAGCTAACAATGGCGTAAGTCAAAAACATGCAGCATCTTTCATTGAGCATCAGCATAATCACAGTTTGATCAATGATTTTCTCTCTTTGTAAGTTTGAAGTTTGTCTCGAAAATATCTGACATGGAAAAATCTACAAAACAAACACAAAACAATAAATATTTCAAGGGTGAAGATGACTATATACTCTGACCGTTTATGTGTTTGTTATATACATAATTGATGTACTGACAACAATTATCAAACCATATCAATAGGTTCGTCATACCTGAGTTGAATAGCAGCTTAATTTCCACCCTCTTAGTTACAATATTATTCAGGAATTGAGCCATGAGACCCATTAATCATGCATAGTTATATCCATCTGCTATTTTTCCCCCAAAATTTTATTTATATTTAGCAGGGTATTTAAGTTGAATTCAGTTAATTCTAATTTAAAATTATCAACACGTGTTAGAATGTGTGAAATACCACTTTCAGCCCTCCCTCTTCCTTTCATCCACCTCATCTTTCTTCTTTCCCTTTCTTATCCTTCACAACCTACATTATTCTGTTCTATACCTCTCCTTCTTTTACCCTGTGCTTGTGTTCTATCTTTCTGTCCTACATCTATAACACTTTTTTACCTTTCACTCTCTTCTCTACATGTCTCCTTTTCCCTTGATCTGCTCCAGTCTTTTCATTTGCCTTTTCCTGAACAACTCCTGGTTTCTTCTACCGTATCATGTCTTCTGTATGCTGTTGTGGGCCTATGTTTTCTTTTTCAAGTTATGCACATGTATTTTATGATAAAATATTTTTATTCCTGTCCTGTTGTGTGCCATATGTATTCCTGATTTTGCATGAATTTTATATGAATTTACAGTTTGTTGAATGAATGTTTTATTTTCTTTTTAATATATTTGCAGAAACAGCCGGAAAATGATTTTTATGTATATGAATCTTTACTTATGTGCATGATGAATTTTTGATTGAATTGAATTAAATGAGTCAAATATCTAATGGGAAAAAGGAAAAGAGAGTTGTTGCCCATATACATCTTTTGTAAACCCTCTTTCAGTGCTCTGATTGGTATCTGATATATTTACTTGTATTTCATGGTGAATTGGAATGTAATTGATTAAGCTAAATAAAAAGATGATTGCAAGATTTGGCTATATAATTGTGTCTTTCTCTTGTTTCTGTATTGTGGAAACTATCTTCCTAGATTATAAACGGACAATTTGCAGTAGGAAGGCTTCATAGTTTCCAAACATAAATATTCTCACTGTGAAGTTTAATGCAAAACTGCTCTACAAAGACAACCTGCCATTAAATTTCAAGTTTACTTCTACCTACCTTGATTCGTGGTAAGCCGTTTTATAGGTATCTCATCGAGATTGTAAGGTAATGGATGATTGCTTTGACATTTAAAATTTATCTATTTATTTATTATTTCCAGTCATAGGGTGGATAGCCCTTTAAGCAAAAGCTGATTTTTCAAAGGGGTCCACGTACAATGAAAATGTACCACAGAAACAAGTGTAACATAATTAGATAAAACAAAAATATATATACAGAAACAGGAAAAACACAAAGTAAACATGCGAATATGATAAACATCATACAAAAGCACAAATACAATAAAAGTGAATTCTATATAACGATTGTTAACGTGGAAGTGTCGGGAAGAGACATTTTGCTGACCAAACCATTCAGATTCAGATTGCACTAAATGAAAAGATAACTATTAAAAAGTAAATGCAGATAATAACCAAAACAAAAACACAGATTGAAAAAAGATGGAAAAAAAAAGAAAAACAAAAACAAAAACAGAAAAAGACTCCCCACTACTGGAAAGTGCTTTTTAAAGCACGAATAAACACGTCGATATTACACCCTCGTCTTATTTCTTACATGTAAATATTAAACTGAAGAAAAAAATGAATGATGCTCCCTTTCCTTAATTTCTTATTCGTATCCCTTCATCCCCAATGAAATTGTTTCTGGATTATTGTATAGTACAAGTTAGGGATCCCATTCTGTGACTTCATGCACCCCCCCCCCCCCCTTCCCATGGCATTGATGCAAATGTGTCTATTAATATTACAGCTGCGTATCCAGCATTATCATGGTGGAGTTGCGATCGCCTCTTGAAGGCCTAGGTGGAAAGAAAAAAGACAAACAGATGTTTGTCCGCAATATCCCCCAAACATCCGGCCCTATATACACGCTACATAAAGCCAGTTTTTACAACATGCAACTGGGCGTTGTGGTGTGCACCAGTGTATAGTGATTCAGCGGATCCAGGTTCCAGTCCGAGTCATGTCTTTCGGATGGTGACGTTAACCCATTCGTGACAGGAATTATTTAAAGCCTATTTTGATCAGCTTTCATTCTTCAAATTGGCAACACCAGCTTTTTTTATTTTATTGCTACATTTTCTTATAAAACATCATGTATCTGAAATGAATATAAATTGACAGAAATTATGTCGAAAAGTCAAAAAGTTGCCAATTTGCAGGGGAAAATGGTGATTTTAAACTCTCTTATGCTTATTTTCCTTTTAAAAATTTCAGCATCAAACAACTAATATTGACGCAACCAAAATGGGGCCAGTATGTGTACAATTTTTTGTTCTTTCTGCTCATGTATTTGGTATGATTTGTAGGGCTTTGCATCAAAAGATATTAGGCCAAACCACAAAATGTGGACCCTTTGTCACGAATGGGTTAAAGGTCGGTCCCAGGTGTAAATGATCACACTAGTATTTGTTTGATACACATTTGTTAAAAACACAACAAAACCCAATTCAACAAGCACCATGCAGGGACAAGCGCGAATTGTCGTTATGAATATAAAGGCACGGCTGAATCAACAAACCTTCGTATTGGTCTTCATCCATTCATGACATGCATGATGCATCGATATCGAATTTTCAAATCACAACCTAACGAACATTCGTGGAATATGTACATGGACTATATCGTGAGGGACTTGTCAGTGATGTAGAGCTCGACGGTTGGAAACATGTATGTTACTTCTAGAACACCGAATGTTGCACTAATTGGGCTGCTTGTTTCGCTGTCCCTGTTTTCTGGTAAGTTTATCAAACTTGATCTCCTATATTGAAAACTATGACAACCTTCAAAACTTAATTTTCATTCTTTCATTTATTTCGTCTTATTGTGCGGAACTATGGTGGCCCTGATGTGACGGAATTCCGCGACCAGCTTTGCGTTCCAGTTGCGAACTTTGATTTATTTTATTTGATTTGATTTATTTATTTAAACACGGTAAAAGCCCAATTCAGCTTCTCGGCTGGTTTTTAAAGGGGCCGTGTGACAATCAAAAACAATGAAATACATGAAATATGAATTCGAATATCAAACAATTACAAGTACAAATTGCAATAAAATACATAAATATTTCAAATTTAGAAAGAGGTTTAAAACATATTGTGTATCACAAACATAACATAAAATATACAAAAACAATCAAGAATTTACATGAAATTAGGCGGAAAGAAAAGCAAATAAACCTAGAATATGTAAATACATTTTTAACGAAATATGAAGAGAAAAATATGATGTATGCAACGAAATTATTAATGCTCATGCAGAAATAAAAATAAAAGTAAAAACATATATAAAACAAAAATATTAAACAGCTATCGCATGAACAAAATATGAGAAAACGAAAGCATAAAACCATAAAAACTGAATTAAAGAAACATGTATCTATATATATAAAACATAAAAAAGAAAAAAAATTGCAGTACCATGATTTATACAAAGGAAATTACTTTAATTTTGAAAGTAAAACAAGTAAATAGCAAATGAAAAAGAATTTAATTTAGAACAACAATCATACGTACAAAATATGAGAAAAGAAGGTGCAGTAAGATGATGCGCAAAAACATAGTACAATCACTTTGCGTCCCAGTCGCGAATTTTGCATCCTGGAACATGAGTTGCAGCGTCTTATCGGGACGTGCACAATCGTGTTTGAGGTGTTATTAATTCCCTTTTGTCGAGAGAGCATAAGAAATCTCTTTTGATATGTTCGGTACCATACACTGGGTTTGATTGACATGATTAATGCAAGGGGGGCACATTCGTGTTTGAAGCAATGTTTATTCCATTTTGTCGAACGAGTGAGGTAACTGGTAAATAAACTGGTTTTATTGTTGCAGATCGGGGCAGGCACATGTCTTTAAGGCTATGTTAATTCCGTTTTGGCGAGCTTGCAAAAATAATTTTTAAAAATCTTTCTAACGATCAATGGTACATAAACTGTTTTTTTTTCTTGCAGTTCGGGGGGAACCATCGTATTCAAGGAGATTTCCTGGGGGGGGGGGGGGAAGACAGCTGGCACGCAAGGCCCTTTCACCCCCCCCCCCCCCAATATTTTCTTGCTTCCACCTAATCATACTTTATTCTTCTTTCCGTTTCACTTTCATTCCTCCTTTTTTTTTAGAGGGGCAAGACACTTTCGCCCCCAGGTCCCCGACCTCCTTTTCCTTTTCTTTTTTTATTCTTTTTTTTTTCTTTTCCCTTTCTCTACTCTTTCCCTTCCCCTTCTTTTCCTTCTCTCTCTCTCTCCCTCTCCCTCTTTTTTTTTTTTTTTTTTTTGCCGGAGGTGGGGGAGGCGGGCAAGGCCCGCTCGCCCTGGATCTGCGCCTGGCTTTCATCGTCCTAGTCCGCCGCCTCTGAACACAGAACGGAGAAAAAAATATATTCATATCCTCTTTCCTATTATGGAGTGAAAGAATTAATCTTCTCGACATGGGCATAGTTGGTTTTTTTTTTCTCTTATTTTTTAGAAAGATTTTACTGATAAGACGAGTAGTGTTTTATCATCAACGGTGTAATAGTATTCCACAACTCAAGATCCTTATCTCTGAAATCTATGTTTCAGGCGGAGGTACCACTGCGCACAAACACCCTCATTTAAAAAAACTCTGCAAACTCCTTTCTATCACACAGCAATAATTTAGTTGATACTTGTATGCATATTATTCATCAACCTTTTTTTCCCTTTAATTTCCTTCTCCTTTTTTTTTCTTTTTATGGGTTGTTTCCGTTCGTTTCAACATTGTATTGTGTTTAATTTTTGGTTAATTCATGTTTTCATTATTATGTATGATATGTTTGTAAATATGTTTTTATCATTTGATACAGGGCCCCTTGGTCGAGCAGTTTTTTAACTGAAAGGGCTACCTTGTTTAAATAAAACGACCAAAAAAAATACAAGCACACTACTCAAGATCTCCAATACACTATCACTAACATCCAAATTACAAGTTTGCCATTGGCCATTCACCAACCCTCACGGTCAACTCATGAACATGACAATGGCGATTAGCCGATTAGCAACCTGCTATCCTCCCATCCACAATGGAAATACGGCATGCTTTTCTTTATTTTTTTTTCTAACGACGGCCCTTCTCGAGTGAAGGAAGATTATGAATAGGCATGGAGCCTGTTCTACGAAACGCAGTCGGTGTAAGGTTTTCTCTTCATCGAACTTGAATTGAGCCGGAAAAGTAGCAAATTTGCAAAATGACATTTCCTCACGAAATGAGCCCTAATATCTGAACGCGTGAGCCAAAATGGGTGATCTTGGTTTCATATTATTGGGAAAAGAATTTTTATTTGAATCAAGTCAATAATTATCACTAGTTGTCATTATCTCGCTGCGATTCAAAATTTCAGAGGCTCCGTTCTTTCTGGGCCACCCTGTGTAGGGATCCACGATTGCAGTAGATGCATCACGTTGTATGTCACTATACGTGCTGAAATTTAGTCTCATTCAAGGGCCTCTATCGATCCTATCCGCGCCATCTGTTTCCTTCCCAGCATAGCACAAATTTACAAGTATATGCTAACAATTTGATATGTAGGCGTAAATATTTGAATAATTCTCAAACTACAATATATATTTCTACTTTGATGTAATAAAGGGAGATAATATAAATGTTAAATTGGTGTTTGGTCTACTGCCATTTCGTCCAATCACCACATGGCCTACGGTTGGTCTCATATTCGTCTATTTAGTCCACTAATAATTTAGTCCAGTGATCAGTTATTCTATAAACTTTCTTCTACAACCATTTGGTCTAAAAACCATTTAGTTTGCACCCATTCTTAGCCTAATTATCAGTTCGTCAAAT
>CM057162.1:1464701-1566357 GCA_029962745.1 Echinometra lucunter | reverse complement strand
AAAAAGAAAGAGGAGGAGGAGGCGGAAGAAGGAGAAGAAGAAGACCAGAAGCCCCTCCCCCCAAGAAGATAAAGCGTGAGCGAGAAAAGGAAAAGGAACAGCCTGGGAACAGAGGGAGCAGAAAGGAACAATGAAAAAGAAACGTCCGAGTTCGGGAAAGACTCCACTCTCCCGACAGCCCACTTTGGCGTTCAGTTTTAAACTGAAGAAAAAAAAAAAGGCAATTAATAAACCGGTTAAAGATCCGTTGTGAGGTATAATCTAACAGTAATATGAGTCTCACAAAAAAGAAGAAAAATTTGATTTATATTTTGTTAAGGGCTTTGTAATTTCCGCGGACACAATTTACGAGCAATGAGGACTCGGAGTACACGATACACATAGAAAATAATCATTCCCCCTGCATTTCTGTCTCATAATCCATTTATTAAATCACCATCAAAACATCTGATACTTTATTTAAAATGATCTTAAGATGTCTAGTGCAAAATATCCTTTAAATATGCACGGGACTAAATATTACGATGACCCTTAGCTTATACCAACTTTTAATTTTGATCTCTGTGATAAGGTGTTCTAGCCCATAAGAAGAAACTGATTGGAAGAATGAACACTTTCTGATCATTTTCATGGTCCTGAGTTTAATAGATCAAGTTTGATAAACTTACCAGATAAAAGGCACAGGAAGATGAGCAGTTCTAGGAATGCAACATTCGGTATTTTAGTGGTAAGGGACATGTTTCTAAGTGTCGAGCACTGAAGCAATAAAACGTTCCTCAGGGTGGTTCTAATCCATGTACATTTTCCACGAGTGTTTGTTAGAAAATGATTTCAAAATTAGATGTCGTCATCATATGGATGAAGACCACTTTGACGGTTGGTAAATATTTGTCTAAGGGGGCGTTGCAAGAAACTTGCAATCAATTGCAAGTCAACTTTAGGTCCCCAAATCAGTCATAAGTCTTGCAATTGATTGCAAATTTGCAAATGATTGCTGTTCTGCTTCTTGCAAAGGAAAGCATGAATTAATTTTCTATAGTTAAAATTAATCTGTCAATTGCAAATTCGCAATTGAAATTATTTTTTGCAATCGATTGTAAATAGGTTTCTTGCAACGCCCCCCATATAGGTCGAGTTTTTAGATGGCGCTCTTCATTTCTGGGCGTCATAGGAGTTGACTGAATATGAGAATAGGCTTTATCAACGAAATCAATGCTGCGAACACATTTAAAAGCGGATCCTTTTATAGGACTTGAATGACTGTGTTAAGGGGGATGGGGTACAATGTACATTCTCAAAATCGAATGGAGATAATCAGGAGAGAGAGAGAGACGGGGGGGGGGGGAGGGGGATATCACAGATTAAAACTCGTGCCACCCATGTGATACCTATGTTCCCTCAATGCCAATGTTTATGATACGCCTCTGGTCCAACATTAATTTTGGTACGGTAATAATTTGAAATGACTTCCACTAACTGCTACAGAAAATATTTCAATAATTCCAGTATCATGAAAATACACCTAAGACAATGTCAAAAGATCTGAAGAATACAAATTGCAGATAATGATGAAAAATATCCAAAATCAATTTCCTTTTTCGATGAGCGTCGGCGGAGGCAACTATATTAAACCTGAATGAAAATAAAGCGCAAAAATTACGCTATAAATAAATACAACTACTAAAAGTTATCTACTTATATTTTCACTTAATGCTTGCATTCTACAGTGCGTCCCCCAAAAAAACTTTACACTTTTGAAATGGCCGCCAAATGAACAATACATGATTCTGGAAGAAAAGGTTTATATGTATGAATAGCTCATGGACTCAACTTTCATACGAGATCAAAAGGCCGAAAATAATTCATGCTTGGGTGAGCACTGCTCAGTTTTGTAAAGGGTATGAAAATTAGGTTGCGCAGGAATTGCGCCTTCCAATTTGTTAGAGATAAGTCCTTTGGAGGTTACAAAAATTGAGGGTGATATGATAAATTTATGATCAGTTGCAGTCAGTTTATGTTTGCTGAGTGAATCTTATGGTTTATTAAATCAAAATTTTATGCATGAGGGAACAGCATTTACATTCATTATTGTAGCATTGTACCTTCTCCTGGTAGACTCAGTGGTGTGTTCATGGGAATGAGGATTGGGTGATGGTACATGGTGCAGGGGAGGTGAGATGTAAGGTAGGTAGTATGCCCTCCCCCCCCTCTCTCTCTCTCCCTCTATCTCTCTCTCTCTCTCTTCCTGGGTGTGCTTGTGCATAGCTTGACAATTCACATCCGTTGGTCTCCTCTCCAAAATATCCCGACCACATTCCCCTATCCTGAATTCTACCTCCATTTCAGAAATTGGACTGGGACTGGTGTAACCCATTGACACCTGAAGTCATGCATTCTATCGGTCAGTCAATCAATACCGTAAGTTAGACAATCAATATTTAGGTATCATTCAACTAATCAATGTATCAGCCAATAGATTAATCAATCAAGCATTCAATCACCATTCAGCTGATTCAATCAATGAATTATTCAATAAATCAATCATTATTAATCAATAACTCAGTCAATCACTCAATCAAAGTTTATCCAACCAACCAGTCATTTTAGCAGTTGAGTTTCGGACAAGAAAAACGGTACAGTGTAACACAAATTGATAAAATGAACATGTCAGTCTTTGTTTTCAGTTGATTTTCATTCATTTCAATTTTACAACTGTTTCATCCATCTTGTAAGAGAGAAAGGGGGGAAAAATAATTGATAATAGAAACTAAAAATCAAAGTTTGCTAGTTCAGTGGTCCACATGTCCACCTCCTCCTTCAATGCACAATCTTGCTCTCTTCATAAGATGAGGGAAGGTGGTTTGGATATTTTGGAGTGGAGACCAAAGAATGTATATTGGCACACCACCAATTCCCTTCCTCCAACTAGCTTGCATAGAGTTTTACTTTATGAAAGTTCAATCTCCCCAGATTTGCAAAGTAGAGGTGCTGTGGCACAGTGGATAAGTCTCCTGACTTTGAATCACAAGGTCAGGTGTTCGAATTCCTGCTGCGGTACTAATGTCATTTGGCATGATATAAATCTTCATACATCTGCCTCTCCCCCAACGAGATGTTAATTGGGTAATCGGTAGGATGCAATAGTCATTTTGATTTGTTTAGCACTGTGAGCGCGACTAGCTGGAATTAATGCTTCCTTGGGAGTGGAGAAAGTGCAAACACTGTGTGCGGGGAAACTTGCATGAATCCGATGACCGGGGTAATGATATTTCTGTAAAGCGCTGTCTCAGAGAGATGGATTAAGCGCTACATTAATGCAGAATATTCGAAATCATGAGTAGAAGCCTCAACCCCCCCCCCCCCCCTTAGCCCTCCGCCCTCAGCTAGCCTCACCAGACGAAACAAAGTAACAAAAACGGGAGGATCAGCACCCCTCATTCACCCTGCATAAATCTAGATAAATTTGCATAATTAATGAACTTCAAAATCAAGTGCATGAGCATCAAACCTGTTCTCTCTCCCTCAAGCCCATCACATCAAGCAGAATAACAAAACAAGGTCGTTGCAAAACAGAGAAGCAAAATGACCCCCCCCCCAAAAAAAAGGCGAAATACATTTCAAACATATTTACATACAAATATACCCCTAAACTCCAATGTTTGCGAATAGCGCGTGCCAAGCTTATAGCTGCCGAAGCTCACCAATAGCACCTCCTTTAGGCCGAGAAAAAAGAGGAACATATTTTTTGGCAGAGTAAATTGGTCTTTGATAGAAAGAGGAATGAATTTTAAGTACACCACTGATATACCAAAACGTACATGCGTACGAGCTGGCTAGCTAAGCCAGAGCTAAGCTCGCCAAGGCCGAGCCGTAGCTCGCTTTGGAAAAAGGTGAAACATATTTTTGTGAAGAGTGAAATTATTTTTTGTGAAAAGAGAAATGAATCTGTTGTGAATAGTGGAATACATTTTTAGAAGTGAAATATAAATTTGCTGGAGAGAAATAGTTTAGTGAAAGAGAAACCCATATTTGTTCAAGTGAAATATATTTAGTATTGATTCCCTTATGGCATGCAAAAGGCCACTGTTGTAAATCCATTTTCAGGAGTGGGTTTGTGATGGACATTATTTTACCGAAATTTCTTGCTCACAAAATAAAAGCCCGCTCACCCGCCTGCACCCCAACACACACATACTTTTGCTGAATTCGCGAAGTGGTATTAATCTCTAAACTTGCGTCTAATGCAATGAATTTTTCATTTTTAACATGTTATAGCCATGGTCTTTCACCTCACATAATTTTAGAACCCACTTCTCTTTAATTAATGAGATAATCAAAGTGAAAACAACGACACAGCGCCTTAAAATCTACACTCAAAAAAGGCCATTTACTGGAGGTGGCTGGGGCGTGGCGACGTCTCTTTAGATTCTTTCATTTTGTGATATTTTCTCATTTGGAAGTTTCTGTCTGTTAAAAATGGTGGATTTGTTTCCCCGGGCTTCATGACCAATTAAGATCAGTTATAAGGATTTTGCTTAAAACTTTAGCCAAAGAGTTTATAAGATACTAAAGAAGAAATTAATGAAATCAAAGAGACAGTCAGAGATCTGTTTCACCACACGTTATGTGTTCAAATTCATCTCAGAACATCTAATTTAGTGAGTTGTGAATTTAGTGTACATGTGTATCAATTTTCACAAGTATGCACTGATCTCCTTGCAATACGTGGGTGACAATACACAATGTTAATACTTAAAAAACAATTGTCCTCGCTGCCATATTGTATATATCTCACTATTGATGAAATTAATTGAAAAGATTTAACATAATTTTCTTACCTATGTTTCGACTGGTCATTAGTTATGTTTTCATTATAATATGTTTGTTATTTGCATGCAGCTTGTGCAGAATCACGGACTTTCCCCGAGACCTTTTCAATTTGAAATGATTACACGCCTGTACAATTTATTTCAATGCAATTCAGCCTTTATTGATTCTAATTCATACAAGCAAGATCACTGTCCATATTACCAATAATAATCTTTTAAAAGTATAAATAAAATTGTACAACTACAGGTATATTCAATTTTAGGAAGAGGAGAGACAGAGGAATAGGCAATATACAATAGCATTATAAATCACCTGAGCATCATACACTAGCAAAACTGTCAGTGAATTAAATTGCTTGATAAGAATGGTATACCAGTACATCAGATATCAGCCCTACGTTTCATATAGTAAATACGTTTTTATATTATATTCAGCTTCAGGACTAAAGAAACAAAATATATACACAGTACAATAATATTTTTCTTCAGGCATACACGATAAGTAGAAAAATATATAATTACGCCTTAAACTGCTAATATATGCTTGACTAGTTGATTAAAAAAAATCCATAATCAGGGTCGTACACAGAATTCTTTTTCGGGGGGGGGGAATACGTGAAATGTTTGAGAAGAAACACGCAATGGAGAGAGCAAAGCGACCGAGCTGATAAAGAAGGCGCTTTTGCATTTTTGAAATTGAAACTGAAGGACATAGTACACAATTTTGCTGGAATTTAGACAATTTCCAGTAGAAATATAAAATTAAAAAAATAACATTAAAAACAACAACAACAATAAAATCACACACTCGGTACATTGGAATTTTTACACTTGTTATCAATTGGGATATCTGACTCCCTTACATTTATTATAGGTGTACTGTTGTCAACATAATAAAACAGGATGGGCCCAGGAAGATGACACGCGAGTGACATGACATCACTGACACAATTTTTAAAGATTTGTTTCATCTGGATAGAAAAATAATTTCTCTGTAAAATGATCATCGGTTTTTGACAAGACACTTATTCTTTTTGTTTTGCATTGATGTAAAAAAAGGAAAAAGATGATGCATATTGATTTATCATAGTAATGAAATCCTGTTAAAAAGATCTTATATATTTTGTATTACTTTGGAGATAAAAAATTGAACTTGAAAAAAAAACCCGTTCTAATTCTACGTCTATTTTCTGAGCCCACCTTATTTTCACAATTTGCTACTTTTGCAACCATATATACTTAACGAAGAGAGAAATTTCATGTTGTCTATGTTTTCAAAGAGAGAGGGTAATCGAGAGTTTGTCGACAAAGTTGACTGTATATTTTAACCTAATTTAACCTATTTAGACTAAATCGGGCATAAATTGCCAATCACGAGAGTTTTCATTTGTCCAACCAACATATTTAAAACTTCCTTTACCCAACTCTGTGTAATCATCTTGGATCCTGCATGACTTTACAATATAAGCTGGACGACATACAACTTGTCACGCACATAATCAGTCTCTTGCTTTATTAGGTTTTTCGCTGTGACAGTCCTCTTCTTTCATATGACACAGCTA
Organism: Echinometra lucunter; assembly: GCA_029962745.1. NCBI lineage: Eukaryota > Metazoa > Echinodermata > Echinoidea > Camarodonta > Echinometridae > Echinometra > Echinometra lucunter. The sequence continues at coordinate 1,559,966 of CM057162.1, read as the reverse complement.
TAATACTGATAATGCATTCTGGTCCAGGTGTCGCAGCTAGCTCACTGCAGGCATCGGAGTTGGGTTGGTAAGATAAACTGATGAAGGGTTATGTTTTCTACAACTATAAAAAAACGTATTCTAACTTGCTAAATACTCAATAACACACAAGGAGAAGGGAATCTGCCAGATTGTCAACACTACGTTTCATCTCGTCTGTAGGTCAGGCATCAACATGGTATCTGCAGGTCTATAGTACTAAAAAGAAGTTTCCTTCTTTCTGTGATCAAAAAAGAAGAAGTAAAAATGATATTCAGCTCAATATTGATATAATTCAAATGTCTGAATATAGTTTTTCTCTCGCATTCGATCACTTTTTATTTTAAAATTAAAGGTACTCTCTTGACAAGACTGTCTTGGTATTTGATGGTACCCTTGTATAATTTTACATTTCTGCCCTGTATTTCTTTTATAAGATTGTAAAGAAACCATATGTAATGTGTAAATGCTTTTATTGGTAAAGAATCAACATCCAACTTGAAGATGTATATATCTATCTATCTATAATAATAATAACAACAACAACAACAACAATAATAATAATGATAATAATAATAATAATAATAATAACTCTTATTTACCCAGGGTAGCCACTTTAGCTATCAGCTGATCTTCCAGCGGGCCCTGCATAACATAATATGTTATTATTACCCTTCTCCATTCCTAAATTAATTATAAACATTCGAACACAGTTATTACTACCCATGTAGTTTATTTGCAAGGCTTTAGACGTTTCATGCAAATTTGCCTACCCAATGTGGCCATGATTGCATTTCCTTGTAGAGTGCATCTCCAGGACCCGGCCGTCCGGGAGAGGCCTGACGTTGACCAAGCAGAATGTAGTCCTCTGTTAGCACCTTCCTGAAACGTTTCAGATGTGAATTCATAAAAAAAAAAACCCAATCACTCTGGGAGAATCACTCTAGATCCATAGGGTAGGACCCCTCGGTGTTTGGGGATTCTTTAGTTATTTAGGTGTTTTTTTTTTTTTTTTTTTTTTTTTTAATATGGACTTTCCATGATCTAGCCAATGGATATGGCGATATACATTGATCAGGAACTGAGTAATTTAGGAGTAGGCGTCATGCAGGGGTATATAGCTTTCTTTTACGTTGATACATTCGCCTTTTTCCACATGTCTTTCAATTATTATGCCCATTTTCTGGCTTGTTTTCATGGTAGCTCTAGCCTCTAGGGTGTCCTAAGATCTCGTATCGCTATCAGTCACCCTACCACGTCGAAAGACCTTATCCTGTTCGGTGGGTTTACGTGAAAACGTAGACTTTTGGGCAAAGACTCTTGGTCAGGCAATGAAACCATCTTACATGTTTTGTATCCTAATTGTGTAAGTTGTCTTTTTTCTCGAGTTTAATGGCTTAGTTTCCACTATAGCCACTATATATCATGTATGATAAATAAAACACACTTATTATACATGAAATAACTAACATGACTAATGAGCAAAGAATGGAATTACAATCAATTTTATAAATTGCTACGTTCAACCACGTAGAAAATTTGAAAATTCTCCCGCCAATCATAATTTCAGCCTTTCAAAAGTGTTTCTGCCTAGACGTAAGTACATTGTACAGCAATACTACTAACTCAGTAACGGCTAAATCGATGATGAACTTCACGCCTTCCAAGGCTTCCTTGCTCGGGAGTTGAAGATCAAAATTACCTGCAACAGCCACGCCTGTCAAAGGGAGAAAACAGAAAAAAACAATCAAAAAGTGAAATTAAATCGTTAGGTGCTAGGGAGAAAATGAAGAAATTTTACGTACTATCAGCCGGACAAGAACTTTAGCATGTTTGTGGAGCGTTTCAAGAAGAGTTGTTTCACTGATTTTGAGTGACAAAGTTGCTCTCAGTGAGATGCAAGGATTTCAGTAGCAAATAAAAACTGTTAGCGAAAATCACATGCAGGACTATTCATGAAACGCTCACCAGAAAAACCAAGTCCAATCGCATCCTCGGGAAATGGCAAAATTATAGAACGATTTAAAGCTTCCATCATTCATTCCCAGGCGGTTTATACATGGCATACAGAAAAAAAGGAAAATACCTTATGCATTTTGAATGAAAAACCTTTGACATAAACAATCCCCAGCATAACTTTTGAATAATGTATATTGTTGTACAGTGGGCCTATGTTTGTATATATATATGTATATATATATATATGTATATATATATATATATATATATATATATATAAAGCAAACAAAGAGGTAGAAATAAAAACACTGCAAGTCGAAGAAATTAACTAACGTTTCGGTCAAAGACCATTATCAAAGAGAGACTGAAAAAAAAAAAAAACAATCTGATGCAAGAAATCAAGAAGGCGCACAAGTTGCCAAGATACAAATAAACTGGATGCCTGATTAGAGCGCTAGGAAATGACGCCACAAAAGAAAAAGAAAATGAATTGTCGCACAATTTACAGCAACAACAACAACAACAAAAAAGAGAAAATACTTCATATATATATATATATATATATATATATATATATATACTGTAATAACTTCAAAAAAAGTCGATGGTACGCCATGTGTAAATCCAACATTAGCTTTCATTGTTCAGAATTTTCGGCCCGTCTCGGGCCTTCCTCAGTGTATACATTTTAATGACAAGATAAATGCAAAAAAAAAAAAATCCTTATAGTAGCTCCTTAGCAACACTCTGCGCGGACTGCGCACAGAGCGTTGCCAAGGAGCCAGAAGTTATCTAAGCGTTCAATTAAAGAGAAGAAATAATACTATACCAAAAGTGTAACCAATGATACGAAGCCAATTCATTTCAGTATAATCGGAGTTTGAAAAAAAAAATCAATCTAAATTGAATGAATGAATAAATAAATAAATAAATAAAAAAAAAGACTCCCAAATCTAGGCGAGGAGTGTAAAAGTAAACGATTAAAAAAAAAAACACTTTGAGAGTGAGAGAAAGGGGGGGGGGGGGGGGGGGAGAAGAAGAAGAAGACCTGAAAACCTGAAACTTAAGATAAATACTCAAAATTTTAGATAGCTTAGCCAGACAAATAGTAAAAAAGGGTTATAAGTCTGTATCAAGATAAAAATGAGTCCATTTACTTGAAAAAAAAAACCTCACGTGATATAGGAAGAGGTGAAAAGAAAGAACTACAGTGCCCTTAAAAGAGGAATAAATATAATGATAATTCTACACTAAATACAAAGATAAACTGGGGAAGATGAACAAGTTTTCATCTCTTGTAAAAAGTGAAATTGCTCAGCCATCCTAGGTCCTTGTTAAGTCAAGTCTCGAAAGAGCTGGTGTTGATGAGGAATTTCATTTCTGCCTATTTCCTGGCTTCTCTGTCTTTGAATTGAGTCCAATTATGCAAAATTTTAGATCATCAAGTGAATGGTTGCTGGAGCTGAAGTGTTCAGCGACAGGTAGTGAATATTTGTTTTTGATCGAACTTCTATGATTATTGAAACGTAGTCTGAATTAGGTTCCTGTTTCGCCGATGTACGTGGCTTGGGGGCATTTAGAACATGAAATACAGTAGACCACGTGCTCACTGCCACATGTGGCATAGGGGGGAAAGACAGAGAACTCTCTCTATATATATATATATGTAGATATATAAATATATATATATATATAGGATGAAAGTTCTGCGTTGGTGTAGTAAAGAATAGATATGGAAGACAGAGTCAAATAATAACACTACAGGAGCACAAAAAAAAAAAAAGACTGTCGTTTCGGTTAAAGACCTTTATCAAAGTGAGACATAAAATAAACAAGTTGCCAAGATACAAAGAAGTAAGATGGACGCATGATTAGGACGGTAGGAATGACGCCACAAAGAAAAATGCAATGTTGCGCAATTTAAAACAATAATATACGAATTAGGCTGACGCTTGAGTAGTCAAGATGCAGGGAAAAAAGAGGGAGGGCTTGAAGTGAGCGCTAGGAATGACGCAAAAAAAGGAAGTTATGGATTTGTATATGTTTACAAAAAGAAAAAAAAAATGAAAAGCGCAAATTCATTTGCAAAATATACTGCGTCAGTTCCTAAGGGCTAAGCCTTCGAAAGATATGCAGCACGGACACCGTATTCGAAATAAGGGTTGATGAGATGGCAGCCTTCTTCACTGACAGAGGCTACCCAACGAAAATAGTCGACGAGGCAAAGACTAAACCTGCCACATTTATACTCGATCTAGCACTCAACCCAATACTTCCAGCTCAAGCTTTATTCTTTTTCATGGTAGAAGTGATAATTCTTCATCAAAATACACGATGAAATGAACTATGAGAATGATATCTAAATTATACATGTTCATTCGGTCACCTCCTTGCCGAAGTCGTTTGCTTTCCCAAACCGCCTTCTATCTAAATATGATACGAGAGAGTGCAGCGAGCCAGGAAAAAAAAAATCTTTTTACTCTTTTTTTATGGTAGAAGTGATCATTCTTCATCAAAATACACTATGGGCAGGATGGGTCTATGAGATTTTTAAAATCATTTGACTGGTCACCTCTCTTGCTTAATTCATTCGCTTTCAAAGACTATCCTGTATCTAAATATCATACAAGCGAACGCAGCGAGCGAAGAATAATCATTTTGGTGATGTGTTATCGCTTCTACCATTATATTTTTCCTCGCTCGCTGCGCTCACCCTTATAACATTAAGGTACGAGATGGTTCGAAGAGCAAACAAATTCGGCGAGTGTAGTGACCAAATACAATATTTCTGATTAGATCCCCTCCATGAATATTCATGAGTATTCTAAATATATGATTGGTCGATTGGAGTCCACGTGATAAAAGATAATTTCACTATGAAAAACAAATCTCTGCCAGAGCTCCGAATATGTTTAACCTTTTTTTCCTGGGCAGAACTGTTCATTGACACACTTCATTGACAAACTTTGTTTCGAACGCACAGACCTGTCCTTATGCGGACTGCTCATAACCTTGACGCCTGCAGTATCTGCGTAAGTCACCGGTACTTTGGTCCCGCGCTCTAGCGACCGATCTGGATCAGCTGCGCTGGTTCGGATCGGATATGTAAACAAACATGGCGCCTCCTTAGAACTTACCTAGTTGGGCCTTTTCTTTGAAGATTTCATAGGAACTGTGAGTCGTATGTAGGGCATAATCTATATTAGAATGCAGCAAAAAGTTGTGGACTTTCACTGTTTACTATGCATGATTTCGTCTAGGCATTGAGGATCTTCGATGTTAACGTTATATTTAACTTAAAATTAGTATGGGAAGTTCAGGTTAGTCAAACGTGTCAAATTTGTGTGTTTTCTTATTTATTAGATGTAAAGAAGAAATATAGAACAAATATATCAAGCATTTAGTTCGAAAGTATAGTGGAAATTATGTATCTTCTGAGAAACTGGCAATAGTTGCTATTTTTTCCTCGGGGTTTCGCCCCTTGGAAAAAATAGCGCTATGCCAGTCCCTCCTCAGATAAATAATTCCACTATACTTTCCCATAGCTTGGTATATTTGTATAATATCTCTTAGGACTTTAGCGTATTCTGATGACAAAATAACTTCTACCGCTGAGAGATTGTGTTTTTCCTCGATCGTAATATGTAAAACAGGGTGTTTCGGACACCAAACAATTTAACAAGGGACATGCTAAAATGGTGTGAGTATATATTCCTCCTCGCTTGCTCTTATGATATTTAGGTAAAGGATGTTTTCGGAGAGAAGAAAAAAATTGACGAGCGCATTGACCAAAATAGATATATTTCTAAATATCTTAGGACTATATAGCGTATTTTGATGACAAAATAACACTTCTACCATCGAGTGTGTGAGCATGTGTGTGTGTGTGTTTTTTTCCTCGCTCGTAAAGCAGGGTGGGTTCTGACAGCAAACAATTTAGCCAGTGATATGCAAAACTGGTAAGAGTATATATTTCTCCTCGCTCGCTCTTATGATATTTAGGTACAGGATGTTTTCGGATAGCAAACAAATTTAGCGAGCGTATTGACCAAAATAGATATATTTCTAAATATCTTATAGGATTATATAGCGTATTTTGATGACAAAATAACACTTCTAACGTCAAGAAAGTGTGTGTGTGTGCTTTTCCTCGCTCGTAAAACAGGGTGGTTTCGCTCTTAAAATATTTATGTACAGGATGATTTCTGACAGCAAATAATTTAATCAGTGATATGCAAAAATGGTGTCAGAATGGTGTGAGAATATATACCTATGGATATCCTATTATATCCAATTGTGTGGGCCCCCACCGTATTCCATCCTCGACCCTCATAAACGCGTCCATCATTCCCAACCACGAATGAGTAGCCGATGTCGTTCCATCCTCGATCTTCCATGTGAAAGTTCTTGATATAAACGAGAAGAATAAGTATCAGAATAGTATCAAGATCATTTAGACATACACTCTAAAAAGAATTAGTCAAAATAACCAATGTGTTGGTAAATATGATTGTGTCCGACCGAAGAAATTCATGAAATTGGTCAAAATCAACCAAAATTTTGGTACATTTTAATCAGTAATTTGGTCAGTCTTAATTTCTTCGGTCGGCATGGTCGGACATATATGTATACCAACACGCTGGCTATTCTGACCAATCTTTTTTAGAGTGTAGTAGTATGATTACAGAAGTGTGATAACAGTAGGATCATGTTACAAAAAAACCTATAAAGGGATGTGATATGTGCTGTCGCAATCCTGAAAACTGAATCGATGTCATGATATTGGAGTTGAACATCACTCATGGTTCGTAGACTTTGCAGAATAATGCAGCAAATAATTTGTCAAACATGGAGTAATATAGCTTTGAGTAACGAATTCTACTAATTTAGATATATTCTAAGACAAAATGTGGATGCCCTACGAAATTTCGTGATCCTGCCCTTTCCTTTAGGCCAAGTAGAATTGATTCCTAATTTATAGTCCGGATATTTTCAAATTGAGAAGGAGGTCACCTGATATCTCATTTAAAATCAATGTCTGAATTTATCTATAAAAACACCATGCAGCAGTATTATTTTTGTGCGTTACATGACCGTATGTATCATTATTTTTTCGTGCCTTTATAACAATGTAATGATTGTGAAATATAAAAAGAATTAAACTCAAACTGTAGGAGAATCCATGTTATGTAATATTTCTTTTGTACATGAAATGCTATTTGGAAAATTTTAACACAAAGTTTCTCCTTTTTTCCTCATTGGTATTTCATTGATATATAAGCACTTCAGTGGTTCAAAACAATGTGAAAATGAATGGTACTAATGATTTTTTTTGTCCTATGTAATCGTATTGTCTAGATATACTCAGATTAAAAATAAAGACTAAAAAGACCTTTCCGGGCACTAATTTATGTCTTAAGAGAGAGAGAGAGAGAGGGGGGGGGGGGGGATGATGTCTCATGTTCTTGAAACGTTCTCTTCATGAATTGGATAATATGCTTTTAATAAAATTAATCAAATAGTAAAAACAGCACCCTACCTGTATGATCCGCATGTGTTTACAGCATTCATCAAACGTTTCGCATCTGTAACCAGCAGTGTGGAGTAGTATGACATAGGAAACTGGAGTATTCATCGTTTCCGGCTGACACTTCGGTTCTCTTCCTCCCCATCCATGCCGTCCTCGCCGGGGAACTATGCGACCATGCACCACAGCTGGACAATAATACAGTACCTTATGTTTGAATTGTCATGTTTACATAACTTTGATCAGTGGATGCAACATCAAATATATAATAAATTTCACTTGCACTCTTTAAAAATGTATAAAAAAAACTGTGGGTTAAAGAAATATTGATTAAATCGGTCAATACTGCTTATAAGTAAGCATCGGTTTAAAATGACTTTTAATCTTACGTGGGATAAAAATGTTGGTTCTTTATAAAAAAAATATTGTTGCTTAAGTTGTGACCAACGTTCCCATCAAGGTTTGATCAAAGTAGATTGAAATACAGATCGTATGACCAAAGAGTGCATGCATGCCAATTATTGCGCATTCTGCTCTCGCAGAAATTGTTTGCGATAGAAATGGACGGAGTAATTAAGTCGCTGAATGATTAAGGACTTGAGCTTGTCAGCATGTTTGTCTAATCTGTGGAAGATTTCAGATCTACACTGTAATCTTCCTTTTTAATTAAAACAGTTTGCGAGTTAGTTTGACCTTGTATAGGCATCTAGACTCGACTGGCCTAAGCCAGGCCCGACGGCAGATCTGACTACGCCTATACGGTATCGTGGAGGCTGCGCCGGTGGTATGGCGGTGGGTTCAACTTCGCGGGTGTCCATATTTCGCTAACAGGGTACTTTGATAAAAACTGAAACTAGAACAGTTTACAATAATGGTAATAATAATAATAATGATGATAACAACAATAATAGTAATGATAATAATAATAATAATACTGATAATAATGACAGTAATGATGATGATGATAATAATAATAATGATAATAATAATGACAATAATAACAATAATCAGAAGAAGGAGAAAAAACCCCCACAAAACATCGATGTAAGCGTAGTTTATACAGATAGGTCTGTCTGACTTAGTTGTGTCTCGACCCGTTCATCTCTGGTTTATGTATTTGGCCAGGAAACCTGTGAAGAGAGTACGGCTTCTCAACCAAACAGGCCTCATGAGTCAAAGGCGAGTGAATTTCGCACTCAGTTAGATTCCAATTTGCACATTTTCTCCAGTTGTTGTAGCCTCTGAGCACCGCACAGCTGCGATATGAACTTCCCTGATTATGCCTCATTGCAAACATTAAAAGAAATCTGCATATGTTGGTCAAAAATTGAGAAAATCGAACTAAAGTAAACATCACGCTATTGGCATATGTATTGCAGTAGTTGGGCAACACACCGGAGTATGGCGACTCTTTAGCGACCAGTCTTCTGCCCTCTCGCGTTGTGGAATTGGCCTATAGTCCTGATCATGCCCGTCGATCTACACTATCGATCTACTTCTTTTTAAGATTTAGCAAGACAGCAATCACAGATATAAAAATTACCAAATAAAAATAACCAACAAAAAGTTATATATCTATTCAACAAGTTTAATCAACATCAATTTAACCAACGCTGAGCAAAATACGATTAACCAACAAATGATAAATTGACGACAGGCTGTTGGCTAAAGCTTCAACCTACAAGTGTGTCGTTCACTTGGTAATCTCGGGTTGATTACAATTTTAACCACACAAGATTAAAAAAAAACAACTGGTAAGGCTCATAAGCAAATGGGGCAAATGTTCTGATGACATTTGTAATAATTTCTCACCCTCAACAGGCCTCCAACCTTCACGCTCAGAGGCACGTGTACCTCTCAAACCTGCAAAGAAGATCAGACAATATTTGGTACAGTCATGACTTGCTGAAGAAAAGACTGAATCCTCCCCAAAAGTGGAAAGGGAAGGGGGGGGGGGGAGGAGAGGCATTATAATCTAAACTGTATAGAAATTGATGAGGTTTCCTGAAGCTGTCTCTTCCTTGCTCCAGTATTCAGGATGGGTTAGTGGAGTTAACGCATCCTAACATGACAGGAAACATGGATATATGGACCTTCCACCCATCTGATGAAACAGAATAAAAAAAATATATATTGATATTATTTCACGATGTGGCATCTTCGCTTTGGATTCTATTAAAGAATTCAGCATCGAAACTATATTTCAAATTTGATAATAGCTAACAGTAAAAATATTTTTTAGGTAATAACTCATTAGTTTGAAATTATGTTGGGCAGCTATGTATGTATGCAAATGTATATATATATATATATATATATATATATATATATATATATACATATAATCACAAAACAAAAAATAAGTTCCCCCTAAAAGATATCCATGTATATTTTTTCGATCAGGAACCTTTAATGAAATCTGAATACAAAGTCATATAGCTACACTTCTCAGATACATTTCCTGGAAAATTCAGGGCAAACCCTTCAGTCATGCTTCAATGAACACGACAAATATGCAGGATCAGAGATGCCAAGTTCCCCCAAATTTTATGAGTGAGATTTTCATGACTCGGCGTCTCGGCGAGGGAGCGAAGCGACCGAGCGGGGGGAGGGTGTGGGAGGAGGGACACCCCCCTCCCACGGTAGGGAGCTTTTTCAATTTTTAGCTCTTAATGGTGCGATCTGGTGCATACTTAAGTGACTCCTTTTTACTTATTTTGAAAGACAAAAGGTAAAAATACCTTCAATTGCAACTATCACTTAATCTTTTGAGCTATGCTCCTTATTATAGGGTAGACGGCGTGCAAAGGCGTCGGCCAGTGCGTATAATCTAGCGAATAATGCTATTTTTTTTTTCTGTCGGGTCCCGATGCGTGAGAAAAATGGGTGCCATGCGTGAGATCGTGAGACGGACCCTGAATGCGTGAGTCTCACGCACAATGTGTGAGACTTGGTAGCTCTGCAGGATTGTCATTTTTTGAAGTTCACAAGCCTCGTGCCCTGACTTTAATGCAGTGATCGGATCATACTTCAAGTTTTCTGCATTGGGAGGCGTGCAACATAAATTTCATCCCTTACCAAACATGCCAAATTTCACGCTTGAGTAAGCAAGAGGTGAAAATGGCAAAAACTGCAGTTTTGACATCTTTTGCGCTGTGAATTTGATCTAATAGGGAGGAATTCATGTTTTGGAAGGATGTTTGCACTATTGCAATTGATACCTATCAATTCACGGTTAAATGAACACATAATAAAACACAAAATATCACCCTGTTGAATTTATCCAGTAATTATTGCGATAGTTCTGTGCACAAAAAATCGTATTGATAACATTTCTAGCATGTTTATATGACCGGTGTACATGTATCAATGATCTCATGGCATTTAATTGAAAGTTCACGTTTCAATGAGCACGTGAGACTTGAAAAGCTCTTCTTTCACCTATCGACCAAAATTCAATTGCTTAATGTGAGTAACCATGATAAGTCTTCTTGGGGAGCTCGTCTGATTTGATTTTCGTCGAAATCCCGATCTCTTACGCTTCGGGGAGCGAATGAGACGAGACAATTATGCAAATAAGATGAAAGTTTAGGGGCTTGTCTCTGCTCCGTGCCGCATCAGATAGTTAATTTGGCGTAAGATCCTTTGCATTAATGACCTCAGGAAGATATGTGCCAAATTTCTTTTTAAAAAATCGCAGTAGATTGAACAATAATCATCGGTGAATATAAGCTAGATTTCATTTTTTATTTCCCCTCCCAGTGACACTATGTACAGTCAGGGAGCAGAATTTTAACAAAAGTGAAAGTTGGCATATTTACATCGATGATTATTGCTCATTCTACTGGGCACTATTTCATGAAGTTAGCACACATCTTCAGGAGTTCATTAACTAACAGGACAGTCATCATCACTCCCATCACCTTCATATTTATCATAATGATATAACAATCCATAATTATAATAATGATGATAGATTTATCGCAAATGATGATGACCATCATTTTCATTAGTATAAGAGTGATGATGATTGTGATGATTATTGTTATCATCGACTGATGGATTCCATTATTTTCATACATGTAATTATAATTATTTATTGTTGTTGTTATTATTACTATCATTAGTATTTTTTATCATAATTGTCATTATCACCGCTACAGTAAAGTTTCCCCTTTACTTTTCTAAAGTTATGCATATCAAATCTGAATTCTTTTAATACCTGAGTGAGTGAGCTGTTACGTAATGTTGATGTCGAGAACTGTAATAATTTCACAATACCATTTCTAAAGTTTATGATAATCAGGATTATTAATCTTACCTTTAAGTTTTCGAAGACAAAAGACATAACTTATAGTTATGATCACGCATATCACCACAACCATCGTCACAGCTTGATCAACAAAATAAAGGAGAAACAAACATGTTAAAAAAGAACATTGATATGATTCGCATAAAAGATCATAAGCAGTATAAGTCATACGTATATCCTTTAATAACAGAAAGACATCCTCTAATTTAAAACAATTTCCCTTTATTTCGTTTGGGTTGTTTGAGCATATTTTCACATTCAAATGTTCTAAAGCCCAGTGCACACTAAACAATCTGTTCGCGATCCAGTTAAGTTAGGAATATTCTTGCGTGTATAATCGTAATGATCAAAGTTTCGAATAGTCGTATGATTCCCGGGCTATTGCGATTTTCCTTGTAGGAATAAAAGCGAAGTCAAATCTGAATCGTATTGAAACTTTATAGCAGCCCTTCGATTGTCTGCTGAGATTGCAGCCGATTTGGCCTCTACTATCACGAAAAGATTTAAAGTTAACTAAAATCTCGATTTTAGTATTCCTACCATTATGACCATTATTACGAACTTCATATAAAATAATTTTACATGATTAAACTATCATATTAAAGGAGATTCCAACCCAGACATCAGTGTGCTTTCAGTGAATGAAGAAGAACAAAAAGAAAGAGTGGACAGTTAAAGTTTGAGAAAAATCTGTTCAACAGTTGTTAATTTCAAAGCTTAAGTAAGTCATTATTATGGGATCCTTTGAGTTGACAACTCCACCAGCATCTGTAATGTCTGTTCTCCATTCATTTTCAAGAAAAAAAAAATGTATATTTTTAAAAAATTACTGTTTGAGTATGAAATGGAAACATCAATTCTGCAAGAATTTTGCGAAGAATTTGTTTATTCCTGACTTATAATTACACATAATTAGAAAATGCACAAAATGAATGGAGAGTTGTCCAGGATGACATCAAAGATGGTTGCAAAGTTGCCAACTTATGGATCGTTATAACAGGGATTTACTTAAACCTTTCAAAATTCACAACACTTGAACAGATTGTCTGACTTTGCTCAAACTTTCACTATGTACTCTTTCTTGTTTATTTTCATTTACTAAAAGCACATTAATGCCTGAGTTTCATTTTCCTCTAAATGCGAAATGCCAATTGCTCGAAAAACGGTCGCAGTCGGATCGTACTCTGTGCATTGGGCTTTCAGTGATTTTTACCCATAAAGCCAGCAGGTAAATGCATAAAGCATAAGGTAACACAGTGGCGGATCTAGGGGCTGGTGGGGAAAATGGGCGCCCATTCACATACAAAGCCCTTCATTTATTTGTATTCTCAGATTGGACATTTAAGAATTTACAGTATTAATCATAATAAAGAATTTGCTGTCCTGGACATTCACCCAATACGCAATAGCTGTATTTTTAAATAGTGGCATGATAAAGATATTTATTCTTATAAATAGAAATGTATTTCTTTCTCTTTCAATACTCGCGTATTTGATAATGATGCACTAGAATCACATTGATATCAATCTAGCAAGTGAAATAAACAGAACTGCGACAACAAAGCTATGACTTACAAACAGCAATTGCGATAACATTTGGACCTCGAGAACTGGCGTGCGGACTGGCTTGCTTGACAATGACCGATACGGATCTATTTCCAAGCTTTCCCGGTAATCTCGAGGCCACGCATTGGTAGGGTTCGTCACTCACACTGATCTGAATTTTTATATCCCTATTGTTTGTCCCATCTTCGTTGCTCCATTCTTCATATTCGGTGGGTGTAACGTTATTAGATCCATGCAGAAAGAAAAGATCGATGTCTGGATAGTATCCCTTCACAAAGCAGGTGAGGTTTGATGATGAATGGATGGTGAGAATACAGACACCAGGCTTAACAAAGTTTCTGATGCATTCTTGGATGATGGGAAACGGTTCATCTGGAAAGGCTATAGCATAAGAAAGCTCACTTGTCATGATTGTCTGACTTATAAGCTTAAACACGTATTACAGGATGGTGCATGGTAAGAAACCAAGTACACTCTAAAAAGGATTGCTAAAAAAAAAAACAATCAAGTTAGTCAACACCATACTGGTTTTTTATTTTAACCAATATGTTGTTCAAACTGTACCAATGTCATTGATTAACCATGAAACATTTGAAATGGTAAAAAAGAAATTGGTTATAGCAACCGATGCATTTGTGCAAGCCAATTAATATTCATATACGACCGTTATGAATATTCATGACCGAACATAAAACAACCAAAATATGGGAAAATTGATAAATATCATTTGATATTTTGTATTTATGCATCAGTAACATTTTAGAATGCAATGCAAAATGTATTTGCATTAATAATCTTTTATATAATTCGAACATATATTTATGAGGAGGTATTTTAAAATCTAAATTAGAAAATTTTATCTATAGCCATTTTTAGCAAGTACTCCAATATTGTCCCTATATATGGAAGTGGTTACCACTGTCCAGTAAGTAGGTATATAATGTAGGATTATAGGAATAGGTTAGTATAGGATTGGGATAGGCTAGGACTATAGAGGCTGCTGTGTGACTGGGATAGAAAAATTCCTGCGATCTCTTTTTGTTTTGGAATGTAAAACATGCTACAGTGTATCATAACCAATGCATTTTGGTTACTCAGACAGTGCTTAACAAATCCATCATGTCCAAACAAAATTGGTCATTTATACTGACCAAGAAAAATTGTTAAGAAAATGAACACAACCCTTTGCATGGTTGGAAAAAAAAACATCTGGAGATTGGTTATAATTATGACCCATATTTCTTGTTGAAAAAGACAACCCATCATGGATTGGTTATTCTAACCAATATGTCGGTCGGACACATATTCACCAATATCTTTGGTTGGAATTGACCCATATTTTGGTCATTCTAACTAATCCTTTTTTAGAGTGTAGGCACAGCAAATATAATAAAAATCCTGTCAAAAGGTTGTTTTTTTCACCCCACATTCCACAGAGGGCAGGACTGTTCAAAGACCACTGAAAGGCCGAAAAATTTGACAGATCTCTTAATGATCTTACAGTGAACTTTCAATGATCCTAGAGGTCTTTCATGATTTCTCAGTGATCCAGTGAATTTCATGGTCTTTGTGGTCCTCACCAAATTTTGAACCAGTTTAAAATGTACAGTCTCTCAGCGGTCTTCCAGTAAAATGGTCTTTCACGGATCTCTCAATAAATGTTCAAGGGTCTTAGTAGTCTTACAATGATCTCTCGACAGTCTCTCATTGAATTCGACTTAAATGGTCTTACAGAGATCTCCGTCGTTCTCTCAGAGTTTTCTCAGAGATCTCGTTCGGTCTCTCAGAGATCTTCAATCAATCTCTGATAGATCTCAGTCATTCTGTCAGATGATCTTTCAGTAATCTCTCAATAGTGTTTTTGATCCCTCAATGAACACTCGGCGATCTTCAAGGTCCCACGTGGTCTCTAAGAAATTTTGCTGGAAAATTACTTCTTGGTCTTTCAATGGTCTTTCAAGGGTTTTTAGAGCCATTCCACAAAGACACTATTTTCCTCTGGTCTTGGAGACTCCTGAGAGATCTAGCCAAGGGTCTTCCCTCTACGGACATGACGGAATGGAGCCCTTAGAAGGATGAGTTTAAGGCACTTTTAAAGGTCAATCATGACTAACAATAAATGGAAGCAAGATATTCAGTTTCCCAAGCATTTCTAGGTCTGACTTAATGACTTTCGTGTCACCGTCAAGAAAACCCGAAAGCTTAAAAAGTTGCTCCTGGGTAATAGAAGGAAATATATGAAATGAAAATTTTTTTCCTGCAAGACAGAAACTCTGAATTTGGAGTTAAGTATGATATTGTTCAGGAAAACGACGCTACGAATTCCATATTTTGTTCAATATAGCTACTGTCTCATGCCTCTTCTTCTGGTCACATAAGTCAATGTTTTTCCGAAGGTTCAATATTACGTAAACTGGGCATTTATTAAAGTGTTGGTTAAATTAAATCAATAGGTTGACTAAAATATGAATGTTCCTTGGTTTTGGGTGTACGATGCTGACACATCATAGGCCTATATCTTGTTGTTGTTTTTTTTTTTTGTTACTATCTTCCTTTTTTTTCATAAATATACTTTGTCCACATATTTGTACTTTGTTGTTATGCAGTGGCTTATCTGGGGGGGGGGGGGGGGCAAGTGCCTCTGCCCCTCCTAGATACGCCACTGCATCACAACAAAGGACTCGGGGGATATGAGGGGGGCGCAGAAAACGCAAACAAGGAAAGAGAGAAAATAAAAGGAAAATGAAGAAAAATGATATTTTAAAGTATTTTACGCCCTTCCTTCAATCGCAGTGCATCAGAATTAGAGCTTTTTAAGGGTTCAAAGTGCAAAGTTTTCTTAACCTCGGTCGCTTTGCTCCCTCGCATGATCATTTTCTCTCAGAATCTGATCATTTTGCGCCCCTATCATCTGCTTATAATCATCAAAACAAGCTTTTTGAAAGGTTGAAAATGAAGGAAAATCATAATATTTAAGGGATATGCGCCTCCTTCACAGAGTAAATACATCAAAAATATAGCTTCTGAGGGTTTAAAATGCCACCATTTTCTATACCTCGGTCGCTTTTCCCTATCGCATGAATACATTCCTTTCATGATCTCATACTCTTTTTTCAAAGGGGTTGAGAATCTGTAAAATATTGGTGCAGTTGTCGTTGCTTTGCTCGCTTACATCTGCTTCTTGCTAAATACTGCGCCTCCATTTAAACATTCTGTCGCTTTGCTATCAAAATCAGGGCTATACTATTTCTTGAGGGTTTTCATAAATCTTACTTCTAATTTCAAACTGAGAAAATAGAAAACTGCAATGGTCAATCTAATTTCGATCTTCTCTACCGTTCAATTTCAGTGGTCAATTGCCAATTTTACTGAGTAAAATGAGCAAAAAATTGCGTTTTCACGGATAAAATGTTTAAAAATTGTCCGTTTGGTTGGTTGTACAAAAATGTATACGTTTGGCACTCGGGGGGGGGGGGGGGGGGGGGGGGGCGCAACTTCATTGTTTGCCCCGGGCGCTATAAATCCTAGATACGCCACTGTTGTGATGTCTTTGATTTTTACAAAAGTAAAGATGAATTATATATGAAATATCCCTACTGAGCAATCTGGAAAATTTCAGTTATAAAATATAAAAAATATCCATGTCTAAAGAGAAATGTAGGTTCATGCAATAGTGCAGGATATCATAACATAGATTGCATCATCGAATTCAACTGCATCATTTGTTTTAAAGCACTTCTTTCCATTGCGCAGCATACTTCTCGCATTGTTACCTCGTACCAGTTCATCAGATCCGTGACGGCCATTAATCTCTGGTTCAAGCTCAAGAACTGAAACTTCTTCCCGCAAATGATTTTATGTATAATGAATTATAAAAAAATGACAGTCTATCATCTATTTGTTTTTATTTTTGTTTTTGATAATGATTGTTACGAATACTTCGTGTTATGAGTCATTGTCCGAATAATTTTGCATTTTATTTTGTATATGTTACCCCAAACTTTTTGTACACATATGAATGCAGAAGAAAATAAATACATCAAATCAATATACCATTTGAAAGGGGACTCCTGGAACTATAACCTAGGTTTGATGTTGCACAACACAGATAGCTCTGCAGTAATACACGAAATGTGTTAGAGGACAAAAGAACATAGATTATGACTGTATACAAATTAGACTGAATGACATAGCTCTTGAATGATTCATTCCAATCTAAGATAGCGCTCTTTAGTTCTATCTAGTCTACGAGTTTATTGTTCCAGTTACTTATCATAAAATGACATCTTTGACCTTGTGACCCCAAATCTAATGAGACAATAATGAGACTTCCATATGCATACATGAGCCAAGTTTGGAGATGTACTGTCACAGAGTTGCTAAGTTATCGCAAGAACAAGCAGTTTTCATGTATATAGTGACCTCTATGACCTGTGACCTTTAACCCTGAGACCCAAAAATCTAATCACATCATTGTCCCTCCCATATGCATACATGTGCCAAGTATGAAGCTGCTCCGTCAAATGGTTGTTGAATTATCGCGAGAATAGACCATTTCTATCTACATAATGAACTCTATGACCTTTGACCTTGAGACCCCAAATCTACTGTACATAATGACATCTATGACCTTTGACCTTTGACCTTGTAACCCCAAAATGTGATCAGATCATTGTCATGTGCATACATGAGCCAAGTTTGAAGCTGCTCCGTCAAATGGTTGTTGAATTATCGCGAGAATAGACCATTTCTATCTACATAATGAACTCTATGACCTTTGACCTTGAGACCCCAAATCTAATGAGACAATAATGAGACTTCCATATGCATACATGAGCCAAGTTTGGAGATGAACTGTCACAGAGTTGCTAAGTTATCGCAAGAACAAGCAGTTTTCATGTATATAGTGACCTCTATGACCTGTGACCTTTAACCCTGAGACCCAAAAATCTAATCACATCATTGTCCCTCCCATATGCATACATGTGCCAAGTATGAAGCTGCTCCGTCAAATGGTTGTTGAATTATCGCGAGAATAGACCATTTCTATCTACATAATGAACTCTATGACCTTTGACCTTGAGACCCAAAATCTACTGTACATAATGACATCTATGACCTTTGACCTTTGACCTTGTAACCCCAAAATCTGATCAGATCATTGCCATGTGCATACATGAGCCAAGTTTGAAGCCAATCTGTCAAATAGTTCTTAAGTTATCGCGGGAACGAGCCATTTTTATGTGTATTACTACCTCTATGACATTGACCTTTGACCTTGACACTGCAAAATCTAATCAGATCATTGTCCCTCCCATATGCATACACGATTCAAGTTTGAAGTTGATCCGTCAAACGGTTCTTAAATCTTAATAAACTACCCTGAGGAAAAGTCAGTTTAGGACATGGGCTAGTGGGGTCATAGTGCACCCCCTTGTGACTTACGAAAATGATTATTATCATGTAGCCCTGGGTCTGACAATTCAAAAAATTGATGTTGCCAGCAATAAAACTGGGATGGAAGACACGCCCATTGACTTTTTGACCACGCCCACTTTTATAGTTGATTGCAGAAAATTAAGGGTTTTGATAATTTGTAACTGCTCTAACTTTTCCAATTCTTCACAAATATATATCACATGGCCCCTTTCAATGTTTGCCTAATTGAGTTCTTCAAGTTTGTGCTATGTTTTATGCATTTTTGTAATGGTGGAAAGGTCATCAGAGGTCAAAGGCCACACCTATTGACCTTTCCTTCTAACATAGACCAAATGCAGTGGGGGGGGGGTATCACAAAGACCCATCAACTGATTTTTTTTTCATTAAAAAATCAATCCAAATTGAAAGTTACATATGTGCAATTTCATTTCATTTCAGTTCGTTTATTTTCCATTTCCAACATAATATAAAACAGAATACAAAGTATGCATCGTACAAGGTAAAAAATGAAACTTAACAGTGGATTCTTAAATATAAATAGTTCCCATGTACAAGAGCCTGAAAAAAGGTTGGTAATGGAGGGGACTGCTGAAAAGCCGAGCTTGTAGATTGCAGCCCCCTATAACTTACGAGTTGTAAAAATAGTTAAAGAGTGAAAATAAAAAAGAAGACACAAACTAGTACAAATTACAAGTACAATTATGCTTTTATTTGATACCAGAAAGTTAGTGTTGCCAGTGAAAAAAAAACTGGAATGGAAAATACCCCCAATGACCACGCCCACTCTTAAAGATGGTTGTATAAAATTAGGGTAACTGATAGTTTGTCACTGCTCTAACTTTGCAATTCTTCAGAAATATATATCATATGATCCCTTGAAATGTTAGGTTAATTGAGTTATACAAGTTTGTGCTATGTTTTATGCAAATTTTGTATGGTGAAAAGGTTACCAGAGGTCAAAAGGTTAAAAAATTTTGACCTTAATTCTAATATAGAGCAAATGCAGTGTTTTTTTTTTAATCACAAACACCCTACAACTGTTTTTTTCATTGAAAATCAATTGAAATTGAAAGTTTCATATGTCCAATCATGTTTTTATCTGATACCAGAAAGTTGATGTTGCCATTGAAAAAACTAGATGAATCTTCGACAACGCGTGGTCGAACTTTATGCCTCCGCCACTACCAAATCAGAAATAAATGGCACTTCATGTTGATTTATTTTCATTTATACAATGACATCTTTGACCTTGACCTTTGACCTTGTGAACCCCAAATCTAATGAGAGCATTGCCCTTTCCATATGCATACATGAGCCAAGTTTGTTGAACCGTCAAATGGTTACTGAGTTATCACAAGAATGAACCATTTCTATGTACATAATGACCTCTGTGACCTTGACCTTTGACCTTGAGACCCAAAAATCTAATCAGATCATTGTCCCTCCCATATGCATACCTGTGCCAAGTTTGAAGTTGATCAGTCAAATGGTTCTTAAGTTATCGCGAGAACGAGCCATTTTTATGTGATTTATTACCTCTATGACCTTGACCTTTGACCTTGTGACCCCAAAATCTAACTAGATCATTGTCCCTCCCATATGCATATACGAGCCAAGTTTGAAGTTGATCTGTCAAATGGTTCTTAAGTTATCGCGAGAACGAAAACGGGACGGACGGACGGACGAACGACCCGAAAACATAATGCCTCCGACAACCACCTACGGTGGGCGGAGGCATAAAAAAACTGGGATGGAAGATATCCACATGACCATGCCCGCTCTTACAGCTTGTTGTAGAAAATTAGGGGTATTGATTGTTTGTAACTGCTCTAACTTTGCAATTATTCACATGCCAAATGTATATCATATGAACCCCTTAAGATGTTGGGTTAATTGAGTTCTACAGTTTTGTGCTACGATCTATGCAATTCTCTTAATGTTGAAAAGGCCTCCAGAGTTCAAAATGACACAAATTTTGACCTTCACCGCTAATATAGAGCAAATCAAGGATTTTTTTAAAATTACATAGACGCTATAATATATACTTTTCATTGAAAATTAATTAAGATTGAAAGTTACATATGTCCAATCATGTTTTTATCTAATACTAGAAATTTTGTCGTATCATACGTGTCATATTTCCAACCATGTGTGTTTTTATTTAATACCAGATAGTTAATGTTGCCATAAAAAAACTAGGATGGAAGATCCCCCCATGACCATATCAACAGACAAATGCTTGAAAAAGGTAGAATTTAGCTTTTGGTATGTATAATAAAGGGAAAGCAATTCGAAGAACTGTCATCAGATTAAGGAATATTTTATAGCAAGTATTACTCTGAAATCTTTCATGGCCTATGATCACAACTGATATTTGGACTATGCAGTGAAACCTTGTTCTGGAAATCATTTTCATTGATGAGGTTGTTAACACTAATTTTTCGACAGTACCTGCACCACAGCAGTTTGTTATACATCATCATTATGAAATGAACTACGAGATTTCAATGCCTGAACAAATACTCGCTTGTATATTATCTTTTATATCCCTTATTAATGAAATCTCTTTATTCCACAGTCCAAAAGCTAGATTCTACCTATTTTCAAGCTTTTTCCTGATGATATTAAATGAAAACATAATTGCAACTATGTAACTTTTCATTTTAATTCATTTCCAACTTAAAATTGTTATGGAATCATGGTTGTAAAAAACAGTATGTGCTTTATTTCATAGGTAAACTTAGGTCAAAGTTTGCAACCTTTTGACCACTAGTGACCTTTTCACCATACAAAATTTGCATAAAACGTAGGACAAACTTGTATAACTAAATTAACCCAACATTTCAAGGGGTCATATGATATCTATTTGTGAAATATTGCAAAGTTAGAACAGTGACAAACCATCAACACTCCTAATTTTTCTACAACCAGCTGTAAGAGTGGGCGTGGTCGGGGGGGGGGGGTATCTTCCATCCCATTTTTTGTCACTGGCAACACTAACTTTCAGGAATCAAATAAAAGCATGATTGAACATATGTAACTTTCAATTTTGATTGACTTTCAAAGAAACAAAATATGTTGTAGGGGTCTTTGGGATAAAAAAACCCCATTGCGTTTGCTCTATATAAGAAGTAAAGTTCAAACTTTGTGACTTTTTGACCTCTGGTGACCTTTTCACCATAAACAGAATTGCATAAAACGTAGCACAAACTTGTACAACTCAATCAACCGCACATAATTAAGGTGTCATAGGATATATATTTGTGGAGAATAGCAAATTTACAACAGTGACAAAATATCAATACCCCCTAATTTTCTCAACCAGCTGTAAGAGTGGGCGTGGTCATTAGGGTTTCTTCCATCCCAGTTTTCTTCACTGCCAACATTAACTTCATGGTATTAAATGAAAACATAACTGGACATATGTAACTTTCAATTTCAACTAATTTTCAATGAAAAAAAATTGTTATAGGGTCTTTGATAAAAAAAAAATCCAGCATTTGCTCTATATTAGAGGTAAAGGTCAAACTTTGTAACCTTTTGACCTCTTATGACCTGTTCGCTATAAAGGCTTTGCATAAGATGTAGCACAAACTTGTAGAACTCAATAAGGACAACATTTTAAGAGGTCACACAACATATATTTGTGTATTGGAAAAAGTTAGAGCAGTGACAAATTATCAATACCCCCAATTTTCTGCAAGCAAGAGTAAAAGTGGGCGTGATCAAAAAGTCTATGGGGGTATCTTTCATTCCAGTTTTTTGCTTGCAACATCAATTTTCTGAATTGTTATACCCAGGGCTACATGAAAATAACCATTTTCGTAAGTCACAAGGGGGGTGCACTATGACCCCCTCTAGCCCATGGCCTAATTGTAAGGAATAGAGAGAATAGAGAGAAGCATTTTTTTTTTAAGTTACCGATAAAAAACGGTTACGAAATGAGAAAGTTATGAAAATTTGAAATTTCTTGTTTTAGTTTATATTGCGATCCTCAAAATGGTAGTTTTAGAAGGACAACTCTCAATATATTTTGTAAACAAAACAAACACGAAATAAAACAAAACAAAACAAAAGCACGTATTTCTCCATTCATTATAAAGATGCTGCTTGTATATCTATGTAAACTTAATGTTGTATCAAATACACTTCCCCAGATATATCTTGAGCTAAGGAGACAATCTGCACATTCAGAAAATTTGTGAACAAAACATATTGAGAGTTGTCCTTCTAAACTTGCCATTTTGAAACAACATTGCCAATTTGAGGATCGCCATAGAAGAACATTGAGACTTTTCAAACTTTTTCATTTTGTAAGTAATTTGATTGAACTTTCAAAAAAAAATTATTCTATCCTTTCTATTCAGGAAATTTGGCTCCCCCCCCCCTTAAGTACCCTGAAGTATGTAAAAGAACAATTAAAGCGAAATTGTTCAAAATAGTGTTCCATATATATAATACGTATGGAAAATCTGTGAGTTCAAATTCAAACAGAATGATATTTGTAGGCATCCCTATGATATCTGTAGTGTTTTAAAGGAGTCACCATGGTGTAATGTGCAGTTTATGTGGTTGTAAGACCATCAAAACCATTACCAGAGTGGACTGTAGGTCATTATTTGGTATTATGTTAACTTTTTCATCAACTGTCCTAGTTTTATAAACTGAAAAAAAAAGATGACTGGCATTTTGTGTACAATTATTTCTTTGCTGTTGTTGCAAGGTATAAAGAAGGTTTGTTGGAGATCCCACCATGTCTAATGTAAAGAGTTCTTTCTGTGTTTTGCTATGTAAACATTGTATTCAAAGATCTTGTGCGTAAAAATGAAAAAAAAAAAGATGCCCATTTCTTACGTGAATGTGGTTGTATTTCCCGTTCTATTCTGGGATTTTCATGTATTGCTCATGTTGATGAATGAACGGATGAATCTGTTGACAGGTAGTTTTCCCCCAAAATTTAACAAGTAACTCCCGCCTATTCTTCTCTCCTGATGTAAATGATAATCTTATTTGAACTGAGCACGGAAGTTTGGGTTAACATGCTTCATATTTGTTTTTAAGGTAAACTTCATCCCCTCCTGCACACAATAAAGGTAATGACTAATCTTGTAGAATTGGGTTCTAATTTTCTTTTTAAAAGCATTCGTATGCTTTAAAGAGCAACTTAAGAAGTAATCAAGTTTACTTTGACGTTCCTCCTAAGATATCAGTTTTACAATACCAGAGTTCTCTGAAAACAATCACAAATGTTGAGGCGGGGATGGCAATTGACCCCAATTCTGTTTTTAGCTAAACTTGTTTATATATATTTTTTTACAATGCAAAAGAGAACAATAACCTTACCAAACACTCCGGGAATCATTAAATGCACTGAGCAGAAGATTCTCACTGGGAGTTCCGATAGACCAATCTCACAGTTCAAGCAGTAAAGTTCATGTATTTATAGAGAGACAGAGTGATATCATCTTGTTTATATGTTTCAATACAAAACATGGTGAGGAAAAGGCGATATGAAAAAAAAAAGGTTCTTATAGCAAGGGTAGAAGAATAAAACAAAATGTAATAAATGGTAAATCAATATCATGAATGCGGTAAGTACAAACAAAATGAATTTGTCAAGGAGATTATGCTTATAAAAGACGGTCTTGACAGTAGGCGATGATATGTAAAGGAAGAGGAGACAGAGAGAAAGAGGGAAAGATAAGGGAAAAGAGGTGCCTGCCCTTTTATCACTTTTATGATATGGAAATTACACGTGGAGGGAACAATAACCATGAAAGCAAACTGCAGCCGCACTTTGCCTTTTGAATATTTGTTTTTGCTTTTTAAAAATATTGTTAGTTAACTTCAGTCGTTTAAAAAATGTTAACTTTATGTCGAAATACATGTACTAAACAAATGAAGCTTTATCGTCACCATCATAATGTCGTAAAATACACATTTCAGATAAGTAAGAACATAAATGGATAGGCACATTGTATCACACCTAGATAAGACTTAACTGGTGCTTTAGTTTGAACATTTTTTAATGAAAATTTAGATATTCCATATCGATTAATGATCGATTTCCCGCCGAGGAAAAAAATTAGTTGTGTTTAATTTATTATCAATTTGGAATTATTAAAAAAGCCCCAGAACTGCAGAAAGCAAAACAAAACCAGAAAAAAGTGTGCCCACAGTGATAATAACAGTACTAAACCTAAAGGAGACAGGAGACTGAAGCAATGCACAGTGCACTCACTTCAAAAGATAAAACTTCAGTTTTCAGGTTCCTTTTACATACTATTTATTAAAAAACAGGTGAACTCCAGTGATTCTGTAATTTGTAATCTGTATTCGGTAATGAAATAAGAAATTAATCATTTATTATTATATTTGCCAATTAATTTATAGGATTTTCAAATCAACCTGTAAGAGAAAGGTAAGATGAAGAATAGTTACACCTTATTAACATTGGCGTGGCCAGAAATTTTCAATATCTTCATTCATTTATGTATTCAATTTATTTAATTCTTCTATTGATACAGAGCGGCCTGTTAAGCTTATGGAGCACTGAATAATCACACAAAGTTAGTATATAAATTTACATGTACCAGCCATCCCTGGCGTAGCTAGGATTTTTTTTAGTAGGAAGGCACTAGGGGCCTTGAACTTTTGTAGGGGCACCCGAAATAATTTTTGGCACATACATACACGCACACACGCACGCACAGTTACGCATCGGACCACCTACATACATAATATCTTTTTATCGTCAAAATACGGTTTAGACTTTAGACATATAATATTTTTGAATGGTATATTTGGTCACCACTCTACCAAATAGGATATATCTCGCTGATCCATGCTGCCTCTGACCATCCTGCGTCTAAATATGAAGAGCGAGCGAAGCGACCAAGAAAATTTTGAAATCATCAAAAATCACTGTTTTGCCTATATGGCCCAATTCGGTATTGCCTTACTGTTTGTTTGTATTTTTTGCCTGCTGATAGTGAGATACTTGGGCTTTATTTTTCAGATTTTTTTTCTTTTCCTACCTCATGATTTGTGTGTGTGTGTGTGTGGGGGGGCACCTGGGAGGCACACAAAACACGCCCCCAGGCCCCCTTTCCCCGTAGCTACGCCCCTGCCAGCCAT
Source organism: Echinometra lucunter (assembly GCA_029962745.1). Classification (NCBI taxonomy): domain Eukaryota; kingdom Metazoa; phylum Echinodermata; class Echinoidea; order Camarodonta; family Echinometridae; genus Echinometra; species Echinometra lucunter. Next base: position 1,534,008 of record CM057162.1, on the reverse strand, counting down.
TAAAAGTAAAGCGGTGTTCCAGAGGGCTGTGTCTGTGTTAACCAACAGCAATAACAACAACATAAAACCCAAAATATTATAGTTGCTATGAAAAAAAAAAACCTGAAAGATAAAAAGAATGAACCATGATTTAACAAATTAACGATAAACACATGCAATAGATATCCAATGAGCAAAGTTTGCCTACCACGAAGAGCAGAGTGAAATGAAAGTTGAATTGAAATAATGAAATAATGGGTTACTCAATAAATGAAGAATTTCAGGTCTGCCGTAAAAGGGAAGGAATATATTAAAGCTCATAATCATTGACCAATTTTGTCCGGCATAATGCATACATAAACGCTTTTTAGTCAGGTTTCTTATATTCTGCGGTAGTTCATTCAACCTCCTTGATGCGCGATATAGGTATAAACGAATCGTGATAAAACTGCGTTTGGCATTTTGGCTTATGAAAATTACCTTTTCGACTACTGGTTTGTCGCATGGAAACATTTTCTTCAAAAGTGATTTTCTTTGATATTTATATATCCCCTTTACAATTTCGTAAGGAATATCGTACATTAGTAGGCAGGAAAACAGCCCCGCCCTTTTGAATTCTCCTCGTTTTTGATTATTTTTTCTCACTCAGGCATAACGTTGAGGGATTGGCAATGGAATGGAAGTGGCCAAGCTTGCCAAACATTATGTACATCGTTTAATTATTTTCAAAGATATTCGTTTTCAAGCATTAAAAAGGGGGTTCAAACGGCATAACATTGTTAGCATGCATACATTCGGATAAAACACTTTAGTTGAAATCATAATTTATCTATGTGTTAATGCATGGAGTGCATGCATTTCTTCGGGCAAAATTTCAGAATAATTATTTTTCGTCTTTCATGATCTTGCGCTCACTCAACCGTGTAGTATTGAATACCATTTCAGAAAGTTATTGACACCTCTTTTACCATGTTTCCCAAGAATCTTTATGAAAATTTCAGCTTGAAGGATGTTCAGAAACTGTTTATATTTTTTTCTTGTTCGAAATTGAAATCAAATTTATGTCTTGTCATGCACAATTAATGAGGCATAAAATCATTTACGGTCTCACATTTATAATTCACAATACAACATATATCACAAACAAATATTTCCAAAGAACTTTCAACATAACAAACTCTGCTGAGAGCCAGTAGGGTGACAAAACATAAACAGGGTTAGCACCCCCTGGCTTCCAACAGACACTACATGAATTAAAGTTTAAATCATTACAGGCGCAAATATTCTAATTTAGTAATGATAAGCGCCTATAAACAAAAAAAAAAAAAAACAAAAACAAAAAAAAAACATAACACAACAGAACAAAAAACAAACAAAGAAGCAAAAACCAATCATTACGTGGTAATGTACATGTCAACAGGCAATGACATGTAAATGGACAATCGTCTAAATCACAAAAACTAAGTTCCAGAATAGGAATTAAAAATGAAAAAGAATTACTTGGATATGTGTGTGAAGCATAGTAAAGATATATTGCTGTACCCAAGTTGTAAAATTAATGATAATAATGCCTTGAACGATTTCATTAAAGTGTACATTCAAAATGGAAAAAAAAAAATCACAAAAATGGCAAATAATGTATCACTAGAAACTGCCAAGTTAATAGATGGCAATCTTCTCAGTTTAACGTCAACTACGTATCAGGTAATTAGAAATTAAAACAAATAAACCACTTGCCAGCATCTGTGATGTACGAGCGAATTGCCAGAAAAAATATTGATGTTTTAATGACTTCAAAAAATGGGCCAATCCTGTACAAGCAGACGACGTCCCATAAAGATTGAACATAACTGCATTGAAATAATTTCTAAAATTATAAAGAGCTTAGTGTATTCAATTGTGCCCATTTTGAACACCATTAAAAGGAAAGTAAAACTGATTTAGATTACTGAAATCTTTTGGTTGTAAATAAGCACACTTTCAAAGTGAAAAGCCCGCTGAATGATTGCAAGGACGGTATTTATCCCTCTTGAAAGGCCGAATCTATACGCCGAACATACAACCGTGTGTGCAGCTGCAAATGCTGTGGCGTCTATTTTGTTTACAAGCAACTGATTCATTTTCCATCCAAATAAACCCATGCACGAGTTTGGAGTGAGGCAATAGACTAACATTTAGACTAATGGTAGTGAAGTGAGAGCAGTAATTGAAGAGAAGATGACAAAACAGGCACTGAAAATGTGTGAAATGTTATTGGACATCGTCTGCTTAAGCTATTGATGTCCTATCTGTGACGGCACACATCTCAGCGGCGTTCAGAGAGCTTTTTAAGATGCTATGTCCGGGCTGGATTTTAGAAATTTTTAATTGATGATAATCATTACGTCCAATTTTCCCAAGCGTTGAACTTTGACAAACTTGTCTGATCTAAGCTTCACCTACGCAATAATGAAATTAAGTCAATATCTGCTTTAAATACTACATCAATTCATCTAATTACATTGTGTGTTCAATCAACAGTGAAATGACCCACAATCGTACAATACCTTTGGAAGCAACCATAAAACATATCACACACCCAGAGAAAACGACGGAAATCAAGAATTTGTTCGAGCATCAGTATTACCTTGCGACATTTAAAAAAATGGCCATTTTGCCTTCTAACGGTGCTTACTGAAACATATCACAACGACTCTCCGTAATATTCACACAAGCTTTTAAGTTTAGCTGCACCCATGATTGATTAGATTTTTCAACTCCTGGTTGGAATACAATTATCATCCATAATCTTTACACAAAGTGTAGCTGGAAAGTTTAGCTACTTCCATGATTAATTAGATTTCTTCAACGCCTGGTTGAAAAATAATTCCCGTTTATTATAGGGGGACTTATGTTCTATACATAGTCTGGAGAAGCTATGTAAAGATGATAAATATCATGTAAGGAAAGCTGATGATGGATTCACATATATGCGACAGGCAATCCCTGCGCTCTGTACAGGTCTACGTACAACGAGCCAATTCTAGATTTCTAAATAGCCAATACAAGTACTAACGAGTAAATAATTTAATGCATATAGTCTTTGTAGATCATGGTAGTCGTTTTCATGGTATAGGGGATTTCTACTGATGAAACCGGATGCATCTATTGGCAGTTGCTCCCTAATCGAATGAATCATGATCTCTCGTGCCAGGTCTTGAAAAAAAAACATTATCTACCAGCTTGTCATTGCATTCCTTGTACTTCCTGACGATTTTTCCTTCCTTACCTTCCACCCCCTTGGCAAGAATCATCTCACGAATCCACTCATTTGTCCAACAATACAAGTAATCATTTACCGTTCCTGTCAGTTTAAACCAATCATATCTGAAGAGCAAGAGACTCCAAATTATGTGCGACTGTACTAAAATGATGCGTCTTCGATTTGATTGCAAAGGATTTCACCTTGTTTGGGATCCATGTTTTGGAAAATGTTATGGATGAATATAAAGCTAACCCCGGTAGTAAACATAAAAACGCATTTCAGGTTTAAATGCTAGAAATTATAATAAAATCATTATTATAACAAAACAAAAAGTATGCTTATCGAAATTTGTTAATAGAATAAACAAAGTTTCTCCCTAATAGAATAATAAAATAGAATAAACAAAGGCAAGCTATTGTTCTCATTCAAAATCAGTGAAGACCAATTTTCTTTAAAAAAATCGCCCATCAGAGTTTCAGATCAGAAACTTCGAATTCCTCACATTCTCCTTTAAGCATTTCCAATAGTACATGTTCCAACAACCTGAGGACATCAGTATCACTTATCTAAATTACTGAAGAAGGAATGCATCTACTTTTAAGGGAAGCAAACCGTGCCCATTTCTACGGAATTAATTTCCGAAAAAAAATGCACTCATCAGAGTAAGATCGCATGAATGAACAGAAAGCCCAATCGAAACGACATATGATGGAAGCGAATGAACAATTATTACATTGCAAACTAACGATAAGAATACTTAGACAGCGTCGAACAAGTTTCATACAGAATCCACCGGAGTGGTTTCAGGTGATGTCTTATAGGGAAAAGTTTTGATTAAGTTACATTGGTTACCAGTAAGGTAGAGAATTGCATTTAAGATACTTTTGCTTGTTTAGAAAGCACTGAATCGTCAAGCTCCTAATTAATTGTCTGAATTGTTATCAGTTAGGTCACATTAATTGTCTGAATTGTTATCAGTTAGGTCACATTCATATGCACATAACTTACGAAGTACACAGGATAGGCTGCTTCTAAAGCTACCTCACTTAAAAACAAAAGTAAAACTTGGGGGTCTCTGCTTCAAAGCTTTGAAATAAATTACCATTCGAAATAAGAAAAGCACCATCTGTTACCATCTTCAAACATTCATTGAAGACTTATCTTTTTTTCAGATGTTTTTCGTTAATTGAGTATATGAATATAAAAACGACCCAACTCCATTTTTTGGCCAAATTGAGACATAAGAAACTGTTGCTTATACATGGACTCATCTCGTGTATAAATGATAAACCCCAATTCACCACGGATGTGCTTGAAATAAAGGACTGAAATCTAGTATGAATGGAAGAATGACCCAAGTCCAGAACGTGGGTCATTCTTATATTCATATTATACCGCCCCCTTTCATCACTCCTTGTCTAACATCACAGTTATGTGTGTATTTCACAGTCTGCTATTTCTTTGGTGTATTTGCATATGGGCAGTACATGCCAATGTAAAAAAAAAAAAATAGCCTTACTTCAGAAGCTGTCCCACAGGTATTTAAAATAGCTGTCATCCATCCAACCTTGAAAAAGTGGAGCTTAGATCAAGAATGTCTCAAAAATTACCGCCCAATCTCAAACTTATCCTTTTTGAGTAAACTTCTGGAAAGGGTTGTTTTCTTGCAACTGACTACATATTAACAAGAAAATTATTGTATGTCGGACCTACGTCAATTCTGCATACAGGCCTGGTCACAGCGTAGGAACACTACTTGTCAACTTAACAGACAGTATTTTCAAATAATTGGATTGTGGTAATATTACTGCCCTTATTATGCTAGACATGAGCTCAGTTTTTGATACGGTAGATCACACCATCTTAATTCAAAGACTTAAGTCATTAGGTATCAAGCGTACCGTCCTTGATTGGTTTATATCTCTGAACGATCTCAGTATGTTAAAATTGGTAATTTTACCTCTCGGAAAACTACAATGAAGTATGGTGTTCCCCAAGGTTCACTTGGAGGACCACTGCTTTTTTCCCTCTATGAGCAACCAATCAGTAAGATATTTAACAAACCTTGTATTAGTTACCATTGTTATGCAGATAGCATACAAATTTATATATCCTTCAAATTTATATTTTATCAGCTGTTGCAGAACTTGACACATGTCTAGAAGAAGTAAAATCCTGACTTATATCTAACATCATTCTAAGCTGAATGATGACAAGTCTGAATTTGTATTATTATGTTCAAAGCGCATGTTAAGAAAGATCGATTATCAATTTCACTTATGATTTCAAATTTTGGTGTCATGTTTGATCATGAAATGTCTTTTCGCAGTCATATAACATATGTCCAACAGAGTGTTTGGAATCAATTACGTAATATGTGTTTCATATTTGAAAGTGTCTATCGAAACCCGCGGCCGAAATCTTGATCCATTCTTTCATTTCTTCTCGCTCAGATTTTGTTAATTTGTTGTTCTGTAACCGCCTAAAAAGATGTTGTAAAGCTCCAACGACTTCAAAATTCTGCAGCCCGCCTACTAACACTAAAAAAAAAAAGAAAAATTAAAAAAAATCTAATTCACCCTCTTCTGGGAACTAGTTAAGAGCAAGAAGGCAAAATCCTGCTGGACCCAAGATGCAAACATCTTCGCTCTGAGGCCGCGAGACTAAAAAAAGCTCAGAATCAAAACTTCACAAGACATTGAAAACCTGTAAGCGCTTGTTTCTTTTCTTCTGATGTATCTTTGACAGTTACTCTATGTACTATGCCTCAGGCTACTCATATGACTCATTTTGAATTTCCATGTTTGAGCTGTCGGAAAGAAGTGCAAGAATATCATAATGCTTTATTATGCATATAGTGTAAGAAATGAGCTCATTTGAAATGTTCAGGTGCATCTACTGATATTTTTAACTTTGATATTGATTGGATTTGTGATATTTGTGTTTTTAAAGAATTGATTGAATACGTTTATGAAGTTGATGTTGACAAGCGAAATCAAACTTCTGAAGCATGTGTTTATGAAAGTATTAAACAACTATTTGAAAAATTGAATATCCTTTCTGGTATCAATATCGCCCACTTAAACTTTTGTTCTCTAATGAAAAATCTTGACGAGATTCATGATATTTTAACTACAACTAACATTCATATTTTCTCTTTATGTGAAACTCGATCGCATGGTTTTGCTTCTGACCAAGAAATAAGTGTATCGGGTTATAGAATTGTTAGATTAGACAGAAATAGAAATGGAGGTGGAATTATAACGTATATTAAAGATACCATACCATTCAGTGTCTGTAATGAATTATTTGTTGATGGTTTAGAGATCTGCTTACCGGTGCAAAAAACCCTTATTAATCAAATATTGGTACAGACCCCCTAATTCTCAAAGTGCCCACTTTGAGAAATTTGAAACTCTGTTACAGCTCTTAGAATCATCTCCTAAGGATTTTATTATTTTTTGGTGACCTCACGTGCGATTTGTCAAAGAGACCAATGTCAAGTCAAACAAAAACTTTGAAGCGTTTGTGTGAAGAATATAATTTGAAACAATACATAACTAAACCAACAAGAGTTACTTGTATGACTGAGACATTAATTGATGTATTGTATTCTTCCAATCATGAAAAGGTTTCTTTCAGTGAGGTCATCCTTCTGACTTTGAGCGATCATTTTATGACAGTATGTAATCTTGGGAGAGTAAAAACCATGAAAATATAAAATAAGTATATCTGTAATCGTAATATGAAAAGATTTGATTTAGCTCACTTTAAACTGGACCTCAGTCAAGTACAATGGGATGATGTATTAACTGACCTTGATCCAATAAGTGCTTTTGAAAAATGGAATACCCCATCAAGAAGGAAGAGAATTCGTCATAAAGACTCACCGTGGATGAATGATACGATTGTTTTTACAATGCGAGAAAGAGATCGAATGAAAACAAAAGCTAAAGGATCAGGGTCAGTAAATGATTGGACTATGTATAACAAAATGAAAAATGATGTTACAGCGATAATTAGGAAAGATAAAAAACTCTATGTCTCGGAAAGTATTGTAAGTAATCAAGGAAATTCAAACAATATGTGGAAATCATTGAGACGTATTATGCCGAAAAAGGCAAATGACAGCTTAATACAAAACATGAGTATTAATAATGAAGAAATAGTTGGATCGAAGCACATTGCATCTTGTCTGAATGACCATTTTGTTGAGTTAGCATCTAAAGGAAAGGGAACCAAAATATAATAATAATGATAATATGGAGCAGTGTATTAGTCAAGTTAAATCGACTGTCATGTTAAGGAGGTCAGAAGCTCTGATGTTCTGAAATGTGTGCGTGACATAGCCAGGAATAAAGACACTGGCCTCGATCAAATACTGGCCAGTATTTTGAAAGACTCAATTGAGTACATTGTTGAACATCTGACACACATTATCAATGCGTCATTACGAGAAGGGGAAATTCCTGGTGCGTGGAAACGGGCCCGGGTGACGCCTATTCACAAAGGTGGTGATTCGGCAAACCCCGGCGATCTTACAAGTGTTCTCTAAGTACTGAATTTTTTTTTTTTTAAATCAAGTATATGAATACTTTTCAAAGAATGAACTTTTGGCCATAACCAACACGGTTTTCGTCTAAGCATTCCACTTTAACAGCATTCTTATCTCTCACTGAAGCTATCTCTGGAAAATTGGACGATGGGTATGTTGTTGGTATTGTAATGCTGGATTTAGGAAAGGCGTGCGAGCTTATTTCTTTTGAGATTCTGTTTAAAAAGTCAAGATATTATAGCTTTAATAAAAATCGTTATGCTGGTTTCAGGATTATTTCCACGGTAGGGAGCAATAGACTGTTGTAAATGACAATCTGTCATCAAGTAGAAAAATAACAAGCGGAGTGCCCGAAGGTAGCATCCTTGGGCCGTTGTTGTTTATTATCACCCTTAATGATTTATACAAATCAATTAAAAAGTGTTCCATTTCTCTTTATGCCGATGACACTTGCATGCTGCGGAAGATCCAAAATTATTAGAGAAAGCAATAAATGATAATTTGAAATCTGCAACAACATGGTTTTCAAATAATGAATTGCTGCTCAGTGTTGACAAATGACAATACATGTTAGTTGGTTCAAAGTCCAAATTAAGTCGTTTCTGTAATGTTGATATCCGACTGAACAACAAAAAATACTCAGAGTCTGTGAATGTGAATATCTTGGGGTTATACTAGACCCCTTTTTCCATGGAATCTACAATTAGACCATGTAAAGAAAAAGGTTTAAAAACATATTTATTTTTCTTTAAAGAGAATCAGACAACTTATTGATGGAAAAAACATTAGTTCAACCCCACTTTGAATATTGCAGCATAATTTGGAAGAATGGCCCTTTACTTAATAAAAAACTCCAGATTGTACAAACATATGCCTACGGATGGTATTCAAAGTAAAAAGTAGATTTTCCTGTGATAAATTATTCAAAACCCTTAACATATATCAAATTAAAGTACATTGGACAAAACAGGCACTGGTCATAATATTTAATTCGTTATTTACTTTTGGTCCTCCTCGGTTATCCGCTTTAAAGGAATTTAAAATCCGGTTTGGCTATACACTTCGCTCTGCTAACTAACAAATCGCCATTCCAAGACCACACACAAATTTTCTCTTTATAGCCCTTTATATCAAGCTTCAAAACTTTTAATACTTTGCCCATCAATCTCATAATTATAAATGATGTCAAATTATAATAATAATATTCTGGATTTATATAGCGCCTAATACATCTCCAAGAGAGTCTCTAAGCGCTTTACAGAAATTATTCAGCACAGTGATAAGTAAAATAGAAAATATTGGCCCACCTATTTCCTCTACTAGATAATTCACGTGTTCCCCCCTCATTTTTTTAAATACCACTCCATTACATGTAATTTTGGTCTTTTTCTTTTCTTTTTCAATTTTGTATAAATAATTAGGTTTATCCATATATTATTTATATATGTTCTTTCTTTTTATCGCTATAATTAATTTGGTTTCATTCTTGTTTTCCTGTATATATGTTTCAATTTATGAGTTACATATATTTTGTTTGTTGATTGAATTTTTCATGTTTATACCTATTTTAATGTTTCTTTTTATCACGGCCCTGCTGAAAAAAACAGCTTTCAGCTGAATGCGGGCACAATTGTATAAATTGTTTTTAACCGTGAATAAATAAAATAAACAAAAAAACCAAACCTTTGGACCAGTCCCAATCAACATGCATTTTGTTTTCTTTATATCTAAGGTTAGTCGATTTTTTGTCAACCCATTGCACTGTCTTATTCATTCCCATCTGTAACTCTTTCTAAACCCCTAAAGCTCGACAAAATAAGGCAGTGTCGTCAGCATATACACATAATTTAAACTGATTACCAAAACTTGATATTACATGCATCATTAATAAATACTGAAAATAATAACGGAGAAATCATACTCCCTTGAGGCACACCTTTTGATGAAGGTCTAAATCTGACAAAAAATAATGAAATTTATAAAATTTCTATTTTAAATTCTATTACTTATACATCACTCTGTTTACTCTCTTTCCCCCACATACTTGTGCAACTCCATTTCAAATAAACGTAATCTTCGCTCGTCATCAAACACACTGTTGCTTCATATACCCGGATTACAACATGTTTGGGGTGATCGGGCTTTCTCTGCCATGGGTCTAAAACTCTAGAATGAACTCCCTCTACAAACACGTCAGTTGTCATCAACAGAACCATTTAATTTCAGCTGAAAACTTACATGTTCACTTCGATGTGATTATTTTAATAATTTAATTTCACTTTGTTCAGGAAAATTCAGTTCGCCTTTTCTTATGTTGTTTGTATAACATTTTTTCTTCTTTTTAATAGCGCCATAAGCGCCAAAAGGCGGACCTATGCGCTTTGCAAGTAGGCAATATTATTATTATCATTATTTATTCTTCAGAATCGAAAAGTTTGCAGACAAGGCCGATGGTGCCCTGCGTCATGTGCGAAGGATGAAATGTAGGTCTGTAGTCAACTAGTTTATCAGCACTGATACCTAGAGCCTCCGTAAAAGGAAGAAGGTCCTGGGTGAACAGGTGAAACGCCAGGTCCACTAGTCCTTGGTAGACTAAAGGATCCTTAACACGGGTAATCAGGCCTAAAAAAATTGGGAAAATACGTTAGCAGCTAAAAATATGGATAGGCCTATTATCAAGTTTCATATATTAAGTAAATACTTCTGAAGAGAAACAAATATTTTAAGAATACAGATTCAAACTAGATAAATCCTCGACGCGCGCCGTCGAAATTTATGCCTCCACCTTTGCCATATCATAAATACATCACTTCTAATTATGGGAAATGTATCAGGATACATTTAAAATACAAAAAGGGGAAAAATTGTTTCATTCAAATGGTTTCTAAAGTTAGCGCGATAACGAGCAGTTTTCACATATACAAAACATCTTTCACCTTTGACCTTGTGACACAAAAATCTAATAATTGTCCCTCGCATATGCATATATGACTCAAGTTTGTATTGATCCGTCAAATGGTTAAGTTCTCACAAGATTGAGCCATTTTCATATAATGAAATGACCTCCATGACCTTTGACCTTTGACCTCGTTACCCCCAAATCAACTCAGATCAGTGTCCTTCCCATACGCATACATCACCCAAGTTTGAAGTTGTTTAGTCAAATGGTTCTTAAAGATGCTCAGTCGTGGGCTTTCATGGGGAATTTGACACCATGGGTGCTTTCCCAGTAACAGGTGTTGTCCATCATCATGAGTTTTATGACCAACAGACCTTATGTATTGCTCTGTATATTCCACCATTTGCCCCATATGGAAAAGTCATTATCTTACTTTCCCTGGCCCGAGAATGCCCGAAGCAGGCCAAAAGAACGTTTATGGTGGGACAGTTTGTTTTTGCTGTGCTGCAGAAATTTAGCTCTATTACAGGAATTTCCAGTTTTTTTCACAAAGTCTGGTAATCACCCCCCCCCCTGAAAGCCCACGACTGAGCGTCTTAAGTTATCAAGAGAACGAGTTATTTCCATGTTTATAATGAACTATACGAACTTTGAACTTTGATCTCGAGACCCCCAAATCCAAAAAGATCATTGTCCCTCCCTTATATAAATAAGCCAAGTTAGGAGTTGATCTGTCGAATAGTTCTTAAGTTATCAATAGAACGAAAACGAGACGGATGGACAGATAACCAGAAAACACAATGCCTCCGGCACCTACCTTCGCTGGGCGGAGGCATAAAAATGAAACATCTTGTCCCTTCCTTCAAAGATTATCCCCTATTTTTTATAGGACTTAAATATTTGAAATATACCTCGTCGTTCGACCTCTTTGAGTGCAGTGAAAAGTTCACTGTGCTTCTCCATCAGATCTTTCGACGAAGTATGACTGTCCCTCCACTCAGTAAGTGCTTGAAATCGTTTTTCCTGGTCATGGCTCGCTTCTTCAGGTGGGCTTTCAATGCCAAGCTTGGAGCACAGCGGTTCCATTGATGCCGGAGAGAGAAAGCTTGCTATTACTCTAAGATCATTGTCAGGAGGCCACTTAGCATCTGTAGCTTGAGCAAATTGAAGCATATGACAAACAACTACGTATTAGCATTAGACCGAAAAAAAACTTACAATGGTCAATTAGATCATGGAATGGATTGTTGTATTTTGGTTGTATACTGTGGTAAAGATGTGAAAAATCTTACACCGTTCTCATTTGTTTGAATATTGATGACATTCTTATCACGCAATTATTTGCAATTTGCAATCATGAATAACGGATATAAAATAAAACTAAATGATTGATTAAATGACGTTATAAGACATTTAGGAAGAAGACATACTTGTTTCCTGTGGTGTACCGTGGGTTATCTCATGGGGGGGGGGGGGGGGGGGCACCGAGCATGGCCGTATGCAGAATTTCTCCGAGGGGGGGGGGGGGGGGAGAGACGAGTAAAATTTTCGAAGAAATACAAATGTCAGGGAGCGAAGCGACCGAGTTGGTCATGAGGGCGCTTTTGCATTTTAAAAACTGAATTTAAAGGATCTGGCACACACTTTTGTGGGATTTTTTTGACAATTTTCGGTACTAAAAGTTGAGTATTCAAAATTTCTGGGGGGCAACCTCCAGCCTGCCCCCCTGCTGCGTACAGCCATCGCACCAAGTGGAAAGGTTTGTGCGGTGTGTGTGATTATTTTTGTGATTTATTAATAACGACAAAAATCTAGAATGAAAGTGTCTATAGGGATGTGAAGCATTTTAAAGTTTTGGAAAATGATGCATCTTGCTAGATACCATCCTGCATTTAAATTTTGCGAGCGAGCGAAGCTAGGGAGCGCTTCTCGATGAACCCTTTTTCTTCTTCTTGTTTTGCCACTTGTTCTCTTTCCTTCTCGTTTCTTTTCTCTCTCTTCCCCTTTTTTTTTTCCAGCCAATGGGGGGGGGGGGGGGAGGGCACGTGCTCCCCGTGCCCCCCCCCCCCGGTAGCTACGTCACTGCTTGTTTCTAGCAATTACATTGTCGGTTCAGTAATGATGAAAGGGGGCTGAATCCTTTGTTATTAACCTGCGTGATCTCTTTGTAAAGCAGCTTTGACGGCTTCTCGAAGTTTGTTTCTTTTCTCATAATAGCTGCATTCTTCATCTTGTTCCCAATCCTTAAGCATTTGGACGGTGTCGAAGAGAGTTGCGTTATTTTCCTCGTCCAATCTCCTGATTTGATATGCCAGCTCTGCCAGCTCCTCATGCTTATCTCGAGCTTTCAGCAAACTCGTGAGATGTTGCTTGAAAATCTGGCGACATATGTCCTTCCTCTCTTCTACACCTATCACTTCCTTCTGACTCAGTTGTACTAATAAGGTAAAACGGGATAAAGTAAATCTTCAACATTATTTTTATAGGTCGAGTACAACCCCATTTGCAGCGCAAAATTTTATGTTGAGGCAGAAGGCGACATGCAATTCTAAACATCTCTAAACATATAGACAAATGAAAGTACATTTAATATCGGAGACCATTACACTTCTTTTCAAAATGAAAAGAACAGTGGTGAAGTAATGCTGACTAATATGCTGACTATATATTTTGCTAGTAGTTGGTTTGTTTGAACAAGAAAATTATAGGACGAATCATTCTCAAAACGCTACCCCTGCAACCGGTTAAAAGTCAGAAATAATTTTAAATGAGCATGGCGGGGGACCGTTGATGTACGAGCTACTTTGCATTAATTTTAATGGAAATTAAAACTGCAGGCATAATGTTTTATGAAATAATGGTTTTCTGTTTTCAAAAATATATATTTGGTTAAACGACTTAATGCATCTATATATATGAAATTGTGAAGTATATATAAATAGCATCAACCGATGCGGTTTCATACGGAGAAATGTGAGTCACAAAAGACTTCTTGACCGTTATATGGGATGATTTAGAAACATTCATGGCAACATTACGACGTTCCTGCCAACCAATATCTAAGCACTAACAGTGAATTAAAGAGCTTCTGGGGTTCTAATCTGTAAGCCATTTTCCTAACTTACATTTGAAGAAGTTTGTTTCGCACTCAATCTCATCTAACTTCAAACTCAGGGTAACCACAGGGTTCATGTCGAACTCACGATTGCGCCATTTCAGTAGTTCATCCCGTGCCATGTTAATCACCTCTTTTCTCCCCTTTTCAATTGCTGTAGCAACTGCTCCATCATCTAGTCCGAGGGCTCCAATAAGTTCAAGTATTTTCTTCGGATCTCCAATTTCCCATAAAATGTAATCTATGTCGGCTCTGGATACGCCATAATAGGGGCTCCTTACATAGTCTGAATAATGATATAAAGCAGTGAAAAATTGTTTTGTTTTTAAATCTGAATTCATAATGTAAAATACCTATTAAACCTTTACTGAAATAGCATTTGATGGACATTTTTCTCTTCATAATATTACACGAAAGCGATTTTCCGTGATGAATTTCATACTGTTGTGCAAATGAAAATGTATTCAATACAAACATTAAAAAGGAAGTCGTTAAGAACAATGAATTCCACATACTCAATATATCAAGTGCAGAGCACGTACAGAGAGAAAAAAAATACGGAAAAACCCCATGAACAAACAAACTTCCTTGCTGTATACCTCACGATTATTAAAACACTATAATACATTTTATCGGCTTTATCAGAGGCACAGCATTGAAGATTGTCGAAGCAACATAATTTATACTTAAATGCATTTGTCTCGTTAATAAATAGTTTATTGGCATTTCTACCAGCAGATCTTCTGATCAATATTTTTTCGTCTTGTCTCCAAAGAAAGTTTGCTTTATATGTGAATGTTTAATACCTATTTCCTTAGTAAGTATTACATACTCGTTCACAACGTACCACATCGTTAAAATTCACTCACTAAACCTTCCACTTGAGATTCCTATATAAGGCAATCCACAATCATGTACATGGGTAGCATGTTATCCAATTGCTTTAGACAACATACCTTCCAGTATCCTGGCTATTTCGCCCATTCCTGCTTTTCTACAGACAAAATATATCTTCGTTCGCTGCTTCATGGAAGACGTTTGACTTTTCCATTCGCACAGACTTTCGTAAAAGTCGTCGTCATTCTGCAAGTTTGATGCGTCAGTTTGTGACAGATGTCTGAGACGACGTAAAGCCTTCCTCAATTTCTCGACAGCGTGGTCCTCCTTAGCCTTTTCCACCAATTTCCAAAGTTCAAGTTTAGATACACGTCCTTAGAAAATAATGTTAACGAAAGGCATCATTAAAAACCAAATGATTTTGAATAGTATAATGACGCGGCACTATGATCTTGATACACTAACTTCAATGACATTTTTACTTAACAATATTCAGATACAATATGCATGTAAATGTAAGTAGCACACTGTTCATCATTATTTCCACTAACTGAGACATTTTTTTGAAATATGGCATATTATAAATATTGTAAATATGGTAAATGACAGTATTTGCAAACGAAAACCACAATCCTGGACACTATCAAAAAAAAAAACTTTTCATCGGCCATGTACATTTGAACCCCCCTAATACATGCAATAACTTTACTTTAACATACATGACATAACAAAATTTCTCAAATACAGAAATTCTTAGGTAGTATTGTTGAAAGTTTAACCCTTAAATTATGCTTCTGTGTTACCCCCCCCCCCCCCCCCACTCTTCGGCAGAGTGTGCCTAACAAAGAGACTGACATGCCTTCCTTTAGGCATGATCTTGGGAGACAAGAAAACGTTTGGACTATAGGCTTTTTAGCTTTCCACGATGCACGGGGTTTGCTGACTACCGGATAATACACACAGACTTCGCATTAGCTGGGTTTGTCGCAGACAGTGGCGTATATTAATGAGCCAAATATTTTAGCGCGGGGGCTTCGCTAGGAAAAAAAGAAAGAAATAGGAGGGGTCCAGCTTTTCTGACATGCCCCCCAAAAATCCTAAAAGAAAATGAAGAATAAGAAGAATAACATTATTAAAACAGAGACCAATAGGGTAGATATTCAATAAAATTCGATGCAAGACATTGTTGTAAAGACTGTTAATTAAACCATCCCTGCTGGAAAGATTACAGTGTCACACAGTGTGCTCACATAGTAGACTATGTGCAGATGTGATTCACTATGTTAAAACCATCAAATTTAACAGTGTGAACACAAAGTGGGACACTGCGTTCTTTCCAGCAGGGATTGCCTAATGAATTCCTAAATTCCCATAGACTTTGTACAGGGGCCACCAGGTTTCTGTTGCCAATGGGTTAAAACAAAAGTTGGTCGTGATTTTTTTTTCCGGGGGGGGGGGGGGGTAGCAGCAGCCCCGAAAAATCCCTCACCAGTAATCCAGTGGTCGCAAACGATGCAATTTAACACTGAAAACTGTAGATGGAATTATACAATTATATCTCACCCTCGATAGGAGCCCTCCCTGGTGCGATCATAAAGTTCCGTGCATAACCTGCAAAGGATAATTAATAATACCGGGGGTTTTTAGTCTAAGAGTATGTGAAATGTGGTATATAAAGAAACTTTCATAATTGGGAATGCCCGGATTCGAACCAAGTGAATGCACTAATGCCCATTGGTAAAGATAATGGTTAATCCTCATTACCGAATCCCTCAGAGGGAACTTTGGTTGCTAACAAGTATATATTGGTTTCTAAGCAATCTGGTGAAACAACCAACCATTCAAACATTTAACTATTTAATATGTGAAATATTTATCCTTTTGCTGTGTGCAAAATTTCAACACAAATTAACGCCAAATTTTACCAAGACATGTGCCATTTTGAACAAGCTATGAGGTATTGAATATGAAACCCCGATGTCTTTCATGTTAACACCACAATTTAAATATTGTAACTAATTCACAACATCCGATTCTGAAGTTTAACGGGATACTCCCGGGTATAAAACTCACCTCTGCCCTTTCCAAGATAACATTTGAAAATTACGGCTATGGACAAGCATATCCCCACAGACGTAAGCACAGCTTGATTTTAATAAAAAATAAAGAAGAAACAAACTAATATCGAAAATCCAGGAGGACTCAATGTGATTAGTAAGTATAGACCAATTTCATCTCCGGTTTATGTATTTGGCCCTCTATCGGCGACGCCGTTGCTGCGGTGGGCAAGCGCGCTGACCGCGATTGGCTCTGTGTAAAAAATGAATGTAAGATGTGAGATAGACCCCGATACTGTTCCATTCAATAAAATAAAGCATGGATACATGGGTAGATGAGGTAAGACAATGGTCATATCTGACGGATGAAGGTATGATGTATTTTTGTACTTTCGATGGTTTTTCAACTTAGTTTTGTCAGGAAAAGTTCGACTACAGCATAGAAGTCGTAGTAAACGGGAGAATCTTACCCTGTTTACAAAGTCATGTTTTCACTCATTAGATTTTACGCCAAAGTACATACTGATAATGTTTCTTGACTTCAAAGTCCTTTCTGTTGATGTTTTTACCCACTGGCGACGAATTCCTTCACACTGCTTATGGAAACCTGTGTAGGGAGTACGGCTTCTCACACAAACAGGCTTCATGAGTCAAAGGCGAGTGAATTTCGCACTTAGTTAGCTTCCAATTTTTAAACTTTCCCAAATTTTTGTGGCATTTGGGCATCGCACAGCTGCGATCTGAACTTCCCTGATAATTTATCATTGCAAATATTAAAATAAATCTGCATATACTGGTCAAAACAGACAAAAAATCGAACGAATGTACATAACGTGCTATTGACTTGTGTACTATAAAAAGTTGGAGCGCGCACTGCAGTATGTCGAACTGTGTCGAACAGTCTGCTGCCCTCTTGCGTTGTGAAATTGGTCTATAATGTAATCAGTGGAATTCATTTCTTTTCATGCGAAAACTGATTTTTTTTTTTAGCACTTCATTGATGCATGGTGATTCATCAATCTATCATGAACGATAATGAAAAGTGACTGACATGACTATATTCCTTTGACTTACCTGCCATAATGAATTATTTAATTATAAATTCAAATTCATCCATGCAGTTCATTCTCTTGATGCAACATCCCTCTTTTAATATAGAATTGAGGTCGTTGAAATTTACTTTACATATGACATGCTCAGCTTTTGTCGAAACTATATAGTGTACGTTTGTTGAATCCTCTACTTATGATATTATATTACAGGGAGGTTATAACTCTATAGAAACTTACCAACAACTATTGCAGCAGTATTGACACGGTGAGAAGGGGTTGGAGGAGTGACGACATCGGCACGCACAATGACCGAAACAGATCTGTTTCCAACAATTCCCGGCAAACTCGAGGCGACGCATTCATAAGGTTCATTGCTAAAGCTGACACGAACTTGTACATTCTTATTTTTTGTCCTATCTGGGTTTTCCAATTCCTCGTATGCAGTGGGTGTCACTTTTTCAGTTCCATGCCGAAAGAAGAGGTCAATGTCTGGATAATATCCCCTCACATGGCAGGTGAGATTAAATGTTTGATGGATGGACAAAGTGCAGGCACCAGAGACTACATCTTTTCCAATACATTCTTGGATGACTGGAAACGGTTCATCAGGAAAGGCTATAAAACATATCGAGGGAGGGGGGCGGGGGCGGGGGATGTTTGGTAAAGTCGTTTGTAAAGTTACGAAGGACTTTACGAATGACTGGAATATGGTAAGCCTAATGGGATTCTCAGTCATTATAACTCACATCAGCTTAGGGTGGACTATGCAGACGTAGATTTAAATCTCTATTGTTGACAAAAACAAATTCTTGGGAAATATATTTTACCACAGTTTGATTAGGAAATCCAATCACACCTTGTTAAAACATCAGGAAAAACTTTGTGCATCCCATTTGGCACTTCGCCTTCAAGGCATTCGTAAATTCATGCGTGACTTTACGAACAGCTATATGAAACATTCCCCTGATCTAATCAAATGTTATCACAAATGTGCAACACATTAAGATTTATAAACCTGTTGAAAAGTCTAGCGAAAATTTTAACCAGGTTCGGTAGATGTAGCCAAAAATACTTGTAGTATGAAGTAAAAGACTCTGTACATACAAAACTATTATCCTCCCGTGCAATGAGTATTGCAACATCGCGTGTATGCCTTTGTGATTCATAAGCCTGTCTGTCGGTGTGTATTTTTTTATTTTTCTTTGATAACTATTATGTATATTTTAAACAGGAGAACTTGTCGCTTTTCTGTCCTGAGAGCATCAGATATCCGGACCCAGTCATGTCTGAAACAAGGGTACACCAGAGGAAAACAAATTGTCATATTGGGGGTGGATCAGTGAAGGGGAAAAAAATGACACTCTTTCATAATTTTTTGTATACACTTTTTGCAAGGAAATAATGCCCATAATGTATCCAGATAAAGGCGGATGCAAATAATCAAACCCAGAGACGCGGATTTCTTCGGCCCGTTGTCAAGACATTGCCAAGGAGGAAGGCGTCCCGCAATCGGATATCGTGATTATTCATCAACGCTGAAGTGTCATAGGAGAAATCATTAGAGGTAGAAATGTCAGAGGTTGAAATAAACTTGTTAATACAGGTTTTTCTTTGAGTCTAAATAATCAAGAGATATTCTGCAAGCAAAAAAGCTTACCATGGTTAGAGAGAAGATTCAATAAAGAGATCAAGGACTAGTGTCAATGTTTCGCGCCTCAAATTATCAAACTCCTCTAATCATGGGTTGAAGTGTCATAGGAGAAATCATTAGAGGTAGAAATGTCAGAGGTTGAAATAAACTTGTTAATACAGGTTTTTCTTTGAGTCTAAATAATCAAGAGATATTCTGCAAGCGAAAAAGCTTACCATGGTTAGAGAGAAGATTCAATAAAGAGATCAAGGACTAGTGTCAATTTGTTTCGCGCCTCAAATTATCAAACTCCTCTAATCATGGGTTCATTATTTGAACTGTGATCACCCTGGTGATGCGTATATTTTATAAAAAAGCTATTTATTCACGAACTCATGCCTTGTGCACAAATGAACGTTGATCAGTCTATATCAACAGTCTTTCATCATGTTCATTAATTTTACAGTTCATCAGATATTGCATGGCCGTATTTGAAAAAAAAGGTAGAAGATTTTTAATACTGAATACATTATGTCGTCGGCTTCCAGGAAAAAGGCCGTTATCGACCTTTTCTCTTTTTTCCCGCCATTCTTTTTAATTGCAAAAATGGAAAAAAAAGCATGCCATAAGCTTTCTTCTCGTACCATTCTCGAACCCCAATTTGATGTCATTATAGCGTAATAAGCCAAAAACAAAATTAGGCGAGCACGCGAGCACTCCTCACTCAACGTACTTACCCGCATAGACTGATTTTCATTAGCGGCCTTTTTGTGGGAACTATTGCGCATTTTTTGTTCATAAAAGAAAGACACTAATTTCTCGCTCAACGTGCTTACGCGCATAGACCGATCCGCATTAGCGGCCTTTTTCCGGGAACTGGATTTACGTACTCGCGCATTTTTGTTCCGGGAAGAAAGCCGTTAAGAATTAAATGCTAATGATTAGAAAACCTTTAGAGTGTTTTAAACGAAAGCACAAAATATCATTGAAGAAAAAAAATCTTGCTCTGTCAGAGAGTTTGAGAGTTAGGACGGAAGTATAATACACTAGCTACTAAAGGCTCAAGATAAGGTCAAAACTTCGTTCGCGTTTTTCTCGAAAACGTACATTTCGCGCACGTGCGCGTTAGTGGCCTTTTCCGAGAAGCCGACGAAGTGCAATAATTCTCTAACCAATCGTGGTAATATTGTAATAAAATCTTTTAAAAATATCTAAAAAGGAGTTCTTTTTCGTCATTTTATATTCATAGATCCAAAATAATCACGATATTTAGAAAAAAAAAGATGGCCTAATTAATCTAATCAATATATCAAATATTTATCATCATTTGAGTTCGTGGAGATTATCATTAAAAAAAAATCATTCGATTGTGATAGATTTTGCGACAGTAACGATAAAGACTTTGCAATGGTTTCGTCAGTTTATATTTCATATGAAATTCCGACTAAGGAGAAGTAAGGAATAATGATGACAACTATACTATGTCAACAACATAGTAATATGGTCCATTATTGAATGGTTGATTTAGATTGCAGAACCGTCAATTTATACCTCTGTATCTAAATGTCGAACAGCAGCGCCTACAAAGAGTATTGATAAAATACATATGGAGACATGACGAACTAATTCAACCATCCCTATGTTAACTATAAAGTGGAAGACGCTCAAACATATTTTGCCCGATTATCATGATTATTGGTATGTTTTACACCTTCATAAAGCTACGTGGAGCTCTGTGAACTCTTCCTCTTATGTTGAGCCTCTAACACTGTCTGAGAATAATATATATATATATATATATATATATATATATATATATATACACACACATACGCACACACACACACATCTGAAGTTATACGTGAGACAAAGAAGGGTAAGGTACAAGATGACGCAGGTTTGGAATAATATATATATATATATATATATATATATATATATATATACACGGAATGATTAACGCAAATGAAAATTAAAATAAATGAAAGTTTTAAATCAATCGGAATAAGAAAGTGGTATGATTCAACGAAATAAGGAAAAAGAAACTTAACATGAAGTACGCAATTACCTGATTCAACGGTCTTAGCAAAAGTAGTGTAGTGTGCAAGAGAATGTTCTGTGTTTGTAAGAGAATGTTCTCATCTTTTTTCTTCATTTAACTGATTTTAATGGATCACTTCAAATGATTCAAATTGCTCATAATTATTAGGTGTAATGTCAAATGAATTACATAATCCTTACATGCCTGAGACATGAGATTATATGAATTTCATCCTACACCATTATGTTCCATGTCCTTTTTGCGAAACGTCATTTACCGACACATTTTCGCTTTCTGTGTGTTGGTTTGAGATATAAACTATCCATGTGTTTCTTCCCTATTATCAACTTATCTATCTATTGTAATTAAAAGCCGAAATAAGTGTCATTCACAAACATGACAAAACTACAATATAAAAAATACCAGAAGTCCTCTATCTTGGTAACGTCAGTTACCGTGGAATTGGCCATATACATCTAAAATCCATTCAGAACTGCATTATAGCAACTCATACAAATATTCGTCATATTCTTTGACTCCAATAATAAACTACTTATACTAAATCGACTCCCGTCTCCTGTCTATGACACCTTTATAAATGTAACTTCAAGACAAACATGGATAACCTCTAAACCAACATGGCTTTCCACAAATCAATAGTAAAAGACTACTCATATTCCTTTCGATTTCATGAACTAATCTAAGTTAACTTTATCCATAATATTTTATATCTTTTTCGAATATCAACGGCTAAACATTTATTTCTTTTTCTTTCTGTCCTCCAAAAGATAAACTAAATTCCTTTTCATTCAGCGAAACACATACCTTATCAAGGGCTCTGCACCTTATCATTAAACTGTGCCCTCGTCGTACTCATGCTTAATAAGCTATTAACATCATTAATGCAATTCACTTTCACTTTCACAAATCAGATGAATCTTATTCACGATCACTTTCACTGTAATATACACATATGCATCTTGACCAGGGGAGCGTTTCATGAAGAGTTTTTTCGGTGAAAATCACCGACAAATGTTACAAGCTACTGAAAATCCTCACATCTGATTGGCCGACAGCAATTTAGTCGGTGAAAATCTATAAAAGCATAGATATATAGCCCTTCATTCTGCACTGTGACATCTAACCAAGGAGTAGTCCTCCGTGGTATTGAACAACCCATCCTCATAACCAGGCCCATCTCGGTCAACAACATCGAAGCGTAGGTCAAGAGATACAAAGACCTCAGTTTCAGACGATTGCTGTCGTTTCCACTCAACTGAGTACCCTCTACTCTTGATACGACATGGAAGAATTCCTCTTGTTCCCACCTAAAGCAACAACATGTGGTTCTGTTTAAAAAATCTGTTCAGCTATAACAGGGCCAAGGAGAATTATGTGAAGGGGATTTACTTTTTATTAATTTACATAGCTTGAAATTATGTAGTACAGTGTAAGGCCGTACGCACGATTTTCTTTTTCGGGGGGGGGGGGGCGGGGCAATAATTTGTTCAATATTTGAGATAACACGCCAGCGAGAGAGGGCAAAGCGATCTAGCTGGAGCTTTTGTATAAAAATAAATATACTGAAGGATCTGTTGCACACTTTAGTTGGATTTAAAAAAAAAAATTCAATAAAAAGGTAAAAAAAAAGAAAAAAAAACTCGAGGGTTTTCAAAATTTCGGGGGGGGGGGGGGTACAGTCGTAAGAGACATATTATCCAATGTTACTTTGGGTGAAGAAATAGACCATTATATTCATTATTAGATCTTTTGAATAATCTGCCGGCAAATGTTCGATCAGAGAAAAGCCTGGCAGCATTTAAACACTTTCTTTCAATAACTGAAAAGGCGCCATGAACAGACCCCTTCTTTTCCAAGAAAGTTTATAAACTCATCATGTTGGTGCCACTGGAAGAGAAGTTGATAAAAAACTGAAGTGGCTACCCTGGGTAATTAAGACGTTATTTTTTTAATCCATATACTGTAATACGATTTTGTTTTTAGTGTGTTCTTCTTATTTTACTTTTCATTATACCTTTTAGTGTGTTCTGGGTTTGTTTTCACTTTAATCCCTGTACTTTAAAGGCATTGGCTAACTTTGTGAGTAGCTGATTTAAAACATTCTCAAACTAAGATGAAACATGTGTATGAGTATTTGTACTCACTAACCCTGAAACCAACCATAATTTGGAATGAAAAAGTGTAAGTTAGACGCAAACGGCGATTTTATTATCCTTCGTCTCACGAGACAATCACTAAGAGGACCACTTTGCTTGAATTTGAAAATGCCGTTATGTGCCTCCCGCAGCGTGATACGCCAATACACACAGTACGGTAAGGTGAGTCATACGCGCATGCGCACTCCTTATGTCTATTCTGGGCAACCGACCCTCGTATATTTTTCAAACATTGGCTCACATTTTTAACATTTAAAAATACTTCCTGTGGATATTATACTTTGAAGCTTTCAGACTGGTATTGTTACACTATAACCCTTATGTTTATCCCATTTTCAAGTAACAAACAAGATTTTTTTTTTAAATCATAACAATGTTAATGCCTTTAACTCTTATAAGGATTTATGTGATTCTTTTGTATATTATTTTGTATAAATGTACCGTTAACATTGAATATCCTTTAAGGCCTTCCTGAAAAACAACTTCCAGCTGATGACAGGCTTTTATAGGCTTTTCATTGAATAAACGTATTACAATCAAGTGCAGTTAAATTTATCATATGTTCCACTGTATTTTTGGATGTCCAATTTACTTGTGAAACTTGTCATAAGGATCAATGACTGGACAATGAAAAAAAAAACAACAATAAAAATACCTTGCGCACGAAAGCAGTATTGTTTCTTCAATTTGGATATTTTCTCTAAATGAATTTTCTTTTTTAGGGGCAAGCTTAAGTGACTATTGATATCATGATCATTGAAAAATCTGTAATCCATACATCACTTTTCTAAATTACTTACTTTGAATATGTACCATTTCGAAAAAAATCGAAATAAAAAACAACAAAAAAGAAAAAAAAAAAACAAAACAGGATTTCATTAGCAACTTTTGAGAGAGAGAGAGAGAGGCGGCGGGGGGGGGGGGGGACTTTCGTTGTTTTGTTTTGTTTTGTTTTTTTTGTAACTTCGATATGAGAAACCCAACCAGAGAATGGGAAACCTCGTTATGGATTACTGAAGCGAACCGTTTTTCCAGCAAAATGGAAACTCAGATATGAAATGTGTTAAATTATATAGTCTCACAAATCCTTGTTCTTGAAAAATACTTGTGCAAGATGACATTAAAATCCATTTGCATGGGATTCACTGACTTCTAGTACAAAAAAGGTGTACCCTGCCGTCGGACCTCCTCCATGGCTCCCTTCATAGTAACAATTTACATGGGTTTTACACAATAATTCTAGATCTGTCAATGTATTTTTCATGGCGTTGTCCCAGACCCAATAGAATTCCCGGTATCTCATTATTTTTGCCTCTCTTTTATTCAATACTTCTCCTGTCGACATGGTCAAAGGAGAAGAAAAAGGAGGAGGAGGAGGAGAAAAAGAAGAAGCAAAAGGGAGAGGAATTCACAGCTTCTTAGTTTCACACATGCAAAGAAACCAAGTTAAAACTGCTTTCCCCTTTTATCTATACTCCCTTACCCTTGGACTAGTTCGTACCCCCATTATGCCTCAATTCTCTTAAATATATGTTTGATGTATTTGATGTATATGTTGTATGATGGAAGTACTATGTTTTGTAATCATGCTCTTCGTTTTATCCACAGTCCTGTACAATGTTCCCATAGAGACATGCAACTTGGACTTTTTTGTTTGTTTGTTTCCCTTTGTTTAAAAATTGATAAACATGATATTGAAAAATAATGCTTCCATTGAAGCTAGTTGTTATATGTCATAATTCCTTTATCACTACTAAGACATATCAGTTATTCTTTCCATATGATCTATATTATCAATCATTCAGTATAAATAATTTGAGTAGACCTATATTGTGTACTACAATAAGATTATGTATTTCTGAAGGCTGCATTTATTTTCTTTGTATTCTGATATGTCATGTTTATCAACTAACAGATAGAACTGAATTGTTATTTTTTGTACTGAATGAATTAGATTAAAATGCTACGGAAAAAAGCAATAAAAACGTTATACTTGCGAAAAATATCGGACAGCAAAGAAAGCCAGCTTTACTTGAAACGAAAATGAATGAATTATTGATAAATTCATACATATTTAAAACCACCGGGATCCCGTTTTGAATGACTGTCTTGAACAGGGGGGGGGGGGGGGGGTGGCTAGGATATATTTTCAGGATCGAATGGGGTTAAAGAAGTAGAGAGAGAGAGAGAGAGAGAGAGAATTTGCAATCTTAGACGTGTGCCACCCCAAGATCTATGCTGCGCCTCAGGTCCCAAAGCTGGTGTGGTAATTTTGTGAAATGACCTTCCACTAATTGCAACAGAAAATATTTCAGTTATCATGAAAATGCGCTTAATTCAATGTCAAAAGTTCTAAAGAATGCAAAAAGTTGACAATGATGAAACATATCCAAAATCAATGTACGTTTTCTTTGAGCGGCGACGGAGCCAACCATAAACATACTTGCAGTCTTAGTTTCAGCTGGACACCCTCTGAAGCACATTCTTTGTTGTTGTTGTTGTTGATGATGCTATTGTTGTTGTTGTTGATGATGATAATGATGATGATGAAGAAAGCATCTGTATAGCCCCTTTATCTGTTAAAACATTCAAAGGCGCCCGGTTCCCACAATATGTCACATGTTATTCAGAAAAGTGCTTGCTATAATTATGAATGAAAGATTTAATGAGAAGTTTCTTTAATTTTATTTACATCTTTATAACTATAGAAATCTCTAGCAGAGAAAACATTTATTCTAGTTTGCTGTTAAACGCATAAAGAATTGTTATACACTAGTGTAGCAATCATTGTACCATGTATGCAGAAAAGGAACTTTCTAGATTATTCCCTAAGTCTTGTTATATCACTTCATTGAATTGTAACAATAGGCGCATTCACACACACAGAAGCAATTAGTTTTCATCGACCGCGTCTTCATCGCTATTGTGGACTCTTAGCCCAGTTCAACTTTGTGGACACTGATCCCACTTAGGATATCGCCATTCTCATTATCATCACCGTCATTTCGACATCGTCAAGGACTTTAACTCTAGAATTTAGTAATCCCCAATATTTGACACTATATCTCCCAGCCTTCCTTGGTAGTGCTCATGTAATTCCTTTCTGCTTGATTTATTATTCTTACATCATATATTTTAATGAAATAATTTAGTTCTTATTCGTTATAATTACTTCTTCATGGTGAGTCTTAAATCAGTTTATCAACAATAGTAACTATCTTCCATATGTACATGTTTGATTGAAGAAATGTTGAAATATCATTTAATTCTTCAATCAATAAATTTACTTGTCTATATCATTCTCATTGTCATACAAGAAGTATGGGGTCATGCAACATTTATTCGCAATAGAAAATTTGAAGAACATTATTAATGTGAAAGCTCTCCCCCTCTTTATATTGCATTCAATCTTTTCAACACTTCCAAAGTGTATTGGTGCAGACGACTTGTGATAGAAAGACACAACCTACAATGCTGATGGCGTTTAATTGTTGAAGAAGGGTTGGGGAAATGTCGAGCCAACCAATGGGTCAAGCTGGTGCAGCTTCCCTTGAAGGCCCCAGAAAAAAAATCATCAGTGCAACTTGCTGCGCTCTTTTTGTTTGTACAAGAACGCAGGAGTCCAGATACATTTAACATTTGCTTTGCTTGCCCCTCCCCTTTATCAGTTTCTTGATACATCACCGTTGTGGGCACTGCTAGGTATAGGGCTAAGAACTGAATGACTATTCAAATCAATTATTTTTATTATTTGTTATTATTGATTTGACGTCACCTGCGCCTGGGAGGGGGAAAAGCGAATTGAATCACTGTAACCCTGAGGTCTCTCCTCCCGATATCACTGCTGGGGGGGGGGGGGGGGGGTGCAGGTGGACCACATACTCCAGGATTTCCCCCTACTCTTATACGACTAGTGCAGTGAGAGTTTTGACGTGCAAAGGTGGTGACTCTCTTTTACACGGGACCTCCATTTAACGTCCTATCCGATGGACGGAATGTTTTCCACTGTAGCATAGCCTGCGTCTATGAAACAGGGGAGGGGCACGATAACACACAACGTAGGCTTCAGCCATCCGCCTTGGCTGGACTCGAACCAACGGTCTTTTGGTTTGAAAGGCAGACGCTTTATCGGCTTAGCCAACTCGCTCCCTCAATTATTGATACTTAACACAGAACATGCAATTTGCGTGAACCAATTTTTGCGAGTTTTACGAAAGTAGCTCTTACTCACTAAAGAGTTAGATAGTGTCAGTAATCATAGTGTCATGAGACAGATCAGACCACCACCCATGATTGCATAAGAAAATATCATATCGATATCTCGAAAGACAATGTTTTCAGTACGTAATCATTTTATATGCGCTGTTTAATATGAGCAAACACTGAAGAGTTTGATATGTGCAGAAACATATACACACCATCTTTTATAGTTTTAAACCAATGCAACCCTCATTTAGCACAAAATAATACTTCCAAATTATATATTGCTCATGACATACTACCGTATATTGAAAGTTATGGTCAAAAGTAGCATGATTATATTTCCTTATTATTTCCTTCATTTTTTATTGATGCAAATATCCCAATTCCTAAAACGTGGATAGGTTTAAATCACATCGGCTTCTAAATATTTTACGAAAGAGTATTTTTTCTTTTGTATAATTGTAGTTTATATATTGAAGCCAATATCGATGTTATGCTATGACGAATGTTACTTTTTTATGTATAACAACATGCATGTTATTCCAGAGAAAACAAAATTATCATTAAAAAAGGAATAGCCTGAATTATATACCGCAACGCCCTCACATTGAGGCATTGGCGTAAATCGGGGGGGGGGGGGGGAGGGTATATCCCCCACTTTTGGAGGGGGTGGCGGGTACAAAT
Source organism: Echinometra lucunter (assembly GCA_029962745.1). Taxonomy (NCBI): domain Eukaryota; kingdom Metazoa; phylum Echinodermata; class Echinoidea; order Camarodonta; family Echinometridae; genus Echinometra; species Echinometra lucunter. The sequence continues at coordinate 1,505,535 of CM057162.1, read as the reverse complement.
ATCCCCCCCCCCCCATTTTTTTTAAAGGAAGGAAATATATTTCAATTAATCAGTTGTAAACTTTTTTGAAAATCTGTCATAAACGAATCATTGTATTTTCAAATTTCTATTTGAAAATGCGATTTAAAATCAGAAAGTAGTTGTTTTTGACTCACTCGTTTCCTTCGCTCATCATATTGTAGAATTTATATTTGAAAATGCGATTTAGATCCAGAAAAGTGGTTATCTTTGGCTCGCTGACAAAATGAATATCAAAATGTGTGTAAGGGGGTCTGTGCATGTGGGTGAGGGTGAGTGTTTTTACTTAAGTGTGAGATTGACAAAAAAGTCGATCACCCCCTCCTTAAAGTGGATTTACGCCGGTGCATTGGGGCAAATAAAGCGTACCTGGTTTGGATGTGAGAAATTGGAATTGGTTTGGCCATGTGACTTATGTCGCAGTCACACCAACGAAACCGACTCCAGACCGATCAAAACTATTACGTTATTTTCAATGACATACCATTGGTCGGTTTGGAGTCGGTTTCTTTGGTGTGACTGCGACGTAAGGTATAAATGAGGTACTCATATTTGACATTGACGTAGGCTGGAGATTATGAATGTAGCATGAACTTTGTACCGAACCTAGCAGTCATGGCAACACGAGGCAATCTGGTGTTTTCAAATTCAGACATGCATGAAATATATTCAATGGTAAAACACCGCAGTAAGCTATTACTAATGCCTCTGGTTTTGCATTGTGTGAGACACTTGCATTGGACATCATATCCATGTTGTATATAATAACGAAACTTCAGTATAACGAGCAGCATCCTATATTGAGTGTCATTTAAAGCTTTCATAATAATATTGAGTGTCATTTAAAGTTTTCATAATAATATTTGACAGGTAATGAACCCTCCCTCATATGTTGATAATATATGTCTGATCTAGCAAATAAATTTGAAGAGGACTAGGAGCTAAAAGCCTGTGAATACACCTAGTGACATGTTCCATCCTGTTCCATTATTTTTTTCCATAATGTTTTTATTAGAGATTTCATTCGAAATAAACATCAATACATCCATATAAGTCAATATAAGCAAAATAACATGATACAAGTCTTCATTTTGTTTCCATAGCATATTTTCATAAATAAGAAATCAATTAATGAGCAGAAGAAACAAGGAGGAATGAAACCCCCATTATCTATTCACACGACAGACACACAGGCCCACACACTCGCCCATCACACACAACAACACTCATGCACATCTCTTTCTCTCTATAAATTTGCAGTTCCTGCTTATATTAATCAGACTCTTCCGATTTTTTTTTTCATCGCAGTCATTTTATTGTCGTTCTCAGTTGACATGCATTTACGGTTTCTATGTGATAGCTATGTACGAATTAAGTATACAGTTGTTTCAACATAAACTATAAATAATTCAATAGCCTTTAAGAATTTTTATTTCCTAATTTTGCTTTTTCACAGTAAACTTCTCCTCTTTCTTCCTCCTTTCTCGATCGTTTCCCTAAGCGTCCCATTTCCTCTTGTTTCTGAAAACTAAGTATGTATCAGTCTGTAGACAGTTTTTACAAGGTCTCTTTTATCAATTTCAATCAAATGAATGAATGAATGAATGAATGAATATTTGCAAAAAAAAATTAGTCCCCAAAACAAACGACGATTATTTTTGTTATCGATCAGATAAAAAAAAATCATCATAAACATGTTATATACATGTTAAACTTCCCAGCAGCCATTTGTGTAAAAAATATTATGGAGAGTCGTACTGTCATGCTTCAGGGAGTTAGAAGACAAGTTGGCCAATTGTTAAAGTTCGAAACGTGAATGAATATTGCCACGGGTTCAAATTTTAAATTACCATCGTTTTAGAATAACGCTTTGAACATGTTGAAAGGTAGGTAGAGGGAATGTTAAATATGGGACCTAAAATTGAATGTAACATCAGTTTGAATTTTTTGGAGCACTTGATTGGCAAAATTTGACAAAACAACAGTAAAAAGTGGCAAAAGCAAAGACAATAAAGAAAACAACAAAGTCCCTGTGTTAAAGTTATGTCGGACAATTCATTCTCAACTTGAATTCGCAATTTCTTATACATTTAAGCGATTAACCGACCCTCCCTGTCTCTCTTCCCTACTGCCAGTGCTTGTCTTACCTTGTACAGAGACTCTTGTACTGTTCCTGAAGGTTTTGTCCGTTCGGTAGTCAGAGAATGAACATATGTATAGCCCTTCATTCTGCACCTTGACGTCGTTGATAACCAACGAATAGTCATTCGTGATATTGAACAGTCCTTCTTTATAACCAAGTCCATGTCGATTGCCAGAGAATAGATCAAGAGAAACAAGTGACTTCGATTCAGACAATAGCTGTCGTTTCCACTCAACTGAAGATCCTCGCCCCTGGATACGACAAGGTAGAATACCCCTAGCTCCCATCTCAAGAACAACATGTGACTCTGTGCCAATAGTCTGCCCAGCTATACGGAAGCCTAGATGTGTGAACATAAAATTTATAATTCATTTTAAATGACAAAACATAAAACTCCAATATTAGTGCTAAGGAATCACCTATATCCAGAAAAAATATGCAGCACATGGCCCTACAGAGTATGCCTTGTCTGTATTCATGCCCATATATATGTGAACTTGTGCAATTTGCCCTAAATGTCAACGATTGGACAATAAAAAACATTTCTCGCGTATAAAAGCAGTAATATTGATCTAATGTTTTCTGATTCATCCAGGTAAATATTCAGTTAATATTGAACAATAAATAACTCTTTTCATATTGACTTGCAGCTTTATTCCGAGGAAGGTTTCACGTCCATAGTACGCTTCATCAGTTGGACTAATCTGGTGGCGGGAAGAAAAAAAAAATCGTTGCCGATCGGTGCAGACAGTGTTGCCATGGTTACCAATCAATCAAATTAGACGAGCTGTTATTTCTAATTTATTATTCACTTTGCATCTTCTTTTTAAACAATGAGTTCCCTTTTTGTGGCAAATTGTATAGGAACTATGAAAACTTTTTAACTCAACGTATATCCATACAATTGAATCACATCTTTATCTTTCAAAGTGCACCTTCTCATTCGCCGAAATGAAAACGAGAATAATCACTAGAAACTTCTTAAGTTAATGAGAGAGAGAGTTGAGGAGGTGTAGTTAAAGTTCTTGCGCAAGGGAAATAGGCAAGAGACGTACGTATTAGATAAAAACGGGAGGTGGATATATATTTTCTTCCTGAAAGATACGTGTGCAAAATCATATCTAATTCCTTCGATGTGATTTTCGGTAAATTCTCGTGCGATGATGAAGACTACACCCTGCCCTAAGCTATAGGCCTCCGTCCCCCGCTTCCCCTCACAAGAATTCCCATAGATTTGTACATAATGGTTTTTAGTGCTGTCCAGGTTGATACATGGTGTTGTGCAGGTACAAATTAGAACCCCAATATATACATTATGTTTTCCTCTCTGCTATTCAATTTTTTCCCGATTGGAAGACGAAGAAGAAGACAAAGAAGAAGAACTGAATAGAAGCAGAAGAAGAAGAAGAAGAAGAAGAAGAAGAAGAAGAAGAAGAAGAAAGAAGAAGCAAAAGAGGAGAAGAAGAAATAGCAGAATGGGGATGGAATTCATAGATAAGATAGAAATCAGATAAATACATATGTATATATACTTATATACATGTATATATATATGTGGAGGAGGGCAATTTTGATAAAGCTCTGTCGTTAACATGCATGATTAATGTTGTGGGGTATAAGTCAGCAGTGACTACGTGTAATAACTTCAGGATACGCACGATTTTTGAAAAATTTATATGCAAAATATTAATGAACGCCATTTTGGAAGAAAAACGTGAGACAACCTTCAAATAGTACAAAATAATACATTTCCAAATACATTGTTCATTACATAGAGAGGTATGTTACTGAAGTTACGGTCTAAAGAACCCTAATCATTCTTACTGTTTTCTTTATGTTTTCTTAAGCTTTAATTGCAAATATCTCAATTTAACAAGAAAATGATACATACACTATGCAGATTATTCATAATTTAATTTGTAAACAGAAAAGCGGTAACTCTTTATCGTTTCTTCAAAAAAGATTGTACTAAAATTGAACGCAATATTAACATTCCTTCTGAGTTTAATAATTATTTTGCCAGCATTGCATCCTTGGCTAAAACTAAATTGAATAACTCTTTGAACTCCAATGTAATACCTCGTCTAAACAATGTAAGCTCTTATCTAAATAAATCTTGCAATGCTTCTATATATTTACACCCAACTTGTGATAACGAAATAATACAAACTGTGAAGCAGCTAACATCAGTAAAAGAACTGGTTTTGATAACATCAGTATGTTGCTTGTGAGATTCGTGATTCGTTATTTGGCTACCCCATTGGCATGACTGGTTCAAATTGTAAATTTATCACTTTGTTCTGGCATTGTACCTGGTAAAATAATAATTTGTGAAATTATGCCTGAGTAGAAAAAAAACGACAAGCATTTATTTAATAATTATATATTTATTACTTTACTGTCATACATTCTCTAAAATAGTAGAAAAGGTCGTATATGACAGAATTATTAATCATCTTACCGAAATAACTTACTAGGTAGCTCATAATTTAGATTTATTCTCGGCCATTAATAATTTACAAAGGTGTTCTTTTTGACAACATGAGTAATAGCCGTCACTGGTTTATTTCTTGAATTGTCAAAAACTTTTTATGTAACCTACCCAAAAACTTCTCTGTATAAGTTACCTTGGTTTTGCATTCGATGCCTTGCGCTCAACAGGTTTGAATACTGTCTATCGCATAGGTATCATTCTACTTATCATTCTCTTTGTTATGTGAATCTCATTGTAAAATGGTCTAAGGTGGAGTCACTTAGGGCTCCGTACTTGGGCCTCTCTTGTTTTTTTAATTTAACCAGTAATGGCGACAAGCAAATCGATGTATACATTTAAGAGAAATATAAAACAAATATTGTTAAACCATATAATGCTGAGTTCCTTCCTCTTTTCTTTAATGTTGTTTAGAATAACTCGTAAATATTGAATCTTTACGCCCTTTTTCCTTTGTATTTCAAGTTTTATGCATAAACATTATATGTACTTTGTAATGTAGGAGGATTTCACTTTTCAAGCCCTAAAGGTGTTTCGTTGTCTCTCCTTTCTTGAAATTCATATTTGATCATGTTCTAAATGTTTCGACAGAAGTAGAATAACTCGGCTCACAAAAGAGGTGGATTTCTTACATAAGCGCGACAGTTTTGCACCTATTTTTGAATTTTCTCAATACTTCACCTGTTAGTCCAATTTGGTAACAAAATAAAGCTCTGAAAAAGGTCATCAAGTTTCATACAACAATTTGTTCCATTGTCCATTCATATTGTACTAATTTACCTCTGATTAATGAACTTTGCGGGGTGGAAGATTAGGAGGAGCAGAATCACTAAATACAATAAAGACAACTTATTATCTTCTCGAACAATATTTTTATGGCGTTTTTTATTCTAAAAACTCTAAAACAATGCAGTCAACCTTGCCTTTATTTACACATCATTAATCCTTTTAATTTTAGACTTAATTAGTTCTTAGTAATTAACTGAATTATCAAGGTAGCACATGAGTTTTGGTGTTTTTGTAACCGGTAATGTATGCCATTAAGTTGATTTCTTAATTGTTTTTACAAGATTAGCTAAAATTAATTGATTTTGTGTGATTTCGTAACAACTGATGAAGAAAGTTTAGAAACCACTTATCAATTTATCCAATTAAGCTAATTAGTGGTACCAAAGGGATGTGGAATGAGCCATACCCTTTATATTCTATGATGAACATGCACTACCACATGATGAGTTGGAGTTATTTTCTAAACTTTTACTCTTGTATGCAGTGTGCTCTTGAAGCTAAATGTATATCTGGACAAGTTTTTAATGAGTCATTGTTTGTCCATTATTAATGATCTTACATCAACTTACAAGTAGACAATGAATTCTGTAAACTGTCCTGTAGGAAATATTTAGACCTGTTGTACATGACATGTGGTAGAGCCGTAGAGGTTCTCGCTACAGCTATAAAGGAAAAGGAAAATGGTTGTAATGACCTGATATTCCATTTGTACCAGATAATGTGGTAATTCATTATTTGCTTCAATTAAATGTGGTCTTGTTTCAGATCAATGGTGCAACTTTGTGGAGAAATTGACCAAATTTTAAAATTGTATTTTTTTTATTTTGAAACCTTGACGGAAATCTTGCCGAGGGTTCAAATTATACGAAAAAAAGTAGTGGCTTAAACTTCTTCAGTTTGATCTGCAGAGGGCAGCAAACTGCAGAAAGAATGAATTTCCATATCAAATGATGTATTTTATATTTAAATCCTGAGGTCAATGTAACAATATTTTTTTTCATTTCTTCCTTTCATTCTATAATGCAGAATATGTAAGCTCCAGAATAAAGAAATAAAACTTGACCCAAGAAATGTATTTTTTTTTTCTTTTTTTACAGTTTTATTTTTTTCTGAAAACATGATAATTTTCATAAATTGACACCTATTTTCTTTTGTTTTCAAAGTAAAAATCGAGTAAAGGGACCTGAAATATAATATGATTATAAATACTTATGTAGAAATATAATACTGCGGCCATGATCAAATTTTATGAAGATAATTTTTTTTCAGAATTTATTTAATAAACTGAGGATTGTTTCGGACGTGACACCATCCATGCGAACATGCTGTGGAATGACATATGGAAATAGATTATGAGGAAATTAACTTCCAGTATACTTCAATTACACCTTCTAACATGAATTTCAGCATGATTAATAATGATAGCAGAGGGGGTGGGCTTGGAAAATGGTCACAGGGGAGGCCCAAATGTTGGCCACATGACACTTTGGTCCCTATTCCTAGGATATTGAAAACTGCAATACATGTAATGTATTCACCACGAGGATGAATTTGTACTACTTGACGAATTATTTTATGATATCTATTCTAATTACACATGGTACACTGGATTCGTAAATTAGGATGCATTTGTATTGTGATAGATGCTGCTTAAAGTCTGCAGAGTCCTTCAGGTATATTCCAGGGGCATGTGAAAACTCATTGTCAGTAAGCTTTCCACCTTGCTTTTAAGGGGAAGCATATTGGTAAGAGCACACTGACACACACACACACAGTATAAGATTTCTGTATACAGAAAATGAAATTAACTTTAGCTTTACATTACAGCACTGAGCAGTATTATCTTTTGATCTTTTGAATGCCTCATAGCATAAATATATGATACAGGGTATTAATAATCAATAAAAATTGTCAATAGTGAAATGCTTATGGATGTATAGTGCATTCTGAATTTGATTGTCTTCATGGAAAGGATTGTCTGTATATGGTAAGGAAATTGGTAATATAATTGGAAGTTGTATGTTTCATACATATTCAAATAGGATATAAGAAGATATTTGATATTTAGAAACTTAGTATGGAAACATGTAAAGGACAAAAGTACATGTACAATGATATCTTGCTCTTGAATTAACTTAAAAGCAAATTATATAACATGACTTTCTACTTTGAGTGTTTTAATTTTAATTGCTTAAAGTCTTGAATATGGTTTTTAGTCACATAAAAGCAGTACATAAAAAAACTCATAGTTTGGAGTTTTGTACTTGCAGTAAACAAATCAAACTCGTGCAAGTGCAAGGGACATAAAGAAGGCTCTTTATTTAATGCATGTATGTGGATTAAAATTTGAAAAGATAAAAAGTGGGAACTTTTGAGTTTTGTGATGTATCAATAATATTTGCTTCAAGAAAATTCTTACCGCATCATTTTTCCTTTTTCAACAAAAGTTGAATTTTTTCATTCTTTGGTAATTCACTGCTGTACATATGATAACTATAAAAAAGGCAGGTTGCAGAAGAAATTCTCATAAGGTGTGCATGAAATGAATTTTCAGTACATACCTGTACATCCCGCTATGCAAACGCACATGCACCTGTACCCTATCTCTATTCAGACTTACATGTAGATGGTTAGACAAGTGGAAACATGATGTAAATCTCATGATAATTATTCAAGAAAAAAAAATATAACATTGACATACATATGTATGCATTGGCAGATACTACATGTACAATGAAATGTTTGTTTTGTTTACTTATGTGACTGTTCAGAATTGTTAGGCAAGGCCTGGCAATAAATCATTCCTAGTTATGATAGCATTTTTTTTTCATTGTTATGTCTTTTGCTAATGAATTCTGAATTATTCTTACAAAAGAATTTCGCAGTTCAAAAATATAAATAACTGGTGTTGCCCATGGTACCACCCCCCCAAAAAAAAGAATATGTTTGTGAAAACTGGATGTAAATTAGGTTTTGATATGTACAGTTCATTTAAAATCTTCACTTCACACTGTATACACTTGTACATACTTGTCTTTATTTTCAAACAATACACATGTATGTTGAAATCATCAATTCAAATGATAAGAACCCACCCCAAATTGTATAGTAGTGACTATGTATATGAATAACTAATAATTCATTCAATATATACTAAAATAAACATTACGCAGGGCCTCGTAATCCACGTCCGAAACACATCAAATAAAAATCTAGAATTACTACTTTCACCCTATACACTAACACCCTACATGTGTATAATATCATGCGGTGAATGAATGTCATGTCAAACGGTGTTGTCTACTTCTTAGAATATTGTAAGTATTGAAATCTATTACTCTCACATTAAATGAATAGGGGGATCAAACTGCCCTTTTTGAAATTGAAAAATAGGGGTTTTTGTGTATTTTCATGCATCGATGCACAAAATCGTAGTGCAACTCTAGTAAATATGAAATACTAAGGTACTGTGAAGGAATTCAAACTACTTTATATAGTCACATGGCAAAATAAAGTTATTAACCTATTCATAACAAAGAACATATAAATTCTGTGTTAACATGTCACGTCCGAAACACTATTTTTCAAAAATAGCCCCCATAAAAAATGTTGCTAAGATACATTCTTGCTAAATAGCATTTTTGTGATCAGTGAGATGGGCTGAACAACAAGCATATGAAAATCAGATTTAAAGCTCATATGCAAATGAGTTTGACGAGGATTCCTGAAAAGGCATAAGCAAAACATTTTGTATATTCTAATTTTATTGAAACCCATGATTTATACGTATGGAAAGGTCTAAGTGAACAAAATTAAAAATGCGAGAATTAGCTGCGTAGGGTACATCAAACTTTTTTCCTCACTTCACCAAACTTTAGAAAAAATTGTGTGTTTTTTGTATTCAGGTTCCATAACTCTTTAACATTATACCCTTTGCTATTTTTTAGAGCATTCTCGGAATCCTCATTAAACCCGTTGGCTACTGGAACCGGGTGGCTCCTGTATTAAGTATATGGGGAAAAGATAATTCAGTATTCAACCGGTTAATTTCCTTCAAGAAAATGTATACTTTTATATACTATGGTAAAAGTGTCAGTAAATATCGGGCGTTTGGGTGAAAAGAAGCATGGTTTCCTTGCGAAAACACATCAGTGTAACGCAAAACTGGCCCAGTTCAAAACACATGGCCATACATAGTCAGACCCGACGGCGTGTGGAGCAAAGCGACAGCGCTGTGTATAGTTAGGCCATACACGATTTCAGGACCCTGCATTTCGATCGGCATCGGCATCGGAGGCCATGGGTGTCAATCCGTTTTCAAGTTAGGGGAGGGGGGGGGGGGGGGGGGGTTGGGGTGCTGAGAAGCGACCAAAAAAAATAAAAATAATAAAAACCACCCAGGTATTTCTATTTCTATTTCTTAGGGGGAAGTTAAGGGCGGCGATATCAGAGTGAGCAAAAAAGGGCAATTTTAAAAAGAGGGGCACTAACAAAGGGGGAACACAGATTGGAAAATCCCGTTCATTCTCTTGAACACCTTTTAAAAATCATTTATGATACACATTTTTCTGTCCATTACGTTAAAATTACTTTGTAGTTGTAAAGACTGTCTGAGGGTATAATATAGATCTACCCTATGATCTTTAAAAAAAATAGTACCCTATTGTCATGACTGTGTCCCCATTCCTAAAAATTTGGACAATTTGCCCCCTGCCCTACCCGATTAATTCCATTGTTTAGGGAGGCACTGTATATATTGTACAGTATCTGCATGATCTTAGTATCTTAGCGCTATAATCGAAGTTGTCCTCCTCAGGGCTTGAGATATGAAATACAAGAATTCCAAATTTAGGGGGACATGCCCTATTGTGTCCCCCACCCTTCTGGGGACGTGTCCCCCTGTCCCGCCATGGATCGACGCTCATGATCGAAGCCAAACTATTTCTAGCAAATCAACACTAAAATATGTTTACAATTCATTGAAAATTATCCTAATACTTGTGCAAAATATCGATCAAACACACGCAAATGCAATACGAGCATCCCAACGGAAACCATGGATTTGCCGCTTGTGGTAGGACCAAAGACATTGGATTGCAAGACAAATTACTCTCACCTACTTCCGTAATACGTTTTGGCAAGGGCAAATGTTGCGTTAAAAATGGACTCGAAAAAATGCGTCCGCCATTGGTATAACGTAGAAAAGATGTCTCATTTTTCTTGATATATTGTATCTAAAACTTTGTTATTTAAGCTTGATTTTTGCACTAGCGGAAGGATGGATAGTTATAAAAACATTTCTCAATTCTATATTTTCAATAAATTGCATTATAAATCCCCAGGATCACGCTTGCTTTTTGACGGAGTAATCTGCCATAGGGCTAACACGTGAAAAGAAGGATTTTTAAAAATGGTTGTTGTTCCCCTATTGTTATCTTAAATCTATGGCAATTGTAACTTACATGTAATTTGAGACTCTAAAAACGCTTACCGAAGGCTCAAAAAGTGAAAGAGATCCCCATAAATCCCAAAGAATATGCCTGATTTATAGTCTTCCAGCTGCCATAGGTTACACACAAAAATAGGGATTTTGAAATGATTTTGATTCCCATAGCTTTTATTCAAATTTAAGAAAGAAGTAATTTACATGAAATTTCACGCTCTGCAAATTTGTTATTGAGCCTCGATGAATCCACTAAACCCCTCATAAATCCCCGGGAATATGCCATGCTTTTGACAAAAAAAAAAAAAAAAAAAAAAATCACCCGCCATAGGTTTACACGCAAAACAAGCAATTTTCGGATGATTATCATTCATATAATTTTTATATGTAGATATAAAAAATGTGAAATGTATGCAATTTGGGACTTTGAATAAGCTAACTGAAGGCTCAAACACTTTTTAAAACCTCCCATAAATCCAAGGGAATATGCATGCTTTTGGCCTTCAAGCTGCCATAGGTTAATACACAAAAACAGGGAATTTGAAATTAAATTAATTCCCCTAGCATTTATTCATATAAATGTAAAAGGTGATTCACACTAGATTTCAAACTCTGAAAATATCTAATCGAGCCTCGACGAGTCCAATTGACCCCCCATAAATCACACGGGAATATGCATGCTTTCGACCTTTTTGTAATACTACACGTGAAACCGTTTGTTATTATCGATGACGTCATGTGACCATCTACTTTTTCTGTATCATGTGTCACGTGAGACACCGACGCGTCGTCTGCTAGAGCCAGGGAGGTAAAAATTGAGCGGGTAAAATTAGAATTGATTAGAAACACTGTTCTATTGTGCTTCAGTTGTATTAATGTAGTCAGTTTTTTTCAGATCAGTTGTGAGATTAGAGAGTATGAATAAAATAAAAGGAGCATGAAACACTTTGCACTCTTAGAACTGCAGGATCAAATATATGAGATAATTTCTGGATCACTTTGTTTTGATCCTTTTATGGATTATTTTGATCAATTTTTGGATCGTTTTGATCCGTTTCTGTATCGACGTCAAACAAATGGATCAAGTTCACCTTCTCAACTTTGATCTTATTTCGGGATCAAATTATATGAAGCAGTTCATTGGTCGATAGTTAACTGACGTCACCCATCTCAAATAAAACCGTGGTCTTGTCTCGCACTGAATTCTGTCGCTAATCAGCGGTAAGTAATCCTGTCTAATCTGTAAAATGATACATTATTTTGTCTGTATTTGTTTATGTGTCTGCATGATGTATTGTTGTTAACAAATTTCTTGAACTTGACCAGTGTTATCAGTACAATTTTTTGGTGAAAAGTGAATCTCCTCACCAGATGTCACGATCAATGAATGCGATGTGCTGTGTGATTGGTTTCCCATTTGAGCGAACGTAGAAATACTAGAGAATGAATTTGGATTTATCTTGTCTTGTCTTTACTAGGTTGATGCCCACAATCAAAGTGTTAAGTGTTGATATTCCACGAAAATTTCATTTTGATACTGTTCACCATATTCTAAAGAGTAATTGTTCAAAAATTGTCATCAAATTTTTGGCGGAGGATGTCAATTTATGTACCTGTTAAAAAGGCAATGGTTTCCCCAAGAAAGGCTACGGGACGAATGCTTTGCGTTCGGGTTGCTACCCTATTGTTAGTTGTCATGATGTTGGTTGGTGCACCGGCCGATCTAACTGAATTTCAGCCACATCATTCATCAAGCATCGGAAACGGCTGTATTTCGGCTTCGATGTCGACGTCATCCTTCGATTTTTCAGTCAGACAACGCTTCGCCTGAGTTTTGATACAGACTGAAGTTAATGGCCAAAATCATGCGATCGCACGGGCGAGCTGCATGCCGCGGGCAGATCCTTTGGTCACTAATTTCAGTCTATATCAAAACTACGGCGAAGGCCAATGCATGCAAGCGAAGCGACGTGTGACCGAGTCTCAGAAGCTGAAATACAGCCATACCCGACGCTTGATGACGTGACTGAAATTCAGGTTAAGGATGGATTAGATATTTGGCAAAATATTCGGACAAAAAATTAAGGTGAAATTAGTTCCCTAGCAAGTTAATGGTTGATTATTGTTTTATTGAATTTAATTATAGCGCGAACATTTTTTGCTGAAAATTCAGTGTGATGCTCTACAATAGACTACATGTATATAATGTAGACCTAACTACCATGCTAGTACTAGTAACCCCGTCGGAGGCCGCCGGCGTTGTTCGGGCCGGTGCGGTTAGTAGTGATTACATCATGTACCGTACCACAGTACACAATCTACTGCAAATTGCAATGTGGGTAAAAAAATGCCTGTACAGATGAATGTACAGCACTGTGCGACTAGCTTGTGTACATTTAATTGGGCAAGCTTCCACTCAAGAGGAATATCATTCATTGCCTTATATAGACTACCGGGTAGTCATAATGCCAATTAAATAAGAAAAAATGCCAATTGATCGTACCCTCCACCAGTATTTTTGAGATTTTAAAGCCAAAGTATAGTTTTGGTAGATTATAGCGTTAAAAAATCATAAAATTCCTAATTGGTTAATTTAGTCTAGAACTATGATCTCTAACAGACTTGCATGTAACTGTGCTATTTTAATTTTTGTGAATACATACAGTCCTAAAACTCAGGAGAAGATTGCAATGGCCAAAGCAGTGGTGGCAGAGTTTCCTAACTTGGACAACGAAGATGGGGATGGCTACGTAAGTTTGACATTATGGTAAAATAGGTTTAAGGGCTTGTAAAGTCGAGCTGGGGATTCTGCAGCAGGGGGAGAATTTTGACATGAGTCCGCAAGCTGACTCGCGCAGAGACACACAAGCTTTGGGACTCCTGCAATATTGTATTGCAAGAAATTTTGGGAGTCCATGGTTACAAAAATATATTGTGAGAGTCCACTTGGACTCATGCAGCTCTTTACGAAATTCTACCGCTGCTGCAGCCAGGTATTGCTTTCCAATTGTTTGGTTACAGCCTGACCTTTCCCCAGCTGCATCAGTATTTAGGTATAGGCCATAAGTCAAAATAGGGAAATTAATCAAATAGGAAGATTAATTTTTGTCGAAAGTTTTCACTGTAATAACTCAACAGATAGCATTGGCTAGCCGTTTTATCATTTATGAAGTCACTAATTTCTCTCAGTGCTGTTTTGGTTTGGTTTTTTTAGCTTCTTGCTAAAAAACTTAGATAATTTTCTGAAATTTGATCTCATCAAATACATAACAATTATGGCATTGTCATTTTTTCCTTCAAAATTATAGTAGAGATAGTCTATGGAAGGTCAAAGTTTCAGATCACTTCAAACACTGGCTCATTTGATAACTTTAATCACCCTAATCCCAATTTCAGAGAGAAAAAAAAAAAGAAAATGCCATCCATTGAAACACATAATATATGTATGAAAGTTGTTAATCCCTGTTTATTCCAATGAGGGTGTTATCATCAATATTTAAGTTGATGTCACAAGAAAGTGGTAAGTATTACACAGCTCTTATCTTCAGGAATTGATGAATGAACAATTCTGATTATGGCCCACCGGTTAAAGTGGAAAACTTTTGATATGATGTGTACTTTGGGGGAATGAGCCCTTACAGTCCAATTTTAGGCAATAACTGGAATATCGAAAAAAAATTTCAAAGGCCACGTTGAAATGGCAATAACTGGAATATCGAAAAAAAATTTCAAAGGCCACGTTGAAATGGAAAATGCCATTACATTGAATTGCTGTGAGTACAACAGTATTAATAAATTCTTCAACTTTAATAACACTCACAGTTAGCCTGGTATAATCAAGGAGAGGGCAATTCCGGCCCGTCAGGATACATATTCAACAGACTCAAAAATGTGCGTGACAGGGACAGAGCACTGAAAAAGCTACCTGGTCCCAGCTCAAATGGTGGAAAATTGAGGTCTCCTGCAGAAGTTAAGATCTCTGGAGGTAAGTGTTTCCATTTTCAAAGGTACTAGTAATTATATCAATGGAAATGTGAAAAATATGAATTGCCAAGAAATTGTAGTTGTGAAGAAGAAGCAGCATTCAACTTGCCTGATGGTCTGTTACGGAAATCTTTTATTAAATGTCAAATAATTATTCACTTAAACTTTTCTCACTTTCAGACAAAAGTAGATTTTTAAAATGAACCAGAACTTGCCATGTATATCATGAAGCTCGGCCATACTGGCAAACAATAAATAGAGAGTGAACAAAATTGGGACCTGTCAAGAATTGATCCAGGGCCTCTCATTTGCTGGATGAGATTTCAACCACAAGACCACACATGAACTTGGAGATCTCCTACTTTAATCTCAACAAGTCAAGATGAGGCCCAGTGTTCAATCCTCAGTGGGTCCTGATTTTTGTTCACCCTCTCAATTTATTTTGTGAGCCAGTGCTGCCTCATAAAAAATATTACTTTAAAAAAATCCTAAATTTTAAAACTTTTTATGCTTGAAGTTGAAACAAAATCTAAAAGATGGGTATAATGTTGTTTTCATATCTTGTTTGATGCTAGATGAGGTGATGAGGAAACTTTGACATCGATGACAACATGGTTACAAAGCCACATTGAACCTGTAAAAACAAGTTAAAGAATGGATGTTCCTTACAGCAAAAAGTAGAGCACTTTACATTCGAAACAACCCATCAACCTCGGTGAAAGAAATAGTCAAGAGATACCCACGCTTCATTGACGAAGATGGCATGGTAAGATATGATATTGTTCTAGTATTTGGAGCTTTTTTTGATGAAAACAAAAAATCATTTGGCTTTAACTCTAAAGGACTGGGGCCCCCTCGGCACGATTTTCCGGAATGTACAAAGATGGCGCCAGAAAATTTTATACCTATTTTTTTGTGAAGTCTTGTGCAACTTTTGAGACTAAATTTGCGACATACAATTGCGTGCTGAAAACGGCTCATTTTTATACTTTGTGTACGAAGTCAATGGGAGATGAAATTCACAAAATGGTGATTATTTTTCATTCTAATTGGTCTGCTTAATTAATTTAGGGTTTAATTTAGTTGTTAAATATTCTGTAATTTCCATTGAAAAAAACAACAACGAAAAACAAAAGCTGAAAAAACAAAGAAATACATTAGAAATTCTAAAAACAAATTAATACATAAGGAAAAATATGGCTTTCACAATTTTTCTTTGTGAAAACCTATTAATGAGATTATAGAGATAATATCTGGAAAAAGACCAAAAATGCAAATAATGTTTTTTCACGAATAAATTTATTTTTTTTTAATCATAATAATTAAGGAATAATTATTTTAGGAATTTTTATTTTACAATGGCTTGTAGTTCATGCTGGAAAGAACATGTGTGCCAAATTTTGGTGCGAACGGCAGCCGAGATCAGAAGGGGGGCCATCATTACCCCCTCCGTTTTCAATACATCTCAAATAGCAGCGAAAAAAAATACACGAGGGCAAAGTGCTATTTGCCCCTGTGAGGAAAAGAAGAGCATCCATGAACCAAATTATTACTGTAAAGTTGTAAAATGATCATAAAACTAATGTGCTGTATTAAGCTTTGGCCTAGACAGAATAAAACACAAGTTAACTCGGGTTATTTCTGGGCTGCTTCGCCCATATATAGACAAACAAAACCATAGCAACATAACATAATTTACATATTCAAAATACAACAGAATTTAACCAATAAAGGTAAAAAGAATGGAGGAGTCTAACTCAAATAGAAGAACCCAATTCAATAAAGAAACCAATAAGAGAGTAAAGAGATGAGGTGAGAAAATCAGGCTGGGTGAGTATGTAACAAAGAATGTTGAACTAAAGAATCAGGTGTGGGATGAAATGTATGAGCAAAAAATTATTTGATTATTATTGATTATTTACAAAAGAAAGGCCAGGCCATCTTTTTTGCAATTTGCAGACTAACAGTATTTATTTGTAAAAAATTGTTTCAAATACTTTTTAAACAGTCCAATCATGAACGGTACTTATTTCATCAAACAGAATCGTAGGGATGGAGAACCCTTAAAATTATGTAGAATTTGCGTGTTTGAACTAACTTGTCCTGTTCAGTTTCATAGGATTAACTCTTTCAATATTTTCTGCCTTTCAGATTGACCAGGATTTCCACATGACTTTTGAAGACGACCACTTGGCTGACAGCCTCTGTATGAAGTGGCCGGAGTATGCTGCCAAAGTACTGGATTTTGCGGAGAAGACCGTGAATTGGCGACAGGGTCTGAATATGTCTGCAGATTTGATGACAGGTATTTATATAATGTATGAAAATAATCTGTATGGTTTAAATTATGAAATGAACAAAATATTTTAGTAATAATGATATATAAGAAAGTATATTTGAAGAGGTAAATCTTCTGAATTTCATAGATTTATTTTTGGTGATTTTATAAAGTACAGTAAGTGAAATTCATAATTTTTTTGTGTGTATAGAAAAGTTGTAATATAGATTGATAGATTATTATAGATCAGAAATTAAACAATTTCACAAACAAAGTGTGACACTTGAAGCTTTGAGGCTGCATCCGCAGCCTTTTGTCAGCAAAATAATTGGATTACTTTGGCGACGCAATCACATGACACCGATCCCGCTTCCTAGTAGTGGTGTCACGTGACTGCTGGAGTAGACCCCCATAGATTGGTGGCAAGAAGTGGCATCCTTTGTCCCTGTTGAGGTCGGGATTTTGGTGGTGGATGTGGATGGCCTCCTTACCCCCCCCCCCTCCCCCCCCCCAAAAAAAAAAAAAAAAAAAACAAAACAAAACAAAACCCAAAACAATTGCCCTCAGTGTTCAATATTTGGACGTTGTTGCTGTTGAAGTGATGGGCCTTCTCTTTGGCATGGGCCCGGCCCCGACTGGAGATGATTCCCTGTTGTGCTCCAGGACTCTCTTCCTCAGTGGTCTTTCGGTTTCTCCAATGTAATGAGAGAGGCAATCCTCACATATGATGTGGTAAATTATAGATTGATAGATTAGTTTGTGTAATTATGGGTCAAAACAATGGTCATATTATTGTCCAAAGCAACTTCCGAACCCCATCGGCATTAACAGGGGAGTCTGAAGAGATAGAACATGTCAATTTAGCATTTGACATGCCTACAGATTCTCTTGACCAAGAGGAATTCAATGCAGCAATGGTTGGGTTATGAACTTTCTTAATGTCTCTGTATGCGGAGGCTGATATTATTGAGTACACGTCATGGCAGTGTAAAATCAGAGAGAAGAGTAAAAGTTGTTTCTGTTGGGACCATTTAGCAGATAAGAGACAGATAAGAGATTAAATATGCTCAATAAAAACTGACCTTCCTTGTTTAACTGGTAAATCTAGCCCGCAAATTTTTCCTTCTTAAGGAAGGAAAATGGCAGCGACGAGAGTGCATATATACAAGCGACGAAACTGAAATTACTAACTACTTGACTAGCAAAGCATCTATTTACCCATAGTGGCCAATGTAAATCATCATCAGAGGTTTGGTTCAGATTTCTCTGAATTTTTTCAATTGATATTATTTCCTGTATCATTTACTTATTTTCGACGCAATCGCGGAACCAGCTTTTAATTGCCCTCCAGATGTCTAGAAGACCCTAACTTAAGTGTTAACTCAGACAGATATTGATATTCAGCTCATTTTAATGAGAAAATAAAAAGAAACGCTGGTCAACAGCCGAGATGATGGGGGGGGGGGGGGGGGGCTGAACCAGTCTTCCTAGGCATCAAAGTAGCACATTCTTTTTAGGGTTAAATATTGAGTTGAGTCATCAATTTCATGAACACATTACAAACATAAGCTTGCTTTACTTTGTGCAGTGATGAAGTTAGGAGTATAGCCGTAGTGCTTGAACATTTCTTAGAATCTTTAATCCACTTGTTTTTATATATTAGATGACCATATCCACAACATGGCTCTGCAGGTGTTGCCTTTATTGTTCCCCCCTGGCATCAAAGAAGAGAAACAAGGAAAAAAACAAAATGAAGAGAGCAACCCAAGTGGAAGCTTGCACAACATTTGTGCAGTTTGAAACGGTATGTCTATGCATGTTTATGAATTTCCACACCCTATCCAAGTCACTGTTTTCATGCTATGGATAGTGTTCCACGTATTTATGAGGGGTTGATTGTTCTGATTCTTGCACAGAATGCTTACATCAAATCTAAAACATGATTGAGCGTTTAATGCATTATTTTTAATTACTCTTATTGGCAGCACAGTAAAAAGTGAAATTGACAAATCATATATCAATCAAAAGCTGAAATACAGCAATGCAAGGTTTATACATTTTCACCGCTTCCTCGCTGAGTATTTTGCGTAAGGCGCCTTGGCAAAAGTAGAGAGGCGGCTTTGCCACGGCCTTGCCGATTTGCGGCGCTGTGTCTTTGAGCCTTTACTTTATCGATACAATTCACACATATTCCCTCATGAGCATACAAACTGGATTTATATTTCTCCTTTATAAACCTTACAAGACCATATTCTTCAATTTAATTTGAGACTTGGTCGAAGGAATACACAGTTTTAGCAGAGAGAAAATTCAGGGCTGCAAAGAGCCGCAACACAACGGCATGGCTGCGGCGGGGCCGGTCAATGACTTTTACCAAGGCGCCTAAGAACAGCTCCAGTTATCGGGCTTTGAAAATAAGTTTTATTGTGCTTTTCACAGACCTCAGATCCATGACGTTGATCTGTGTTAAAAACATAGTGATTCAATTATTTTGTACACGAACAAAAAAAAAAGGACGGTATTTTTGTTTTTCAGATTACGCATTTATATTTTCTTCACTCAATGACAAAGAGATATCATAAACATCTTTTCCTGCAAGCTTGAATTGATGAAATCTACAGCTTTGGAATGTTTTTTTTTTCCATATTTTATTTCTCGGGTATTTGGCACAGCTGTCTATTTCTATCTGCATTCAGATTATGTGTAACAACTTTTCCTGACAGCAATTTAGGCCCAATAAAATTAAATAATAGGCTGGTTTGCAAGCTCAGAGAAAATAATGGTTGCTATCCACTGATGGATAAAGGTTTCCTTTTCTGAACTTAAAGTGAAATTAAGTACAGATAATGTGGGCTATTTTAAGGGGAGGGGGGCAGTTCTTCATTCTCATAAATCTTTGCAGTAAACCAAACTCCTGCTTTTCAATTCTTTTTCCTTTCTTAGATGGGAACCAATCTGCCAACAGTCCTTGAAAATAAGAAGGAGTGTTCACAGCCGCATTTGTTGTGCCTAGGGGAGGACAGAAGAGACCCGGAGCAGACCTTTGTCATTCTTTGGATGATTAATTGGTCATTTGCTGACTATGATAGTAATGACTATGGTGAATGTATGCTGATGGACAAATCTGATTGCATAGTCTTCTTTTCAAGTCAACATAGTGGCACTAATTCATTGCTTAAGTTATATGGTTTTATATTCACAGATACATTTAAAGTGCACTCCTATCATAATATGGTTTTGTACAGCTATGCTGAAGACGTCTTACCCAATGTTTATATTTGTCATTTATCACGAATGATTGCAATGAAATGTTAAATTTTATTGTTTTAAAGAAGAAAAGATTTCAATAAAGTTGAATGTTCTTTAAGAAGGAAAGAGATTAGTTGATTATTTATTAAAGGTATCGTTTTTCCAAGCAGTGGCATATTGAGGCAGTTGATATAGGGGGGCGTAATTTCAAAGTCCTCCCGCCAGAGGAGGCAAAATTTTCAACTCGTTTTTGTGATTTCCTCCAGATAGGTCTGAACTTGACGAAATACAAATGTAGTGCGCAAAAATTGTACAATTTACTTTTTTTTACAAATTTAGGCAGAAATTGGTCGAAATTCCCCCACCGCCAGTATGCCGCTGCTTCCAAGATGGTGTCAAACATTTATTCCTGTACCAATTTGATTCAGTTTGATCCAGGAGTAGGATCATAAGCTACATTTACATCCGATTAAGGATCATTATTTTGATCCGTTTCGGTATCATGTGACAAAAATATTTGATCCTTTTTCGGATCAAGCTTTTTGATACGGAGTATTGGATCATTTTGATCCAGAATGGGTAAGCTCATATGTGATACTGGTTCTGGATCAAAATGGATCCTTTTTGTCTATTTGATCCAATTTAGGATCATTATTTTGATCCATTTCCGTATCATATGACAGAAATAGTTGATCCCATTTTGGATCAATTTTTTTGATCCAGATAATTGGATCATTTTGATCCAGAATGGGTAAGCTCATATGTGATACCGGTTCCGGATCAAAATTGATCCTTTTTGTCTCATTTTTGATCCTGGATTTCTAAGAGTGTGAGAAGGAGAAGGGAGAGAGAAAAAGAGAGAGAGCTGGGGGGGGGGGGGGGGGAGGAGGTAAATGGAGAAAGCCTACTTTTTAAAACAGAATTGAGGGTTCAGTAGTAAACATATCCTCAGATGGTATAGAAGGTTAAACAGTATTTGATTAAAAATGATGTAGAGGCTGGGGTTTTTTCCTTTTTTCATAAGTGCATGTAGGCCCTGTTGAACCTAATACTAGGCCGACCGTCTTTGTTTTGTTTTTGTTTTTGTTTTTTTTTCGATCGCCTGACTCCTCAGATTGCTAGAGCAGTATACAGTCTTACACTGGAGGCGTATCCGAGAATCCCCGTGCTCCTAGCCTACATGCCAGCAGCAAAGTTGATGTCTGATTTTACACATCGAGTGAAAAGAAATGTGCACCCCCGTCACAGATGGAATGTGACAAACCTTTTTCCTTGCTTGTCCAAAAACTCAGAATATGGTACCATACCTGATGATCTTTTTAGAAATTTCTTTTCATTATTATTATTATCATTATTATTATTATTATTATTATTATTATTATTATTATTATTATTATTATATTTATTATTATAATTATTATATATATTATTATTATTATTTTGTCAGACGTGCTTGTCCACCCAGTTAAGAGAAATTTGAATAGTCTTTATATTGCTTGCACAATATCTCATTTTTTTCAAAGCCCTGTCACCTGTTTCTATGGCTTTTGCAAATAATGAGGCTATATTTCATAGGTCTGTAATTTGCATAAATCGTGATTCATAATTATATGAAATATTCTGATTAAGAGAAAAACTTGAAGATCTCCTGTTTATCAATTTTATTTCAGAATTTCACGATATCGCTATAATGATATCCAAACGTTTGCTCATATAGAGCTTAATCAGGAAACACGTTTACCCCTCCCCCTTATTATATAGAATTTCACAGCAATCTCTCGTGTATAACTTATTAACTCTGGCTCTTCTCATTCTCACTATTACCCCCTTGCCTGTTGCAGTTAGAGTTGATCATCTGTTGGTGGACATAAGTTTTATGTTATTACGGGACAATATCAATATTGATTATGTCGTGCCCTTCTTCTTAGGCTCTTTACCAAAAGTTATGTACAGAAAAATACGAAAAATGAAGAAGATAAGAAATAATAAAAACGTCAAGATAAAGGCTATATTTTTTTTTCTCTGGGTCGTCTTGATAACGGCTATAGGCTTTCCCCAATTGACATGTACTACAATACGTACGCGTGCTTTTTTCGGAACTGAGGATTCTTCGTAATCAATATTCTTTGGTAGGACTAGGTGTGTCGTGCAATTAAACGAATCATACACGAAAAAAATTAATATTCTCTCCATCTGACCCATGCATCTGACCATTGTCATGGTTTGTTGAATATGTTGAAGAGTGAGTCTGATAAACTTACCTGAAAACAGGTACACTGAGATGAGTAGTCCAAGGGATGCATTATTCAGTAATCCAGAAGTGAAAAACATGTTCCCGAGCGTCGCGTACTGTATATCAATAGAACGTTCCTCAGGGTTGTTCTACTCCATGTACCACGTATGTTCGTTCACTACACAACCAGTGGGAGCTTCGTGGGCTGTGCCATTTTGAGCCGGGGGATGCACGCATTGCTTTTGAAAGGAGCTCATTTTGTTCAAAAAACAATATTATTTCAGAGAGCCAATGCCACAGTAGAGGTGTTGTGGCTCAGTGGATAAGTCTCCGGACTTTGAACCCCAAGGTCTGTGGTTCGAATCCCTGCAGCGGCACTAATGTCCTTTGGCAAGACATGAATCTACATTTGCCACGTCTTTCGGATGGTGACGTTAAAGGTCGGTCCCAGACGTAAAAAATCAGAATTGATTGATACATGTCTGTAAAAACCCAATTCACCACCACCACCACCACAGGATGGGAAATTTTAAATCCAGTTTATTTTCATTTTGACAATTTGTCTCAAAACATCTTTTTGATAGATACTATCTACGAAACATCGTCTGCAACGTATGCCCTGTTTTACGATCTGTATATCATGAATATTATCCCATTCAATTTCGGAGCTCATACGAAAGAATTGTGGATCTCAAACGCTAGAGGCAACACCGCGCAATGTTTCACTCATCAGTGCCCTTATATGGGGGACGGTGCATGGTAGGATCATGTATTCGGTCACCGCAAGCGGCGACATTTTCTGACGGGGATGCACGTATTCAGATTCAGGAGCGTAGACAGCGGGGGGGGGGGGGGGGGGGGGGATGCATCCCCATCCACACAAGGTGGGGGATGACATGCAATCATCCCACCCACGGTTTTAGGGAAGGATGTTTGCTTACAATGAAACTGAATTAACACGTTTAGAAATGATAGGAACAGCAATAATAATAACAATAATTAGTATCATTTTAACAAAACAATAACAACAACGATAATAATAATAATAATAATAATGATGATAATTAGTAGTGTATTAATGTTATTATTATGCTTATGATGATATTAATAGTTATCATCATCAACACCATCACCATCATCGTTAATGTGAATGAAATAAAGATTACTATCATAACTATATCGATCATTATTCTGATTTATATAGTTATTTATATTACTTTTGAGTAATTTCAGCGCCGTCACAGTTTTTCTGAAGTGATGTAACAACAAAATTTAAAAAAATAAATTAATAGCGTGATGAAAAATATGCAACATTATTACCTGAATGAGGCATTTTGGAGACAAGATATAAGCGCGTATTTTGTCTGTCTAATTGATTCACTCAACCACACAATATGCGTCACAATGGTTCAGCCAGGGCTGAGCTGCATGACTAGGATAATAAAATTCATATTCCCCTCCTCCGCGAAATTTGTCATTTTCCTATTGCGCCTGTGTACTAAATTATCGGTCCATAATATCCATATTCCACCTTTCTTGTATAAGCGCGCATTTAGCAAAGTGCTAACGCGCAGTATAGAGGTTAAAACAATGGATACGCGATGTAACCATTTACGTCACAATCGCTTAGCCAGGATTACATACCTGCCTGAATAAGCTGAAATCAGAGGGACGGACAGGCAATTAGCAGACATGTTTGTCATTGCTACAAAATGATAGCTTGAATTATGCATCATCCTATAGCTGTAGGTAATAATAATTATATTGACTGGCTCTACTTTCGGGGAATATCGAAAATGTTGCCCTCAAAAGATCCATATTGCCCTCGTCTTCGACTCAGAACAATATGATTTATTTTGCGGGCAGCATTTTGGATATTCCCCTCAAGGCCAGTCAATGTAACATAAATGTGTCTCTGTCCATATTCTGTATTTGTTTATCACGATGCGTATATCTTCTATTTATGTCCGTGCATCATTGGCGTAAATCCAGGGGGATGGGGGGATATATTCCCCCCACACTTATTAAGGAAGAAATGTTATTAGAATTAATCAGTTAATACATTTTTTAAATAATCTGTCATAAACATCCATCATATTTTAGAATTTATATTTGAAAATGTGATTTAAAACCAGAAAAGCACTTATTTTTGGCTCGCTCACTTCGCTTGATCATCATACTTTAGAATTGTTTGTTTGCCAACGAGACACCCATTTCTCCTTCCATCAATCAATGAGCGGGACATAGGAGAAGAGCTTGATATATGGCACTCTTGCCATAGCCGGTGGGGAAGATTTTAATACAAAAAAAAAGAGCTATATTTTTAAAGTCCAGATACGCTCATATTCTTGGCCACAATAGAGTTCCAAAGGTCCCGTCACATATTAGCTAATTTGAGAGTATTTGAGCGTATCTGCACTTTAAAGAAATAGCTGTTAGTTAGGCATTCGTTGGCTTGATTCGCTAATATGTGACGGGGCGATTAGCCTCGTAATAGCCTCATTATCATGTACTGGACGTTAGCCTCATTATAATAATGTATTCAGCGTTAGTCTCATTTTATGAACATTGTTATGTAGGAGGAATTCAAGCTCTACGGCTTTTTGTTGTCTCTCCTTTTCTTGAAATTCATATTTGATCATGTTCTAAATGTTTCGACAATAGTAGAATACGGCCAAACTTTAGTGAATATACAAATATAAAACAAGGGGAAAAAAGAGTTGCACTAGGCATGCCAGGGGAGAAAAGCAGCAATGAGTGCATGCAGTCTTCGCCGTTCTGTCGCCCCACTCCCACCCCGACGAAGCCAGCCCTTCTTCCGTAATCTAACTCTCTTTTTTTCTCTCTATCTCTCTCTCTCCCTTTCTTTTATTCTCTCTTACTCCTATACAGAATAGCACCATCGAAGGTGCAAGTTGGAATGAGATGCGTAGAGAAAAGGTGCATTATTGAGCAATGTGCCAGAGTTCGTTTTTTTCTCGCCATCCGAGAATGCTAAGGCTACAAAATGAATGAATGGTACCAACATTTTATGTGGATCAAACTCTTCAAAAAAGAAGCTAAAATTCATTATTTCTAAAATTTGACCGACATTATAGGCACACTCGAGCAATAAATCCGCTCGGGGTGCATGGCCGACCTGGTATAGGCCCTATAATCCAAAATGATGTAATGGTAGGTGATGAAAAGAATTCCTATACATTTTGTAGAGTCCTTGTCGGCTGTTAATATTTAGAGACAAAAAAGCTTTTGGAAATCATATTCTTTCATATTTGATCACTATGCTCAAGCTTGGAGGCTTTAGTGTACTTAAGTTATTTGATCTGCAGTGCATTTCCACTGTTCTTAGCTGTGAGAAGTCGGCATTCGACGTTAGCCTCATTTAAGCATTCAAAGTTTTTGTTTGAGCAGAAAAAAGTGTCCAAAATGAGACCCTTAATTTGGAAGTTCTATGGATTTAGCTTGGTCTCCAGGAATTAAAACGATTTTCATCGAGAGGTTATTCTAATGTGATTTTTGAGGTGCTTCGATTTAACACGTGTTTCTATGGGAGCATGAATTACTCTTGTGTGCCCTTGACGGTCAGTTGACTCAGTAGAGTCTTAAGATGACGCTGTTTGATTCTGTCTCGTCATAGGAATTGAATGTGAGGGAGAATCGGTTTTAAAGGCAAACTCCACAGCAAGACATTCCAGACAAAACAGTGAAAACTTGATGAAAAATAAGGAGATTATAAATTTTTGATGTTTTGATATTTTTCCGCAAAACAGTTCTTGAACAGTCGATATGAATATTCAGTGAGTGATTTGACGATGTCATGATATCTATACAAAAGTTTTAGAAAATATTTTTTTTTTCACTAAAACTGAAATGTCATCAGTCATGTCCACACATATTAGAATCAATACCATTTTCTAAGTATCTATAAAAACAAGGAAATTCTTGGTCATTTCTGTCTACGTAATGTGTGGAAACTTGTGAGTATATGACATCATCAACTCACTGCTTATTCATATTGTGATGGGTTCGCTCCCGTCGCCTACTATCAAGCTCTCTCACAGCTCACACAAGCACGGGAACAGATCAGGAACACGTTACCACAAATATCTGCACCAGACACACACGACCAATTCACTCGCAAACACCAAGAAATTAAAAAAAAAAAAGAGTCAAGTCTCTGACCTTCCAGTTGGCAAAATGCCTTTATTATTTGGGTGACTCTTTAAAAAAAAAAAAACCAGTTAACCCAGTTAAACAAATACACAGCGTCCACACGCACGAGCACCTTAAAGGCCCCTCCAGTGTACCTACCCGACACGTCCGTTCCGTTTTTATCAATGACAATGACAATGACAATGACAATGTGATTTTTATTTCCTCATGTCACCCGAAATGGATATTGGAGAAAATCATAAGTTTACATTTAGAATAAGAACAATTATTTGAATATTTACATATTTATATACAGATTTTACACTAATTCAGATTCAATAACAACTATAATTAAATAAATGTATGAAGGAAAAGAAAATAATAATAAAAGTAAATAAATTAACAAAAAGGTCATTCACAGATATTCCCACAAGGTCCGAAAATTTTAGTATACATCTGGCACAAACTAACTAATATACATTATCGCCAACACCAACTGCCATGATAATGCGCGCGCACAATTTGTATCCAAATCCCCATCGCATGCATGCAAAAAAAACTAAGGACGTACGTGTCGTGTACTGCACCAGTCACCCCGCGAGTACCCACACGTTTACAATGCCAACGAATCAATTTCGTGACACAACACCCACCCAAGAATAGTCAGTCTCCTGACTGACGTGCTTGTATAATTGTTTTCTCTCTCTTTCTTTTTAATATTTCTTTTGAATCTTTTTGCATGTTACCAAAATAAAAAGTAAATGACGGGGGAAAACCTTTGACCCCTAACAAAATTTTCACATATTTGTCTGATCACTTGTTTAAATCATTCACACCCCTTATTAAAAACAAAGCATAAAGTTTTTACCGCACATAAACTTTTTTTTGCGATATAATCACCAATACTCCTTTAAATGATTTTTTTTTCTTTTAGTTGACCTTTAGTTTTTAAAGACCCTTTTCACTACGAAAACTTGTAAAGAAAACGTGTACGTCACTCGAATACAAAGTAAAGGAATGTTCTCAAGTCTCCTGGACTTCTGGTTTTGGTAAAACTTACAAAAATGATGGATGACAAAAAAACATAACTTTATCTTAATGAAATGACAGTTCTAGGGTGAAATCCTTAGTAGCACTCTCTCAACAGAAACCCAGCCTCGAAGTCAACCTAAAAAATCTGTGACGATCTCTTCCTGGTGGATGAGTTCCCCTTCGCGGAATGTTTCTCTCTTTACAGTCTGATTTATGTTCCTGACTTTCCCGATACATGTTGTCTCTAGATCTCCGTCAGTAAGGTGTAGCTCCGATTTTACAGTCGTTTACTCTGTGAATCTTTGTGTAAGCCTTGGTTTTGTTTCCTGGTCCTATGGGTGTCCGCTGCATTGTCACCCGGTAGCGCCGTTCTTTATTTTCCAGAAAAACCTTTCCTTCCTTCCCGTAACATGTCGTAGAACTATACTCACAAACGTTCACTGTCGTTCCCTCCAATACTCGCTCTACATTCAACTTCCCAATATCTCTTCCTATCTCCACGCGTCTGATATCCCTTGCGGGGACGTCGCTTACTTCTCGACCAATGGTCCCCTCGGATTCTTCTGCGTCTTCAGATGTGCTGTCTGCTGGGGAGCGTTTCATGAAAGGACTTGTCGGATGTTTTATCCGACAAAGTCTGTTTTATCCGACAGTTGCCATAGTAACAATGCTTCTCAGCCATTCAAAATCAAGGAAAGATGTCAGATCTGACAACTTGTCAGACAACAAAAGTTGATGAAACGCTCCCCTGGTCTTCTCTCCGATGACAGAAGAGCCCACATCCCTCTAGCTTTTACCTTCAGGGGTGCATGACTTTCCCCTTCAACACCTTGACGGGTGGTTGGTGACACGTCGATCACCAGCTGATCTCCAAGATCACTGTCCTCTTTCTCATCTCCTCTACTCTTTCTACTCGGGCTTCGTACTTTGCGGATTACGTTACTGTCTTTTTATCATCATCCTCTATATCTGTACATGCTCTTGGGAGTTTTTCCTTGTCGACCGTGACTCGAATGACTAGTACCTGGGGATTCGTCGGTAGCATGCTTCTTTCCCTAGAAGTTTCCTTCGAGGTACTTCTTGCCCCTTTCTCCAGCTGATAACCAGACCTCGACGATCGTGGGCTTGTGCGACGAGCGTGCCTTGACTGGGGACTCCTTCCACGGTCTTTCTGTCCGTGTGAAGCTGCTGGTCTCCTTCTCAAGCTTCTCTCTCCTACACCATGATGCCCGAAGATTGTCTGCTCTCCCGCATGTCTTGCCATATTCCTCCCATGTGTATCCTTGTGGACAACATGCCTCTTAGGACGGCTGTGGTTACTGCAGAACTGCCGGCACGTGTAGCACGTGAAGTTTACCCCGGGATCCCGCGTTGTGTAAAAGCCTGTATCCTACAAATAAAACACAACTGAAGAAACAAAAAAGCAAGTTATTCCAGACATTAAAACATATCAGCACTGTGAAATCACAAGCACATCCATTCATCTTGTAGAATTGCATCTCTTTATTTTTTTTTCTTTTAATGCGACCCTCTGTCTTGAAGCATTTTCTTGCAGAGCAGTGTAGGTATCTACAGCTTGCTTTGGTTTTCTTATTTACAAAGTGCAGGAAGGTAGAGGTTCCCACCGAGACCTACGAATTTCCCAGAGTACTGTCCCAGCCATACTTCCTACTGAGGGGAAAACCACACTGCCGTTCTTCAATACGGGGACTACCGACCTCCGGCCCATGATCCATTCCTCTCCTTTGATGTGATTCGTTTCGCTCCTGCTCTACCTGACTAGATTTCCTGTCCAATACACCGACCAGGCGCTCCAAATTCTCCCGGAGCACACTATTTTGTTTTGCCAGCTCATCACTTCGCAACAGTGCTGCAAACATCTCTACTTCGTCTTCGAGCTGAAGTTTCTCCGCCGCCATATTGCTGTGTTGGCGTTGTGTGTGCACTATCAAATATCTGTCTGGCAGAAAATGAAGGTGAAGGATGAGTTGGTGAAGGTGTCCAAAATGGAAGACACGCTGATGAAAGCACACGAAGATGTTGACTATATGTCAAGGAAGTGAAGGCGGCTGTAGGAGCAGGCGTCACAATAATGATCGGTTATCAAGATGACTATGTGAGGGCGCCTGAAGGTGTAGAATACCGATGACCATGCGTAAAATTGCCTTGTAGGTGAAAACGCATGCCAGTGCAAATATGTGTATGCGCCTGCAGGTGCAACTTTATGTAGGCGCCTGTAGGTGCCGAACACTGTTGAACTTGTTAAAGGTGTCCTTTAGGTGAAAGCGCCTGCAGGTGTAATGTAGCTGTGTATAAGCACCTCCGTGTATGAAACCAATAATGTTCTACAGGTACAGTCTGTACAGATAAAACTCACTCCAAATCGTTCGTGTATCTAATCAATCACGCCGCTGCCACCAAATGTGATGGGTTCGCTCCCGTCGCCTACTATCAAGCTCTCTCACAGCTCACACAAGCACGGGAACAGATCAGGAACACGTTACCACAAATATCTGCACCAGACACACACGACCAATTCACTCGCAACACCAAGAAATAAAAAAAAAAGAGTCAAGTCTCTGACCTTCCAGTTGGCAAAATGCCTTTATTATTTGGGTGACTCTTTAAAAAAAATAACCAGTTAACCCAGTTAAACAAATACACAGCGTTCACACGCACGAGCACCTTAAAGGCCCCTGGAGCTACCTAACCGACACGTCCGTTCCGTTTTGATCGCCAACACCAACTGCCATGATGATAATGCGCGCGCGCACAATTTGTATCCAAATCCCCATCGCATGCATGCACTAAGGACGTACGTGTCGTGTACTGCACCAGCCACCCCGCGAGTACCCACACGTTTACAATGCCAACGAATCAATTTCGTGACAATATCGACTGTTCAAGAACTTTTTTGCGAGCAAACTAAGCGGAGGGCCAAAAAGGGGGGTTTCGTTCCACAGTCTGTACAAACTAAGTAGACCATGCTAATTTTCAAGCTTAAACCATAACAAACAATATTCAAAAGGTCTACCTCAAAATAATTTGTAGCGAAAACTTCCAAATCCAAGCGGGCGTCCAAAATAGCCGCCATTTTGACGGAATTTGAATTGTTGAAGATAACATTTGATAGAAACATTGCTTGTAACAGAATTGGTCTCATCTGAAAGATAATTAAATTCCCTACAATTTGATGCCATTCGTGAGTGGTGTTGAAGTAATTCGGCCTAGATTTTTAGTTGAAAAGTGTGTTTTGGACATATTTTCCCAAAACCTGAAAATTTGCAAAGTGCATGATTTAGCATATATCAAGGAAAATATTAAGGATTGTCTTGAAACCTTCCAGAAAACTTTCTTCATATAATAGTTATCATCTGTGGAAAATCAGAAAGCAACACCATTCTCCGTTTTAAAGTTGTGATGTCTCAAACTCGCAAACTCATATTTCATAAATATTCCTTCTTTCATATGCATGTGTTATATTCCCATAGACTATAATACATTGACATGCATGTGCCTTGTACAAAACTGCAGACGTTGATTTTTGCTCTACAAACCAAGTTACTGTAGGCCATGCTTATATTTTGCGATTATTTACATGTTTGTAACTAAACTTGGATGGCAGATGCCTTACAGGGACTCCAATGTTATTGGGGGGGGGGGGGGGTTCAAAGTTCAAATGAGGTCAAATGTTAAAATTTTCGTGCATATTTCTACTAGCGTTGGTAACTTTAGAATCATAAGTCCATTTGTAATCAAACTTGGATAGTAGATGCCTTTTAGGGACATCACTGACATTTGAGGGTCAAAGGTCATGTATGTAGGTCAAAGGTCAATTAGGTCAGATATTACAATTTAACTACAAAAATAAATGATTGCACACGAAAGGGGCGAGATACATCACGGCTATAGCGTTGTCACGTTATATAAATCATTTAAGCTACAATTTGACAGGAACAATCCATTGCGATGAAATTGGTATCAAATCAAAGAGAATAAACTTACCTACAATTGCCATTCATGATGAGCGTTAAAATAATTCGGTATAAATATTAGGTTTAAAAATACGACATTATTCCCTAGTAGGGCCTGGTAATGATTCAAACTTGAGAACTCATGGCAGGAAAATATCTCTTCTTGTATGTGTGGTATAATTATAAAATACCGTATGACACGAATTGTGCTGAAGAAAAACCATAAACATGGATATAGGCTTTGATACCATGTAATGTAAATTTCAACTACACTAAAGTAACCTTAACGTCAAGATAACTAGTGTATTTTGTTCTTTCATGGGTTGATAATACATTTTCTGTGGATTTGAATTGATTTTTCAATCTTAATAATAGGGGAGAGCAGGGTGAATTGGGACGTAAGTCGGAGAGCTGGGACACCACCTCTCACTAAAAAAGAAAAGAAATAAAATAAAATACCTTTACAGATTAGTTGAATCCTACGAAAGGTCTTAACTATCAACGTTCATACATTCACAGCCATACTGCGGTTTGCTTGTAGGTTTACTCTTTGCTTCTTTTTTATTTGACAATTTTTGTTTCTACTTTTCATCGAATGTTAGTTAAATGGGCAACTGTGCAGTGACTAAAAGTGATACTTTTCTAAAGTGATAAAATTAGTGACATATTCCCACGAATTATTTCAGACAACTACCAGGAAAACAGCATTTTCAAGAGTTTTGTCCCGTTTCCCCCCGACCGTCCCACTTACTGTCCCAATTCACCTCCATGGTGTCCCACTTCAAGCCGTTGAAGTACCTTGTTTTTAATGATTATTAGAATAAAAAACTAAAAACAAACTTTTTTTTCGTTTTGAGTACAAGCATGGTATCCAACTTGTAATGGCAGTTGCTGGGGGGGGGGGGCACTTTGAGAGATGGAATAAGTGAGCGGGAGAAAGGGGGGGGGGTAAAGAAATGGATAGAAAGATTGAAAGCGAGAGAGAGAGCATCAGCGATAAAGAGAATGGCAATGAGGGGCATTGGAGAAGAAAGAGAGATATGAGAAATGGAAAGAAAGAAGAAAAGAGAGGACACTTTCCTTTCATAAATATTCTACATGTTATGTATTCATCGACCAGACACATGTGTGGTCAGTACGGATACAGAACTAACAGGGCATGCGAATTGGCAGAGGGAGGGTAAACTACTGATTGTATAATCATTGAAGGCTCCTTTTCTGACAATATGCAGAGAGACTTTTTCTTTGGAAATGTTATGATGAAGCACTACAAAAAATGAAATGAAATTTCTGCTTCAAATAACAGCGGGCATCTTCCTCACTCTGTACTGATGTGAAAGAGGAAGTATTAAGTCTCATAAGACAATATTTATGATCATTACAGAGCTTTTGCAATCCTGCTTTCACTCTTCCTTTCACTTGCCCCTGGCCCTCCCTCCTCTCTCTCTCTCCCTCTCTCCCTCCCTCTCTCTCTCCCTCCCTCTCTCTCTCTCTCTCGATCTCTCTTTATTTCACCGTTCAACGGGTCGTTACGCAGTATGACATAATCTACAGTTTCTCTTGGCTTAATATAAAGATGAAGGCCCATAGGCATGATAGGAAAGGTAGGGTGTTCTGTCCAGGTCTGAAATTAGAAATTGGATGGTTAGTGCAAATATACTGACTGGCAAGGAACAGTGTTTAATTTAAGGTTATATTTAATCACAGCTACTTTTTCGATGGAAAAAACCATGCACTTTGCGCAAAGCAATTATCACTGTTGGCATTGTTAATCCATATCTGTATTTTCACCTTTTGCTGATGCGATTTATCATAATTACGAATCCCATTTGGCTTACCATATTCGAGTCGTTCACAGCTTTACGAAACGCATTATGAAACACACCAGGTGTTCTAGGGTTGCCCCATGGATGTACATGTTCAGCCTGTTCAAAGACGTTCATGACGAAGTGTGTTTAAAAAGATTCTACCCATCCTACAGAGCCTGAATTCGTGGCTACAGTGATATCTTTCTACAGTGTCAATAGAAAATGAGATCATGTACCCCCAAATAAATGTTCAACAATATCTCCCTCATTTTATAGTTTCTGTTGGTTACAGTCTGTATAATATGACTGACGCTTCGAGTACACAATCATTTTACGCTTGTTATGAGTGGGTATAACTATACTTGTTGGATTTGCTTATTGAAGTTCGCAAAAAAAAGGTCTTCTACGAAAAAAAAAATGCTTTACATTGGATGAAAGGGGTATTCAAGGTCTGTACGTGTCTTGCCAACCATCAGTGAATGGCTGGAACCATTCATTTCCCTCTCCGTTTACCTAGCCAGATCATTCTTAAACCTGGGTCCCGTCTTACAAAGAGTTTCGATCGACTCAAATCAATCGCAATTCTTTGTAAGACGGGGCCCAGGTGTAGTTTGTCGGTGCAGTTTATGTCTGATCTACATACAGAGCAAGTTCATCTGTTTTTTTTTGTGTGTGTGTGTGTGTGTGTGTTTTCTTTTTCACTTAGGCCTTCAAGAAGCGAAGCCAGCTACATCATAATGATGCCAGTTTATACGCAACTTTCTTAGACACATTTCTGCATCAATGCGGAGGGTGGGGGGTGAACACTTGGTGTTGTAGTAGGTATAGTAATGTACTACTCCCATAATTTATCTTACAAGAATCCTTAAAAAAGGCAAATTTTTTGAAGATGAAGGGATGAATACAAATTGAGAAAGGGAGCATCATATGTAAATATACATGCATATTTACCCAGATAGAGGTTCATTGTTTCTTCAGTTTGACATTTACATGTCAAAGATGCTATTACCTTACAGATATTGGCGAGATAACAACCAGTTTACCATGAACATGATGAATCAAAGTACAAGTTGAAGTAAAATTACAATTCAATGGGCACTGACGGCATGGTACCTTTTTAAAATAGTTTTGCATAAGTGCACACTGAAAAGCTTTACGTTTGGAAACTATGAGGCTTTCCTATTCCAAATGATCTTTTTAGAATCTAAGAAGATATATTCCATAATAAAGATAGAAGGAACTTACACAGCAAAATCTTACAAAGCATCTTTTTAAAATTTAGTTTAATCCATTGTTCTCCAGTCCATATATTCAAATTCATCATTTGCACATCGGAGCATTGGAAGAAGAATTTACAAAGAATATACATTCACTGGTGGATAGGGAGGGGAGTGCATGTCTCCCTCCCTTCGGTGAAAACATGATGGGTACACCTATATACAAACTAAGAAAAAAGTTCAAGTTTGCACCCTAAATGCAACACTGGCAGTACCTTTTGGGGTGCAATCTTGCCCCCTACATGAAAAAGGTGCAAAAATGCACCCTTTTGTTCTTGTTTGCACCGGGAAGCCCGTTTTCACCCTAGAAGGTGCAACTTTGCACCTTTAAGGGTGCGGAAATTTTTGCTTCAGAAGGGTGCAAATTTTCACCTTTTCTAAAGGGTACAACTTTGCAACTCCCTTTGGTAAAACTTCGGTACAACTTTGCCCCCTTTAGGGTGCAAAATGTAGCTAACTGCACCCTCAAAGGTGCAAAAGCTGCTTAGGGTGCAAAGTTGCACCCAAATAGGAGCTCCCAGTGTTGCATTTGAAGGATGCAAAATTGTACCCTTTTTTTCTTAGTGTGTATCTATAGACAACATTTCTTATTTCCTTTCTCTCTGAGTACGGATATTTGACTCATGTTTTTACCTCCGAAATAGTTGTTCGTTTTGTTTTTGCATGTCAAATACTTCGAGACATACCTCACACGGCAATGACAGAAAAACACGGATCCAGCAGTGATGTTCCGTTAAAGATGATGCACGTTTTGACTTACGCCATTGCCAGATATCTTGTTCCAGTTTTTATTAAAAACGATATGATACAGGCACATTTGCTTGTTTTGTTTTGTTTGCTTGAAATTTATTTCTGCCTTCAACATGTTCAACATAATACAACATAATCAATTATTACATAGTTTTTATACATATACATGTTAGACACATGAATCATTTACAATCTCTTTCTGAATATAAAAAAAGTATATGAAAAATATTATTTAACTGAATTTCAGAACGCAGGAGACCGACGTCATGAGCGACCTGCTTGATGTTGACGACGGCCTCCAGGTAAAAAAGCGACATGTAAAACTTACACATTTTTAACAAAAGGTCATGAGGGTGCAGTGCAAGTGCATTAGAGGAGGGGTCAAAATTCAATTAAGAGTAAAACAAATAAATAATATAAAAAATACAGTCAATGTGGCGGATTTGAATACAATGATATTAGGTTGCGCTTAATAGTGGCTTTAAAGGAGTAAAGTGAGGAACACATTTTTACAGTTGCGGGTAAATTGTTCCACATTCGTGAGGGCCATGGTATCTAATTAATTTATAAGTTATTATTAACTTTGGGGTTTTCAGGTGAAAATTTCCAGAAATACGGGTAGGGTACGTGTGAATTGTACTGTTTAGATTAAATGAATTTTGAAATGAGGGGGAAGTTGGTTGTTTTTGTATTTAAACATGAAAACTGCAACTTTGCATGACATTCAAATCAGAAACCTTCAATGTTATACATTACTTGTATAACGTCGACGGGGTGCGAATACTACAGCCAATCAAGATCAGGAATAATGCATTTAGCCAATAAATTTTGCAGCAAGAAATTCAACTTTCGTAAATTATAAGGCACCTATAATTCAAAAGGATATAATGTAATTCATTTCTTACACTCTCTCTTTCCACCAGGTCCTCTTCCGTAGGAAGTGTATTTGGTTGATGCACAAATCTTAAATGTACATTTGACTTTGTTCTAAACAAGTTATCCAATAAAGTCTACTACTACTACAACAGCAGCAGCAACAACAACTACTACTACTGCTACTACTGCTACTACTGCTACTACTATTACTACTACTACTACTACTACTACTACTACTACTACATAGCTAGGGCCACCCGGTACCCTCTGAATACTACTTATGGAAAACGCTCCCTAGCCTCAAGCAAAGCTACACCATGAGAAAAATACTTTGAAGCAACCACATACTAACCACAATGTATTTTTCTAACTATACTGTAGAGTTACCAAACATAAACAAAATTTCATGGTTCACTCTGTCATTTGATAAAATGATTGAAATGCAGAATTTTTTGGTACACATATGAGAGTAAGAAGCAATGATGATTGTCTACGTGTACAACATCAATGTGGAATCCC
Organism: Echinometra lucunter; assembly: GCA_029962745.1. Lineage (NCBI taxonomy): Eukaryota > Metazoa > Echinodermata > Echinoidea > Camarodonta > Echinometridae > Echinometra > Echinometra lucunter. The sequence continues at coordinate 1,468,519 of CM057162.1, read as the reverse complement.
CAAACAAATTTGTCGGGTATGGGCCCCGTTTCATAAAATTTGTTATTAATAACGATTTGCAATAACTGCTACTGAAATCATTGCATCTGATTAATAGCTGAAAGCAAATTTGTCATAGAAAAGTGGCAGTTGTTACTGATAACGAGTTTTACGAAACGGGGCCCTGATGTTAACACTTTCATTCTCTACAATGCATCGACTTGCTTTCATACACCACCATATATAATTTTTATGAAAACCACGATCCTCATCAAACTTTATTTATCCCTTTGACTTCAGAATTCTCTAATTCCCATAGACTTAATAGAGCGATCATCGGCACCAAGTAGGCAATGGGTTGAATATTCATAATATTAACATGCAAGCTGCCGTTTAAAGTCCTACCGTTATCCTAAGGGCTATACTTTAATTCGATACTTAAAACATATGTCATTTAGTCCATTCAGGGCATGTATTTTACATGGCTACGATAAGGCACTGATATTTCAATTTCATTCCTTTGTTCTCTAATCAGATGTTGTCTATCTGCCAAGAACATGATTTCATACTAGATCAATATCGATAATTTTGAAGCTGCCAGGAATTGACTTTGCGTATTCATATGTTCGTGAAACGTATTCAGGTTTTGTTGTTGTTGTTGTTGGTTTTTTTTTTCAAAATCAATTTTTAAATTTAGGTTATCACATGGACGTGATTTGTTTGTAGAATACATTCTATGGCAGCACTTAGTCATTAGTTTGAATTACTTTTGATTTTTCCTGTACCTCAGACGTTATGAATAATCACAGAAATAAAAGGAATCCTCTTATTCAAACAGACAGGAGCCAAACAATGTTGCTATGGATACGCGCAGAAATAATCTTGTATCAACATGACCAAATGTGTTTGCGCTAGTACTAAAGTGCAAATTGTATTGTATTGTGCTAATAAAGCCTGTTCCAAAAAGAAGGAAACACCTTTGTGTATAAAAACTAAAAAAATATACCAAAGGTGCGTAAAAGTGTTCCATTATATACTATACAATCGGGCATACATCATATGATACTTCAATGGTATAATAACAGAAGATACATAAATATATCAGTAATTTGCATGAATTTCAATGTTGTAAGCTCTTTTCAAAATAAAACTGTAAACGGTGGTTAAAAATATGATCAGGAACTGACGTTCAGGCATGCTAAAACTTTTCGCGTGATCCGGTCAAGTATAATGGGACAGAAAATGTTATTCCTGAGATAGAGGCCAGAATACTGGGGGCAAATGATGTAGTTCGGTTTCAAATGAAAATTGAAAGAGCATCGAGTGTAATAATCCTCACAGGTTGGGTAATGCAATATAAAGTGGACACAGTTTAAAGTACAGGATAAACAAATTAACAGCTAAATTATTAAATGTAAGGCCTATAGCCTAATTATGATGAATCATGTAATGACCTTTGCCTCATGAGCGAGGGATCTATATCATCAAAAGTAGATGAATTTACTTTTAAATCATTCTACGTGAAGAAATCGAATTGACTAGAGCAAATAAGTTTACATTTACGATGCACATCGTTTTTTACCAGTTGTTGTTCATGATGCTCATTGCTCACTAATCATTATCTCACGTGCTAGGTCTATAAAACCATGTTCTAAAAGCTTGTCGTTGAATTCCTTGTGCTCCCTGGCTATTTCTGCAGCAAGCGGAACGCTCTTCATTTGCTTTATCCATTTTTCTATCCAGATGCGCAGGTGTCCCCAAACTGCACCCTTCAGTTTCGACGAATCTTGCTGCGGCTCCATGAGCACCCTTGCTAGCGCTGGCGAGAATCCTACCTCTTTGACCAGCTTGCCAAGACTGCGAAGTTTGTCAGAATCCGTTCTTGGGATGATATCATAAAGGAATGTGAAAGGCATCTTGCAGTTGTTGTAATCACCTGTGGTACAAAAATGTAGAAGATACAGGGGAAAAAATGTTTCGAATGTCGTACGCATGGGGCAGGGGGAAGGGGGTCATCTTCAAAACAAGAAGTTCTCAGAGCGAACATATTTCATATTACGTTTTCCAAAGTTACCATGGGCAAATGTTATGATGAAAGATGAAAGAACATTTGCGGATTAATTTGATCATGGTCAAACATATATTCCACAGAAAAAATCCTGACTTTCATAGTGTTTAATCCCTTGGACCAGTTGCTGGTAGGACCTAGGAGTTAGATAGTTTTGAAATTGGATATCAGGTCAAGCTTAATTTATGAAAGATTAGATACAATCGAATTGTTTCCTAACCTTGAAGGGTAGCGCTTGCTTGTTGGTCTTTATTCATGCTTCTCAAACCCTTAGCTATAGCTAGGTGAAAATTGAATGGTGTCAGGCGGGCTTGGTCCCTCCAAACTTTGAAGTTCTTGAGGGCACATACGGATTCCTTAGAGATGTGATTATGATCTGCTATTTCACCTACTGACACTAGCACGGTCGTAAGACCAGAAGTTGTTTCGTTATAAATGTCGTAATGAGATTGCTTTAGCGCGCACTCATCGTAAGTACATGCAGCATCTCCCTCTATTTCGATAAGAGATGTTTCTGGGCCTGCTTCTAACGATATGGTTTCATCCACTAAGTAAGAGTTGCCTTCAGAATAGTGACGATGTCCAGGCGAGCGTGGCGTATCTTCGATGCTTGCACATGTTGCATTGGACATGCTTTGCTCCTGAGAACAGCCTGAACCAGAAGATATGGCACACATCTCTCCGTAGTTAATTTCAAGAGCTTGATAAGCATATAAAGAACACAAATTTAATGAATATCGTCGTTAGATCTATACTTAAAACGCATTTTCTAATGATGTGATTTCAGTACTATTTCGCATCTCGTTTAAAGACCCTTCTATAAAAAACTACAATGGTCCCATAGCCATTTTAACAAATGACCATGGTAATTGGATGGTATTTTGCATGATGTCATGTTTTTGGTCAATTTACCATGGGAACCATGGAAGCATTTTACGTGGGGTGAGGGAGATATAGATTTATGATTTACTTTCTCTGAAACCTTGTATACTATGAAGTTAGATCTTAAAAGTAACATTAAAAAAACAAAAAAACAAAAGGGTTTTTATGTTACATTTTCGTCACCTATTTTGGGGAAAATCGAATTCATTGAGACACAAATAACAATTCCACTGCAACTTACCAAGCATTCCTCCCGCAGATAAGTTTGGGTACGGAATCTGGTTTAGTAGATCGACAAAACTACACCTTTGTTCAGTTTCCTTCTCAAGAACCTTATGGAAGAGCTTACAGACAAGGCCGATGGTGCCCTGCGTCATGTGTGAAGGATGAAATGTAGGTCTGTAGGTAACTAGTTTAGCAGCACTGATACCCAAAGCTTCCGTAAAAGGAAGAAGGTCCTGGGCGAACAGGTGAAATGCCAGATCCACTAGTTCAGCTTTGTAGACAAATTGCCCCTTGGCGCGAGGAATCAGGCCTACCGAAATAGGGGGGGGGGGGTGAGGGAGGAATACATTGTTTAACAAAATATGGTACGTCTAGTTTCAAGACAGCAGAAATTTGAAGAAAATAACATGATTTCACGTTCGAAAATTAAGTAAAACGTTTGAAGAAAGTAAAATTTTCGGACGAAAGTAATTAAAAAAAACAACAAACAAACAAACAAAAATATATGCAGCATTTACCTTCTTGACCTATCTCTTTGAATGCATTAAACAGCTCGGTGTGTTTCTCCTTTAGTTTTTTTGAGGAGACATAATTGTCTCTCCAATCGGTGAGTGCTTCAAGTCGTTCTTCCTCGCTGGCATCTTCAGGCGGGCTTTTAATTTCA
>CM057162.1:1439701-1462201 GCA_029962745.1 Echinometra lucunter | reverse complement strand
AAACTTAACATAACCAGAGGGTTCATAGAGAATTCTCCTTTCTGCCAATCCAGTAGTTGATCCCGTGCCACGTCAATCACATCTCTTCTACCCCTGTTACTTGCGTTGGCAACTGCTTCATGGTCGAGTCTGAGAGCTTTTAAAAGTTCAATAATTTTCCTCGTATTTCCTATTTCCCATAGAATGTGATTTATGTCGACTTGGGTGACTTCACCAGAGGTGTCCATGAAGTAATCTTAAAGTTTACGTAAAAAAAAAGAGAAAAGTACATGGTTTTGAGTACTTTCAATTAGATTCAAAATGAATGGTATTTCAAAATCCCTCCGATAAAACTGAAACATGGAAGACAATGGTCTTACCTCCTCGCCACACTAAACCTACATAAATATAAGAAATTATTGAACCTCATTAATGTCTGCTTAATCTCTTTCTGTGCGTATGTATGCTTCAGGCATTAAAAACGGCTCCTGATTTTTGTGCTCATATTGTGCTTGTTATGCTGTTCAACGGAGAGGCTTCTTCAAATTCCCCCATCAGGGGAAAGTTTCATGAAAGGACTTGTCCGACTTGTCGGATGTTTTATCCGACAAAGTCTGTTTTATCCGACAGTTGCCATAATAACGATGCTTCTCAGCCAATCAAAATCAAGGAAATATGTCAGATCTGACAACTTGTCAGACAACAAATGTTGATGAAACGCTCCCCAGATATTAGCAAGCTTTAGATAGGTGACGCGAGTCCTATGACACGGAATCTTCATGGGTGACTTGCGTTCTCCTCTTTCCTCGCGTCGCGTTGCAAAAGTGGCATTAGATTTGGGGAAGACGCAATTAATCAGATAAAGCGCGCGCGACAAAGGCGAGGCATTGTTACGTCATAAAAAGAGGGTCAAAAAAGGTCTGGCGTCGCGAAATTGGGAAGGACGGTAAACTGGCCCCAGAACCGTCGTGAAAAAAAACAAACAAACAAACAAACAGATGACGCAGGATGGACTGGAAAGAGCTGTCTCGCGCATGCACACAACATTTTTGCCAAGATTCCGTGTCGTGGATCTCGGTGATTTGTCGCGTATCTAAAGCTTCGTAATAACAGTAATGCAGCTTTTCGAATCCCCAATATAATGCTGCGGTGACGTGCACAAGTAACCAAAAAAGAAGACACATCTGTGACGATCTTTGAGTAAAAACTATGCTTAAAATGGGCATCCAACTGACCAGCGAACACTTCCGAACGCAGCGAATTATCGATTCGTCACTTTTTGACATTTATTGGCGGAAATCAACGAAATAATTTTGAATTGGTTCAAAATGTCTTAATAAAAGAAAAAAAGTATTTACAACAATTACACAAACTGTCTGCAAACTGTTTTTGCAACATCCTTTCCATTTTATGCCAGTCTGTAAATATGTACGTCTCTGACATAACATTTTAATCAAAATGGCAAGTCTCACAAGAGAATGGCTACCAAGAAAAGTGCACCTTTTAGAGAGATCTTTTTTTTCCTTTCTAAGTACCGTAAACTTGGACCGTACCGTGACTTTGGACATAGGGGTGACTTTGGACACAACAGAAAAAAAAGTATTGTTTCATTTTACATTCTTTTCCTTGGTATTTCCAGTATTTTTTCTGTATGTTATTTTAGGGGAATGTGTGAATATTATGAATGACTATTGTGCTCTTGTATATTTCATTGCCTTACATTGTTTTTGTACTTTTCTTTGCAGGGTCCATAAAATGCTTGATTGTTATGGCCGTCGAACTTTTGGTACTCCAGAAATACAGAAGAATGGAAGCTCAAGCCTACTGGCTGGATAGTGAACATAAAGGGATCATGAACCCACCTGTATAATCTTGATACCTGACCACCCTTGCAAATCTGAAAATAGGTCATGTCCAACTTCACCCCATGATTTGGCTTCACGTACGGGGTGACTTTGGACATCAAAGGAGTACCACATGTTCGACAGCTACGTAACTATTCATGCAGTGCCCTGTTTAACTACACGTTTTCAAATTTGTTCATTTACTATTTTGGATATTTAGGCACATAAGAATTCAAAATATCAAATTTAATTACAAAATCTTGAAAAAAAGTGTGCAACCAAGTGTCTGTTAATGCCCCTTTAAAATGAAAGTTCTTACATGTTTATTGTTAGCAAAATTTTGTAGCTAAAATACCACCACAAAACGTATGTACATGTACAAGTTGTACTTGTAAGTCATTATTTGGTGGCTGTTGAAAAAAATGGAACAGATTGGAGTTGTTAAGATAAAAAAAAACTGTATTGTAGTCCAAAGCTAACCAGGTGGTCAACCACTTACCGTGCTAATCGCAAGTAACAGGTCCACAGAAATTCATGCAGTGCCTTGCTTAACTACACTTTTTCAAATTTGTTCATTTACTATTTTGAATATTTAGGCTTATAAGGATTCAAAATATCAAATTTAATTACAAAATCTTGAACAAAGTGTGCAACCAAGTGTCTGTTAATGCCCCTAGCAAAATTTTGTACCCAAAATACCACCACAAAAATGTATGTACAAGTTGTACTTGTAAGTCATTATTTAGTGGCTGTTGAAAAAAAATGAACAAATTGGAGTTGTTGAGATTTAAAAAAAAAACAACTGTATTGTAGTCCATAGTTCCTTCATAAGGAGGTGTACTTTAGACAATTAGCTGTACAGGTGATTTTGCAATTGGATATTTATGGTTGTCCAAAGTCACCCCAAACTCCGGGGTCACTTTGGACAAACTTTGACCCAAAAAATAATCATGAAATGAAATAAACTGCTGAGAATTCTATATAACACGATTTCCTCTTTATTGGTACTTGCCAACCCCCACATTACCCCTAGAATTCCTCTGTTCATAATGAAGATATTGATATAAATAGTTAAAATTTGTCCAAAGCCACCCCATTTTACGGTAATCAAAAAGGAGTAATTTTAAAATTAGTTTTAACTGCCTCAGAATTTGCAGCAAGACTATCGACTAAAGTGTTTTGGGTTTCTTTCTCTTTTAAGATGATGTGGAACGTCGTTCAGAAAGTTGCAAAGTAAATAAAGTAAAGAAAATTTTTTTCAACTTGTTTTTTTATAGCTTTCTCATGTTTATATCTTCTTCCACTTTATGAGCTTACTCTATCTTTATTACGTCACCGAATAAGAATCATATTTACCGGATGACCCAAAGGCATATGGATTAACAGAGGGAAAATTTCCTTACATTTCCCTTTGCTAATTCATATGCATTTTTATACGAATTGAAAAGAGACATAAATCATTGCGTTTACACAATATCGTGATTTTCTTTCATTGTGTATATTTTCTTGTGGTGTTTTGCACCATCTCTTCAGTTATATGCATTGACCAGAGGCATAAATCATAGCATGTATACAATATCATGATTTTATTTCATAATATATAGTTCTTCTAGTCATTTGCACCATCACATCAATTATATTCATTCACTAGAGAGTGAATCATAGCATACACACAATATCATGATTTTCTTCTTTCATATTGTATATACTGTATATCATGTAAATACAGTGCTAAATTGAATGCACTAGTTATGAACATGAATACCTTATGGCGAAATTGAATTCTCTATCTTCAGTCACGTGTCCTTCCGTTCCGAATGCACTATGGCGAATCTGAATGATGTTTTTACACATTTGATTGCTCTGTGGCGAATCTGAATGCCCACTATGAATTTTTGGCTGCCCTATGGCGATTGTGAATGACTAGTTTGAATTTTTTGCTTGCCCTATAGAGAAATTGAATGAACTATTTATACTCTTGCATGCACTAAGAGCGAAATCGGACCGGAAAGCCTATACTACTGAGTGTCGGTTCGATTCAAATGAAACCGAACTATTATTAGAAACATAAATAAATGGATACATAGCCATTAAATACGAAAAAATAGGTAATGAACATACGTAACATTGTTCGAATTAACTAGAATAGCCTGATATATTTGTGTTGAGATTATAAACTAAATTCAGATTCCCTCAGAACAAACCGCATTCACATTTACACACATACCTTCCAGTGCCCTGACAATATATGACATTCCGCTTCTGTAACAGGTAGAATACAGTGTCTTTCGCTGCTTATGATGTAAAGTTTCACGTTTCCATTCGCAGAGACTTTTGAAGAAGTCGACGTCCCTTTCCAGTCTTAATGAGTCCGTCTTTGACACTTGTCCAAGACGACGCAAAGTTTTCCTGAGATTATCGAAAGCGTCCATCTCTTCAGCGTTTTTCGTCAATTTCCACAGTTCAAGATTAGATATAGGTCCTTTGGAGGATATACAATGATGTTAACAAAAGTTATATTACTTTGCACATAATACTGAAGAGAATATCTCCTTATTTGTTTATACAAATTCATTTTAGTGACTTCTTCCACATACTTAGGGAGTACTGAATGTGTTTTCTCAAGGGTTAACAGATTTCAGCCCAAGAGGTGGATAGTGTTATATTATACAACTCACTTCTAGATCCTAATCAAATGATTGGTCGAGCGCAGTCACGTGTGTTTCAGTTTTTTTGGCCTATCACACGTTGTTTTTTTTTTCCTGAAAAGCGTGGAATAGTTTCCAGTCGTATCGCACGTTTTTTTTTTTTGTTCTGTAATGTTTTTTTTTTACTACTTCGAAGCGCAGTGGTACAGTACATGGCTGCACTGCGCTTATTGTACGTGATGCGATGTACGTCACACAAGAAAGCAAATTGCGGCTCCATGATTGTGCGAGTCTTTGGGACAAAGACATTGGATTACAAGAACAAATTACTCTAACCTACTTCCGTAAAACGTTTTGGCAAGGGTAAATGCTGTAAAAACGGACTCGGAAAATGCGTCCCCCATTGGTATAGCGGTTGAAAAGATGTCTCATTTTTTTTAATTTTTTTTTTTTTTGATATTTGATATCTAAAACTTTTTTTAAAGCCTGATTTTTGCACGAGCGGAAGGATGGATAGTTATAAAAACATTTCTTGATTCTTTATTTTCAATAAATTGCACTATAAATCCCCAGGGATCATGCTTGCTTTTAGACTCAGTTACCTGCCAAAGGGCTAACACGTGAAAACAAGGATTTTAAGAATGATTATTATTCCCCTATTGTTATATGAAACTTATGGTAAATGGAACTTATAATTATAAGTCTCTGCAAAAGCTTACTGAAGGCTCAAAAAGTGAAAGAGATCCCCCATAATTTCCCGGGAATATGCCTGGTAATTGTCTTCCAGCTGCCATAGGTTAACACGTAAAAACAGGGATTTTGAAATGATTTTGATTCCCATAGCTTTTATTCAAATTTAAGAAAGAAATGATTCACATGAAATTTCAAACCCTGAAAATATGTAATTGAGCCTCAATAAATCCAATAGACCCCCAATAATTCATTGGGAATCAGCATACTTTTGACCATTTTGTAATACTACACGTGACACCGTTTGTTATTATCGATGACGTCGTGTGACCGTGTACTTTCTCTGTATCATGTGTCACGTAAAACACCGAGGCGTCGTCTGCTAGAGCCAGGGAGGTAAAAATTGAACGAGTAAAATTTAGAGTTGATTATAAACCCTATTCTATTGTGCCTCATTTGTATTAATGAAGTCAGTTTTTCAGATCAGTTGTTTGTGAGAGTAGAGAGTATGAAAAAAACCAGAAGGAACATGAAACGTTGAGAGGGAGAGGGGAGGGAGAAAAAGACAGAGAGCTTATGGGTGTGGGGGGGGGGGGGGGAGGTAAACTTAATAAGGTAAAATAAGAAAATCTACATGTTAAGCGTCCCCGCCCGCTTCCTTTTAGGAGGCCGTTTCCCTTCTTGTTTTGTTTTTATTTTTTTTATGGGGGGGGGGGGGGTTGGTAAAACACGTAAAAAAATGTAAATTTCATGATTTTTTTTTTCAGGGAAAAATGATCAAAATGATTGTTTCTATGTAAATGCTGGCGTCATTTCCTAAGTCCAACTGGTGATGGGTCGGTCGGCCATTTTGAAAGAAAAAGGGCCTCCTCCTTCCCTTTTTCAAAAAGGCAGGACGCTATACACGTTTTGTTTTGTTTTGTGTTTTTGTGTGGTTTTTTTTTTTTTTGGGGGGGGGCCTAAACCTACTTCTAAAAAACAGAATTGAGGATGCAGTAGTAAATATATCCTCAGATTGTATAGAAGGTTAAATAGTATTTGATTAAAAATGATGTAGAGGCTGGGGCGCTCTGTTTTTTGTTTTTTGTTTTGTTTTAATTTTTTCGATCGCCTGACTCCTCAGATTGCTAAAGCAGAATGCAGTCCTACAAAACCTCACTTTCAGTTATTTCCATTGGAGGCGTATCCGAGAATCCCCGTGCCCCTAGGCCTACATGCTAACAGCAAAACTGATGTCTGATTTCACATATCGAGTGAAAGGAAATGTTCACCCCGGCACAGATGGAACACGACAAACCTTTTTTTCCTTGCTTGCCCCAAAACTCAGATTATGGTACTTGATCATCTTTTTAGACTTATTTTTTAATTTATTTCTATTTTTTTAATCATTATTTTTTATTTTTTGGTCAGACGTGCTAGTCCACCAGCAAGCAATCTCATTTTTTTTTCAAAGCCCTTTCACCTATCTCTATGGACTTTAAACATAATAAGGCTTTGTTTTATAGGTTTTTAATTTGCATAAATCATTACTATATGAAATATTAAGACTTGAAGATCTCGTGTTTATTAATTTTATTTCAGAAGTTCACGACATCACTGTCAGATATCCAAACGTTTGATTATATAGAGCTTAATCAGGAAACACGCCCCCCCCCCCGGCCTCCCCATTATGTAGAATTTCACAGCAATCTCTCCTGTAGAAGTATTAGCTCTGGCCCTTCTGATTCTCACCTTTATTCCCTATCCTGTTACGGTTAGAGTTGATTATCTGTTGATGGACATAAGTTTATTTTATTACGGGACCATATAAATATTGAATATGTCATGCCCTTAGGCTCTTTACCAAAAGCTATGTACAGAAAAATAAGAAAAATAAAGAAGATAAGAAATACAATCGTCTAGATAAAGGCTACAATCTTTTTATCTGGGGCGTCATGATATAGGCTTTCTCCGATTGACATATACTACAATACGTACGCGTGCTTTGTTTCTGTACTGATGATTCTTCGTAATAAATATTCTTTGTTTGGGGTTAGTAGAGAAAAAAATTGTGGGATAGATTTATTTTTGTTTTTATTTTATCAAATAACAGGATCTAGAAAATTCGTTGCATAAAACAAATGATGCATGTCTTCATTTGTTCATTATACGATCTATCCACTCTCGTTGAGGCTGCTTGCATCTATCGCACTCAGGCTAAGGGCTTTGTGTGGATAGATGCTCACAGCCTAAACTCGAGTGCAGATAGATCGTATAATGAACTCATGCGCATGCATCATTTGTATAATGTTCTCTCATTCTACGAGCTGAGAAGACTGCTGACGATGTATCAGACTTGTTAGAGATGGTTTAAGGTGCTTTCACACATGATGCGACAGTTTGGTACCACACTGTTTCGTCTTCACACATGATGGGACTTTGTGTCACCACACATATATGCTAATGAACGCGCATTAACGTGTCAACTCTCAATAAGAAAGCATATTGTCAAAACTTGCGCAAGCAATCTCATGACAACAATTTTTGCACTAACTTTTTAGAAATTTTATTGGTGCGCATTTTTCTTGTATCTAGGCAGCAAACAAAAGTGTGTCCAGCCTCGGCGACATTTTTTGTCGACCTATACCCCCAGGCTTGTACGCAAAAAGTGTGGTGACACAGCCTATTACCACACTGTCGCATCATGTGTGAAAGCACCTTTAAGGTTAAATATGCATAAGAATGTTTGCAAATGAAAACCATAATTAAGCTTGGAAACTATTTAAGTATTTCTACGTGATTTGTTTCCTATCGTTGTCATCCAATTCGAATTTAACAATGTCACATGAATTCTTAAATCGTAATTAGTTACAAATTTTAACTTTCAAAGTATGCTTCGTTGCGACTTTGGCCTTTCACTCTATCCAGACTTTGCTGAATTAATGCAGTATACACACAACATACTTAAACACAACCTACAGATGTTTGGTTATGTCTCAAATAGACGTTAGCACAGTAGTTTTTCTTTAAAGTCTGTTAATGGGATTGTTCAATGATAATTCACGTTTTCTTCTCCGTATGACAATATATTCATGTTTACTGAACAAACCTGGAAAGAAGAGAAAACCAGCAACAAAAATCCAATAACAGCAACAGCAAACACGACAAACAACTTCCAAAGAAAATTACAATCCTTATTGAAGAGGCATACTGAAAAACTGATGAACAACAAGCAAATTTTCCCAAGACAGAATGAAGGGCAGGGGGGGGGGGGGCTATGCTGGCGTTCCCTCTTTCCAGTATTCGTGATACTGTTAACAGCCCAATGGACCGAACACTGCCGAACACTTTAATTTATGAAATACACTACTCACGACTCACGTCTTCGTAAATGCAATTCATAGGTTGAAACTACATAGGAGATGAAGTTCGAATTAAAAACAAACTATGCATTCTCAGTATACTGTCAGTGTCTGCACAGAAGTTAAAGTCTGTGATTAGCTGTATTTTGCGAAGTTTTATACTCATTGCAATTCATGGTTAGAAAGAGAAGTTCTTTTATACTAACGCCACGATAACTATTATCACTAAAAAATCGAATGCAGATAATCCTTTGTGAATTAAGGGAACGTCTCATCCTCAGCTTGTTTACCTCCCCTTTCATCTTCCATTGGCATCTTTTGCAGATTCATATCACATTTTGCGCTTTTTTACAATATATTATAATTCTGGCTGTTCTGCTCCTACAAAACATTAATCCTCTCTTTATAATTCCTCGCCCCCCCCCCTCCACATTTCTTCTTTTTATCCTCAATAGCATTACATTTTTATTTATTAAGTATGACCATATTCTACGGTTGTGAAGTAATATCCAACCGTTTATAGAATGCCTCTCTGAAAAAAATCGCATATTCCCACTGGTGTACTACCGGAATGATTCTATCGGGGGAGGGGGGGGGGGTGGTCACAAGTATCTCTTTACAATGTTTTTTTTTAAGACAATGCGTGAAAAAAAATGTACAAAAGTCGTTTGGGGAGAACTTTATTTCCAGCTGCATATTCAAATTTTCTACATTTTCGCCATCACTCTGCACAGAAAGCTCATATAACTGCATGGTACTGTGAAAACTTCAGGAAATGTCATTTGTTTGATCAAATGCCTATCAACCATTGCCAACTATCAACTAACTACAGCAAGAAAAAAATAATGTTGGAGAGGAAATAACAATGTGGAATAGCACAATTTGAGGCACAACGTTTATAACGATTAGATTTAATCTGAAGTATTCCAACCCTAAGCATACAAATGTTTTAAAGGCCGGTTGAGAATAGCTTACAGCGTGAAATTTAAACTTGAATTTAGGGAGCAAACTTTAATGATACATATCACAGCTTGGTGAAAATTTTATGATGTTATCTGCATTGAAAGCAAAGTGTAGTATGCCGGTGACCACTCTTTACTTGTTCATTGGCCATCACTTACTTAACGTGCAAAGTTAATAACTTGCAATTTCGACCAAACATTAATTACGATTGGATCTTCCATCTCATACCAATTTCAGTTCATTACGTTCTTTTTCCACATGTTCTTTCTCTTTAAACACGTTTTAAACTTATTTCGACAATAAAATGACGGATACGTTAGAATTAAAAAAACACCTCCTGGTTAGGGGTTTGATATTAGTCAGTATGTAAATTTTTTTTACCGGAATTCACAAATCATTATAAATATTTTAACTCATGAGATTGGCGGTCTATCGGCCCTATCAGTCCTTCAGCAAATGGTCTATCAAGATTCCGCCGTATGTGTAATAGCAATGTTCACTCTTATGGGGTGTTGCAAAAAAAGTTGCAATCGATTGTAAATTGCAACTGATTGTCACTGGCTGATCAAAATCATTGTTGCATGCTTGTATTCTTAAAAGGGCAGACCCTGAGCCAATCAGAATGGTTGTTTCAAAATTAGCAATTATTTGCAATTGATTGCAACTTTCTTGCAACACCCCATTAGACAGTGTTAGAAAAAAATGGTGCTGTTAAGAACCTCTTCTTGTCCCACATTTGGAACCTTTATAGTTTCTTCAAAAAGCATCGGTATTGTATAAAGATTCTCTAAAGGGTTCTAAAGGGATCTTTAGGACCATTATTGGCTGTACAAGGAACCTTTTCGGATTCTTGAAAATATAAAGAATCCTTTCTAGAACCCCTCTTTCTGGAGGTCCTAAATACGGGACAAAAAGGTATTAGCTGGCACAATTTTCGCAGAGTGGTGTATAACTGATATTATGATGGGAACTACTAATAACTTTTCATATTATCTTTATGGAAATCATTTATCAAGAAACGTGCGTGTTTTAGGAACTGCTCATATGAAAAATGGTCAAACACAAGATTATATTCTCATCATTTTCATCTTTTTGTCACAAGTAGCAAATGAATTATATATCTTAAAAGTTAAGAAATAAAGCTCCTAAGATGATAATTTGAAATAAAGTAGAAATTTATTTAAAATTGTTTGTGCGTGTTCATGAGTGCTTGTTTTTTGGTTGTTGATTTTGCTTGTTTCTTTGTATGTTTGTTTGACTTTTTCATATGTCCAAGGGCATCCTCGACCCAAGCTTTGCTTTTAGGGGTGTGTCTTCCAATTATCCTCTACCTGGGGTTGCGACCCCCCCCCCCCCCCGGGTAGACCAACCCCAGGATGACTAGGGAACTTAAACATAATATCTTTTTACGTAAAATGTTTAACCCTCGGTTGACATTTCACATTTTGAAAAATGCATAAAATGTTTAAGTTCCCTAGTTGACCCGGGGCTGGTTTACCCCGGGTTGACTCTCATATGGGTATTTCCATTGCTGCATATACCCTAGCGCAAAACGATTTGCAAAATGTGAGGGTCAATTCGACGAGATGTTAGGAAAATATTGCGGCCATTTCAAAAAAGGAGGAATTAAAAAAAAATAATTTCCAATGTTTTAATTTGTCATACATGACCTCCAATGTTTCGGAAAAGGAAACAACAACAAAAAAGTGCTACATCCTTGTTTGTTCCAAAATGTTCTATATCCACAGAAATGAAAAATATAACTAATTTTAAAAAAAATATTATTCATGTAGGATTTCTTTCATTTTCTTTTGTTAAATGTACATTGTTGCTACTTAAAACTGAGGAAAAAAACTGATGTTCCGAAGGGAAAAAAATGCCCCTAGATCATGTAGATCGTGTTTTCTGAAATACTGTAGCCTGAAAATTCCAAATGATAATTATTCATCTTGTATTACATAAAACTTCTTTTTACAATTAATTTTCGACTGTGTTTATGGAAAAGAGTGCCTCTGTGTCGAGCCATATTGTAAAGATAGCCCATTCCCCAGCCAACATTTGTCTGAATTTGTTCATATTACATTTACATTTGTGACTAATTTGGTGCTTATAAAATACACAATAATCGGCGAAGGCAAAAAGTCTGTACACTCTAATGCGAAATTCTACATGTGTGCGAGCGACCTGTCACCCCATGTTCGCAAATAGAAAACTAGTGATGTTTAGGGTGTTATTATCACTATAATTTTAAAAAATAATTTCCGGGATTATATCTGAAAATTCTATATTACCAACTCACCGTTGCCATTTCCAGGATAGTATTTAAAATTGCAAGCGATCATCAGGCATACCTTCATAGCGATAAGCACAGCTTGATCAAAAGATAAAGCAGATATAACTCTAGAGTATGTGAAAAACAAGAAATGTGACTCGAACAAAAATATCACATATAAAATTAACCCATTTCTTTTCTACAGAAAATTTTCTCATGCACTACTACACCTCTAATTTCTTAACAATAGGAAGACATATTGTGACTATCAACATGACTAAACATGGCTAATTAATTAATACATTTTAGGCTTTAAGTAAGTGAATGATCTTGTATATTCAAACGTAATGATGCTCAGCGTTTTTAAGAAATAACATGAGTCCATTACTTCTCCTTCTCCCTTTTCCTCTTCCTCCTAAAAAAACAACAAATGGAATAATACTTACTTTGAAATGATGTTCAATTTGATTATTTATGTATATTGAAGTAAATAAGTAAATAATCCTAACCAAGTTATCCAGGAAGTGAAATAAAAAAGACGTAGCTATAACAAGGGTAAAAACTTACAAATAACAACAACTGCAGCAGTAATGGTGCCTTGAGCAGGATGGGCTTGAGGGCGGGCTTGGACAATAACCGAAACGGATCGGTTACCGCCAGTTCCCGGTAATCTTGATGCCACACATTGGTAGGGTTCGTCACTAACGCTGATCTGAATTTTTATTTTCTTATTTTTTGTCCTGTCTGTGTTGTTCCTTTCTTCATATTCGCTAAGTGTCACTTTTTCAGATCCATGAAGGAAGAAGAGGTCGATGTCTGGATAGTATCCTTTGACAAAGCAGGTGAGGTTTGATGCCGCATGGATGGCAAGGGTACAGACACCAGGCTTTACATAGTTTCCGATGCATTCTTCGATGGTTGGAAATGGTTCGTAAGGAAGAGCTATAGAATATGAGAACAGAGATTATGCTAAGAAAATATGGGTTTATTTATGAAAACATTACACTTTTCATTGGTATTCAAAATTAATTGGTGGTCTCGCACTCTGTATTGACTTCGAAAAAGCCTTCGATACGGTCGAGTGGCCTTTTATATACAAATGTTTACGAAGATTCGGTTTCAAGGACCATTTTGTTCGCTAGGTACAATTTCGCTTTGTTGGCATTGAGAGTTATGTAATAAATAATGGACATTCATCTAACACGTTTAACATACATCGTGGAGAAAGGCACGGCTGATCACTCTCGCCATATCTGTTCATTTCAGTTGTTGAAATTTTGGGTTGCCCAGTGCGTCAAAATAAAGAAATTCGTGGCCTAAGTCAATATGCACATGATACAATCATCTTTCTTGAATCTAGCTGACAAGATTTAACAACATTTATTTTTGCACTAAACACCGTTAAAGAAATGTCTGGTTTAAAAGTAAATGTTGAAAAATGCAATGTTATTAGACTTGGTAACATTGAAATGTCTCTGTGCCAAAACACCTTTTCATTGGCCAGCAGATTATTTTTTATATTTAGGTGTAAGCATTCCATTGAATGATGATTTCAATTTTCACAACCTAAACCTTGTTCCAAAATGAGAAGAAATAAAGTATCTTTTGAATATTTGGAATGGTAGATCTCTCACACTATATGGAAAAATTGTAGGAATTAAAACACTGATTATTCCTAAACTGAACTATCTGTCAGTCAGGAAGACTCCCTGTTTTGAGGGAAGATTGAATTCTTTACTTTTATATTGAATGGCCAACGGAGATGACCTAATGACCCCATGTATACACACGAGGTCAGACGTTACAAAATTCTAATTCCAACCGTTGCGAATTGTGTGAAGTGAGAATTACGTAATCTCTCTCTCTCTCTCTCTCTCTCTCACTCTCCTCATCTGTCGCCGTACATAACGTATAGTGCGTGTGTGGCCATTGCTTCATCTCGATTACACAAATCCGCCCGCAGATAATATAGAACGCCTGGGACATTTTCTGAATCACGAAATAAATCTAGACAAAAATTCATATAAAAATCCCATAGCTCGTGAATATCTATTTTTTTCGCGTGGAGGTAGCTTCATATTATCGATCTTTCATTTCATCTTTTCTGTGTAACCACACGAGAGAAGAGAATCGTCATTGTAATGATCATTGCAGTTCGTCTTTGGAATGATAGGACCTTACACACGCTCGCTCGAAAACTGTCATTAGAATGAGAATTCCCGAGAGAAACGGGGCTTAATCCTTGGTGACTTGTCAATCAAACAATAAGGAGCTTCTACGAGTGCAATTGCATGCATGTATTACGTGGCGCCCGTATTATCAAGGGAAGGAAATGCTTGAAAGGTCACGTAATTCCACCCTCGATCCCAAAGATGTTCTGGAGGTCATGCATTACACACGCAAAACTCGCACTGTAATTTGAGTGAAACTTCCCTGGAATTCACCTCCGGACTAGAATTTGAATTCGTGATTTGTAATTAGCATTCGTGATGCTAATTTGCTTTCACACGAGCTAAAATTCGCCATTAGAAATATTTTTCACTGGAATCAACATTCAAATGACGAATTTTCTCTCGTGTGTAACCGCTCTTAGACACAGAAAACAAAGTAAATGGAAGTATTTTTTTTTCACACAGTCTCTCCGAAACATAGGTGGAGAAAACTTTTTACCTTGGAACATTAAGCACAATCATTTATCTTTCAATTTGACTCCTTTGGAACGATGTTTTAATTTCATATGGTCATATTACAAATACTACAATCCTGTCAAGTTTAAGGATATATTATCTCTACCTCTGTGGTTCATTTCACATATTTTAGTTAAGAAATTATGTTTTAAAATGGTTTGACTCATCTTATATATATATATATATATATATATATATATATATATATATATATATATAAGATGATGTGTGACTTCGCCTTTCATTTTTGAGAGCTATGCTCTGTTTTCTTTTAAAATCTATGATTTTATTTTTTTATGGCATTCTACTACCAACTCTGATTCCTATATATATATATGTGTGTGTGTACACACATATATACAGGTGAGATTACCTGATCGCAACATCCTTGAAGTTATTGTTAAAAACTGTGGCTATGCACCTTTCATGGTATACAACTCTCTCATATCCGCCATACCAAGTGAATGGAAAAGGGAAATAAGGAGTCAGTGTATAGACATAAATGAATCATTAGAACCACTCGATGAGCGATTATACAATTTTCTTAAACATATTGGAAAGTTTCGAAACTATTTTATTGCACCTTTGTAGGTAGTTATACCATGCCTTATCAGAAACTGATCAACATTCCAATTGGGAAAATGATTTTTATTAGATTTTATTTGATAATGCAAGGTAGAAGTCTCGTTTTACTTTGATATATATAACAGATTCAGTAATTTTCAGTTCAAATCTATATATAGGAAAATTGTTACAAAAAATGTAAAATTGGAATTTTCATCTAAATTTATGTATTTTTTGTAATGAACAAGAACAAGCACTGTCCCATTTATATTTTGATTGCTATTATGTTTCAAGATTCTTGGACGATCTGTGCAGTTGGCTCAGCTGAACAGAAATTCGCCTTTTAAAATTACTACGTGCCGAAATTTGCTTCGGTACATCGATAGAAGAACACTTTTACTTGATGAATACCATAATATGGGATTTCCTGTTAAATTCAAAACTCTTGCCAATCAATTCGTAAAATGGTCATTCAAGTTAAACTATACCTCTTGTATCGTGTGTATCGGTCATTCAAATTCATACAAATAGCAAACAGTTCCGTTTTAGAGCACACGAATTCGTTTTTGGGCGATGAAAAGTGTAAATAGAAAAACGATTTCGTTTTGTGCAGTAGAATTTGAAATGTCTGCAATCAAATTAAGAAGTCGCTGGTGCTGAACGTGGTTCGAGCATTCAAATTCGTTTTAAGGAAGTCAGTTTTCTACTTTATTAATTCAATTATTTAAAATCTCTCTATGTCTGATGCAAGCGTGGATGCAATAGATATTATTTAAAAAAAAAATCATCTTTCTTTTTCATCTTATTATGTTTCAAAATTTCCTTTTATTTTTTTCCTTTATCAATGATTTAAAAATGTAGATTATAAATTCTATTTTTTTTTGGTTAAATTATCTTCATCTGATTTTTTTTTCTTTTTTTCTCTTCTTGTTCATGTTCCATGTATGTATGTTCATATGTTCTTCATTCCCTACTTTAAAAAAACACCTTACAATGATTTCTCATATAATTTTCATGATCACTTATTGTATCTTGAATATTGACAGTCTATTCGTCGAAGTTCTGCCTTGTTCTGCTACGTTCTTCATTCCCTACTTAAAAAAAAAAACACCCTTACAATGATTTATCATATAATTTTCTTGATCACTTATTGTATCTTGAATTCTGGCAGTCTATTCGTCGAAGTTCTGCCTTGCTGGACATAGGCCTACAGAAAGGAATGTCTGCCTGTGTAGGTACCACTGATAAGTAGACTAGAAAACGAAATAGATATTATAAAGGAGCAACAGGACGAAGCTGAGCAATACTCAATGAGGAATTGCTTTGTGTTTCATGGTATGGAGGAGAGTGAGAATGAAAACACCAATGAGATCGTGAAAAAAGTGTGTGAGGAGAAACTGAAAATAAAGATTCAAGATGGCGACTTTGACAGGTCACATCGTTTAGGCGCCAAAAGGGAGAAGTCACGTGGGATCATCGTTCGCTTCACTGGCGAAACCGAATCTACCAAGCCAGGAGGATGCTGTGAGATCTTGAAGGAGACCCCATCTACATACAGGAGAGCCTAACCTGGCCGAGATCAATGTGTGTTTGAAGTATAATCAGCTTTCTGAGAAAGGAATAAAGTTTGTTCATTTGAACATTGTTAGCCTTCTGAAAAAATTATGAAGAAATTAAGCATATTTTAACTGAAAATGATATTCACGTTTTTGCATTAAATGAGACAAGATTAGACAGCTCCTTTCTGGATAGTGAAGTTGAAATATCCCATTATTCTATTATTCGTAGGAACCGTGATAGAAATGGAGGTGGGGTGGCAGTTTATATGCACGAATCTTTACATATTGAGTCAATAAATCATAGTTCCTTTTCTTATTTAGAAGCTTTATGTTTACGGATCCACTTTATAAACACAAGACCGATATTATTCTTCAATTGGTATAGGCCGCCCAATTCTAGAATTGATGTTTTTTCAGCAATATGAAGACTTTTCAGCTTTTGCTTGTAGCTTTAATTGTGACATTATTGTCATGTGTGATATTAACTGCGATATCATGAAAAGGCCATTTCATGGAAATACCAAAATATATGATCAAATTTAATAATATATATTCTCTGAAATTCATCAATGATTATTCGTACACTAGAGTGACGAATTCGTCTTCTTCACTTGCTGATCACATGTTAACTAACAATATAGATAAAGTGAAATCACATGGTGTAATATCTAATGGTATGAGTGATCATTACCATGATTACATCAGTTATTTTATATGGAAGTCCCAACGAAAATTCTCAACGGGTGACACATATATGCATTATAGAAACTTTAGGAATGTTGATATGGAATCTTTTAGAAATGACCTACGTGATCAAAACTGGATGAAAGTACAAGATTGTGATGACATCAATGATGCTGTAAATAAATGGCGAAAAAATACTATTAGAAGTTGGAAATAAACGCATGCCCTTAAAATCTAAGCGCATTCGAAAAAAAAATCTTCTCCTTGGATGAAAACTAATATACTGTCTTTAATGAAAGAAATAGATAAAGTTAAAATAAAGGCAAAAATAAAAAAAAAATGATGATGAATTATGGAAGCTGTATAAGGTTACTTTTGTCATAAGAAAATCAATACGCAAGTATTTTTGCGATTAATTATTAAAAGAGACAAATAAGATGACTGTTGGAAAATTCTCAAATCCGTGATGGGTAAAAACAACTCTTCTAGTAGCATCTTTCCGAAAGAAATGTCAGATAAAGTGGCAAATGGTTTTAATAATCACTTTGCTAATGCGGCTTTAGATATTGCTAGTGGTGATACAATAAGTGTACATCATAACCTCCAAACTTCCCTTCTCATGAAAAATTCGCATTAACTGTTGTCTCTCTGAGTGATGTGTTGAAAGAGGTTCATAATTTGAAAAATGTCCGTTGGTTTAGATGGTATCTCAGTATATATACTTAAAGAGTCTATCTCTGTAATAATTGAACCAGTTACCTTTTTGATCAATAAATCTTTAATTGATCATGTTGATGGGGTCGTGGCTGATAAATGGAAAGTGGCAAAAATTGTTCCCATACACAAAAAAGGTGAGAAGTTTGAATTCAACAATTATAGACCGATAGCAATACTACCTTATGTGTCTAAATTAATTGAGAAAATTGTGCAAAA
This sequence comes from Echinometra lucunter, assembly GCA_029962745.1. NCBI lineage: Eukaryota > Metazoa > Echinodermata > Echinoidea > Camarodonta > Echinometridae > Echinometra > Echinometra lucunter. The sequence goes on along the minus strand of CM057162.1, from coordinate 1,444,037 downwards.
GCAATTGCTTCGCTATGTGCAAACTCATTCATTGTTATCCCCATTTCAATCGGGATTCCGTCCGAAACACTCTACCGTTACTGCTCTAGCTAAGTTAACGGATGACTGGTTTCATTCTATCGACAATGGACAGTGTACGGGAGCTATTTTTGTAGACCTCAAGAAGGCATTTGATCTGGTCGATCATGTAATTCTCCTATCCAAACTTAAACTTACAGGTGTCTCTGGAGCAGAATAACATTGGTTTAAAAGTTATCTGACAAATAGACGTATACGTACATCCATCAATGGAACTTTATCAGAAGAAAGGGTTATTTCGAAGGGAGTACCCCAGGGATCTCTCCTGGGACATTTGATGTTCACTTTGTTTATTGATGATATAATTTCTGTGTTTAAAGAGTGTAACATTCATTTATACGCTGACGATACTGTGATATATTACTCACATAAAGATGTTAAAGTTATTGCACATGTTTTGAATAGGGAATTGGAAAGTCTATCCGTCTGGATGAACAGGGATAATTTGAAGATAAACTATGCTCAAAACGCCTAAAATGCTTTAAAAAAAAAAAACAACCAATTTTAGAGTTGCCTCTGAATATATCCGAATTCCTTTATATGTGCGTAACGTCACCACTTTTAATTCATTCAAATGTATCTTTATGAAATATATTTGTGCTATTTGAAAAAAAAAAGTATTTGATTTTTACCTAGGGAGTGAGGGGGGGGGGGTTGTAGGAAATTACGTATACATGGGTGTTTGTTTTGGGGTCTTTTACTGTTCTTGTTGTTTTTAAATTTTTGGTCATCATACGTAAGGTAATCATTCCATCATCCATGTAAACTGGCTCCATGGAAGACCAACAGCAATATGTTATTGCAGCTGATTATGGACTACCAGCCGTAAGATTTACTTCATTACCTTTACCACTTTATATGTTGTAACTATGACCACTATATTTTGTGTATATTTCATTCTGTATTTTTTGTGTATTTTATTTGTGTCATTTTTATATACGGAAATAAAACAAACAAACTACATTTCTGGCAATAATGAGCCGGCCGAGAGTTCATGTTGCATTGCCATTTTGAGGGTTGTCAGGAATGAATAATTCGGGAAATAAGGAATATTCATAGTGGATCAGAGGGGAACTAGGAAAAGACCCCCTATGAAATCAAACACCTTTTCCAAAGTTATTTTGAGGACCTGATATCAACATTATAACCAGATTTGATATGAAAAGAAGGAGAATGTATTTTTGAAAATTTAAAGAATGAATATGACTGCTACACGGCCTATGTATGTACTTCAGCCATAGTCCCTAAATCCCTCCTGTTTTTCATTTCTACATCGTCGGAACCTCAGATTTTTAATTTGAATGAACTAAGGTTGAATACGAGTGTTCATTAAGGAATTTGAATGAAAGGACTGAAGTGATACAGCCGGACGAATTTGAATTACCAATGACGAATACCACTGCTCATTTCACAGGGGAGGATTTAGGGGGGGGGGTGTGATCGACTTTTTGTTTTTTTTTTTCTGTCGAACTCACCCTTAAGTATAAACATACGCCCTCACCCACCTGCACAGACCCCCTTACACACATCTTAATTTTATCTTGCGAGCGAGCAAACCAAAAATTACCACTTTTCTGGTTTTCAATCGCATTTTCAAATAGAAATTCTATGATATGATGAGCGAGCGAAGCAAGCGAGCCAAAAATAACCACTTTTCTGGTCCTCGATTGCATTTCAAACGAAAATTCTAAAATATGAAGAGTGAGCAAAGCGAGTGAGCAAAAATGAGCGCTTTTCTGGCTTTAAATGGCATTTTCGAATAGAAATTCTGAAATATGATGGTTGTTTATGACAGATTATTAAACATTTCATTAACTGATTAATTCAAATATCATTTCTTCCTTAAAACGTGTGTGGGGGATATTTGTATACTCCATTCCCCCTCTCAAAAAAGTGAGGGGGGGATATATCCCCCATCCCCCGGGATTTATGCCAATGGCTCATTTTGTCAAACTGACTGGTGAATTTTGCAATTTGATTGTTTAGTTGTTGCTTTTGAATGACCAAAGACGAATTTGAATTCGAATTCTTTAACGCGATCACGTTTCGGACGAAATTGAATGCTCGAAACGCTAAATTAATTGGAGAAAGTTTGAAATTGACCGGAAAATCCTATATTTTACAGCACTTTTTTTTTTCCAATGAAAATGTCAAAACACCATTCCCCTGTTTAAATCTTTTTAATCTCATTTATACAGTTAGAAAAAAACAGAAGCCATAATCTCCTTTAAACTTAACAACTATGAACTAAGAAAAAAAAAAGAGAGAAAAAAAAATGGAGGGCTTTCTGTAATCTTACTGAAGAATCATATATCTAATTTGTTACTATGTGAAGAATTTTATCTGTTTCATTTATATCTTGTGTTTCAAAACTGCCATATGTATTCATTTTTTGAGTTATATCATTTTTGAAAATGTAAATTGCAAATAAAACGTATTGATATATACATATATACGCCATTTTTGACAATTTTAAAGAGAGGTCTCAGTCATATAGTACAAACTACTTTTCATATGATATACTGCTGATAAAGTTATGTCAATTTTGTTCTTAGTATTTTCTTTTTTTTTAAATCTTGATCTTTATTGGCAAATATCTAATTTTGACAAGGGGAGTATATCGGTTTTAGACACATTAAAAGGAGAAATTGCCTTTCTAACCCCATATTAAGTCCGTAGCAAAGGATATGGAGAAGGGTAGCACGAGAGAGGGAGCCCGTCAAAAAGAGATATATTCGGGGGGGGGGGGGTATTTCACAAAAACTAAGATTGACTAAAATCGCACTTAATTATGGTTGCCCATTGATGCCACTGTATTGTTTTACCATGGATTCTAAAATGATTTGCAAATCATAGTCACAAATCTGCAGAATTGGCAATTTTTTATGGTTCATTGATAAAGAAAATAAAAATGTAAATTCTTCAAATTTGTGACAATGACTTGCACATCCCTTAAGAGGCCGATGGTGAAAGCAAACAGTGGCAAGAACGGCCTGCCAAGTTAAGTGCGACTTCAGTCAATCTTAGTCTTTGTGAAACACCCCCTGGATCTTTTTTATTCTGAACACAGAAAGAGGGGGAGCAGTTATCAATATATGTATAATTAAAAAAAAAAAGAAAATAACGTTTCAATTCTTTCACATCACTCGAAACGCCCCTAGAGCTCTTTTAAAGAAGTAATCTGTATTTTATTCAAACAGAGTGCACGGGTTTTGGTATGCAAGGTCAAGAACCTGGTCACACTAGCAAGACCGAATCAGATTGGCGATGTCACAATGTCATTATATTGACTATAGAATAGAGAAGAATCGTTCCGTTTACTATCGGTATGGAGTCGTTTTGGCGATGTGACTGAGACATGATAGTGACATTTATATTTGACGTTGAATGAGCTGAGATTTTTCAGTCAACTCTGTATGAATGAATGCAAGAACATGAACTTTGGACCGAACCGAGCAATCATAACAATTATGGCATCACGAGGCAATATCGCAAATTTCAAATTTAGACTTGCATGAAATTGCTTTTAGTTGTACAGACACACAATAAGTTCTTTCAGATGCCGCTGGTTTGCCTTGAATTACGCCACTCGCCATGTAAATGAATAATAGAGAATAAATTTCCACTGATTAGCGTTATTTGTTATCACTTTCCACCACTGGGTATCCTTATCACATTTGGCATTTTACCAAGTGCATGTAATGACTACTAAATGCCAGTCTCAGGTGTGATACAGGATCTAGCCTACGACACGTGAATTCACAATCAGGTTTTTAAATCACTCCACATACGACACTAACTTAATCATAAATCGATAACATTGATAATATCTTCCATCATAATGCTAATTATTATAATTATCGCAGAAGACAAATATCCCCTCTGTTAGGTGCAGATAAATTACGAGCACTTAAAAATGAATACATGTCATACGCAGTGTATATAACTCGAATTTCTTCATTTTGTTTTGTAAAACGTGTAATGTTTTTTAAAGGTCGTAATGCACACAGCATATATCGGGGGAGCGTTTCATGAAGAGTTTGTCGGTGATTTTCACTGGCAACTGTTATAAGCTCCTGAAAATCCTTGCATCTGATTGGCTGAGAGCAAATTAGTGAAAATCACAGACAAATCTCTTCATGAAATGCTCCCCGGGTTTTCGCAACCAAAGTGTTTGCTGCTGACTATTACGACACTGTGTTTAATTTGATCACATTAGCAAAATGGACGTACTTTTTATGCTGCGCGCGCGCGGGTA
>CM057162.1:1392731-1429346 GCA_029962745.1 Echinometra lucunter | reverse complement strand
CACTAGACATGAATATATTGTCATACGGATAAGAAAAAGTGAGTTATCATTGAACAATCCCATTTACAAACTTCAAAGAAAAACAAATGTACTAAAGTTATTCTGAGATATAACCCGATGATTGTAGGTTACGTTTAAAGTCAGTGTAACCAACAACAACAACAACAACAAAATGTTTTAATATCACAGATACAGCCTATAAATTATCACCTGAACATGCTGAAAGCAGGGAGGGTGCAGATAACAACGGTGCAGTTTTACGTCAACCGCATGCACCGGATAATAAAAACTATGAAAAGTGAAAGTACCTTTCAGTATTCGCCAGAAAAATAGCGAATGACGAATATATGACGTCAGAGGATTGATAAATCCTTCGTGAGCAGACAACGTCCCATAGAGAACAAACATAATTAAAATGCTATAATTTCTCAGATCAGAAAGATAGTAGCTGAGTATATTTAAACGTGACCGTATTTTACACCACTCTAAACATACTACAAGGGATATGAAACCGATTCGGATAATTAAGATCTTTTACTTGTGAATATACAGGATAAGGGCTTATGAACAAATCAAAGAAAATAAAAATTGAAATTAAAAAGCCCACCGAATGATAGAATGGACGGTATTCGTTTCCTCTTGAAACGCCGAACATACCGTCGTGTATGCAACTGAAAATACAGTGGTGTCTTTTTTGTTTTCAAATTTATTTGATAATGATAATATTCTGGATTTATATAGCGCCTAATTTTGCTAACGATTCAATTTTCATCAAGATAATATCATACACTCAGTTTTGAGGGAACAACGGGTTAAACATTTAGACTGACGCTAGCATGGCTAGTAAATAAAGACAAGAGAGAGAAGGAAGAGAAGAAGATATTTGGGCAATAACGATAGAAAAGATAATTACATAAATATATTTTTTTTAGATTCAATCTCCAAGGTTACTTTTGGTTTTCATTTGCAAACACTGTTATGCATATTCAACTTCTCAGCTGGTTGAATGAGAGGACATGACAAGCAGTGTCCAACTTTGGGGCTGAAATCTGGGGAGCGTTTCATGAAGAGTTTTGTCAATGATTTTCACCTACAACTGTTAAAAGCTACTGAAAATCCTCGCATCTGATCGGGTGAGAGCAAATTAGTCGGTGAAAATCACCGACAAGACTCTTCATGAAACGTTCCCCTGTTCTCCCTTGAGGGAAGACATGTTCCCTATAACTATGTGGAAGAAGTCAGTAAAATGAATTTGTATAACTACATAAGGAGATAATTCTCTGAAGTATTATGTGATAAGTGATATTCTTTGTATAACATCACTGCCTAGCCCCCAAAGAACCTATATCTAAACTTGAACTGTGGAAATTGACGAAAGACGCTGAAGAGAACGACGCTTTCGATAATCTTAGGGAAACTTTACGCCGTCTTAGACAAGTGTCGAAGACGGATTCGTTAAAACTGCAAAGGGACGTCGACTTCTACAAAAGTCTCTGCGGATGGAAACGTGAAACTTTAAGTCATAAACAGCGAAGGACGCTGTATTCTACCTGTTACAGAACTGGAATGTCCAATATTGTCTTGGAACTGGAAGGTATGTGTGTAAGTGTATTTTTTTTAAGGGAATCAATGCCAAATGGAAAGATATCAAATAAAGTTATCAGATTATAGTGCATTCGAACAATATCACATGTTTCGCTACATATTCGTATTCAATGACAATATTTCCATTCATTAATGATTTTAATTATTGTTCGGTTTGATTTGAATCGAACCGACACTCAGTAGTATTTGATCAGATATTCTTATTGAATTATAAATACGAAAATTTGAATTTCAGTAGAAGTTATTTCTGAAAAGATGTTTATTTCCTATTTAAGAAAGCTTGCTAATGTGGCTGTCATGCTGAATTGTCCATCTTCACCTCTGTAACAAGACACAAAATATGTATGATTGTTTATAGCTTTGACCTTTGGTTAATTTGTACATCACCGCAGCATTATACATGTACGTGGAATTGAAAAGCTGCGTTGCTGTTCGATAGGGGATTTTGAAGTAGCCTCCCCTTTGAGCAGCGTAAAGAGCTAAGCACTAAAGCATGAACCATTTTACTACCTGAAGCAAACATATGCACAGAAAGAGATTTCATCATGTTCATGATATTCAGTTTATCGTTTGCTCATATCTGAAGGCTTAATGTGAGCAGGAGGTAAGACCAATGTTTTCCATGTTTTAGTTGTGCAATACCAACCATTTTGTAAACGAATTGAACCCTATTAAAAGCCAAGCAATTTTTTCTCTTTTTTTAACGTAAACTTTAAGCTTACCTTATGGACACCTCTGATGAAGTCGCCCAAGCCGACATAGATCACATTCTATGGGAACTTGGAGAAACGAGCAAAGTCATAGCACTTTTAAAAGCTCTCGGACTCGACCATGAAGCCGTTGCCAACGCAAGTGACAAGGGGAGAAGAAGGGTGATTGACGTGGCACGGGATCAACTACTGGAATGGCAGAACCGAAAATTCTCTATGAACCCTCTGGTTATGTTAAGCTTGGGATTAGACGATCTTGAGTGTGAGACCGAGTTCTTTCAAAGTAAGCTGCCAGACTGGCTTTCGGATTTTCATCATTGGAACGTGCAAATCCCGTTTGATTAAACGTTGCACACTAAGGAAAAAAAGGTTTAACTTTGCATCCTTCAAAATAACGATACATTAGGAGCTCCTTTACCCAACATGCCCAAAGAAGCATTATGCACCACTTGGGGTGCAGTGAGCTACATTTCGCACCCTTAAGGGTGCAGAGTTGTACCCTTTAGAGAAGTTGCACATTTCCATCCTTTTGGATGCGATGGATATTCAGAAATAATCTCCTAAAGCAGACAAAAAATTACATATTGTGATGCCCATTCCTTGATAATGGGCTCATAATGTTAGCATTCAATAGCATAAAATATATTGTCTGCATTTTCGTTTTTTCCTTCACAGTGGACACTACATATCACATTCATCATGTCTTTGAGGGGAAAGATGCACTTTTAAATGCAGGAGAATTTTATTTGATGAACACTTACAAATATTACTTTCAAAAAGATTATCATTTTCCTTATTGACATGTTTTAAAGAGATGTGTAACACTACCATGGTTATAAAGGCTTTTTAGAGCTCCCCAACCCCCCCCCCCCCCCCCCCCATCCCGCAGCCACACAACCCAAAACCTTTGCCCTGCAAGTGATGTTGTCCACAATATTTATAATTCATGATCTGCTTCTCCTGCTTTACTTGATTAGTACAAAACAGTGAGAAGGAAGAAGTAGATGAGAATGAGATGAAAGACATATGTTTGCAGATCTCTAAGCGACACTACGAGCATTTGCTGAAAGCTTTCCGAGACATTCATGGAGAAGAAGTGCCGCGTCAAATTGAGAGGTATGTCGACGAAAACAACGCATCGCTCTTCAACATCCATCAAATGCTCCATGATTGGATTCAGTATGAAGAATGCAGCAGTTATGAGAAAAGAAGCAAACTTCAAGAAGCCGTCAAAGCTGCTTTGCAGATCAATCATGCAGGTGAATAACTAGGATTTGTCCTACCTTCACTATTTTATTTTGACCAGAGAATCTGATTAGTGCATCTGTGCCTCACTCTTACCTTTTCAGATCAATATTCTTTAAAGCATGATATGAAACGCAGCATACACTCCATTCACAGAATTTCTCAAGTTATTTTTTTTTCCTTCTTTGCTTTAAACAATTTTTTAGTCGGGTTTCTTTCTTCTTCTAAGTCCAGGGTAATTTCATTTTGACCAGAGAATCTGATTAGTACATCTGTTCCTTACTCTTACGTTTCCAGATCAACATTCTTTATTATCCACACTGTGCATGTCTAGCTCCTTTACAATAAGTTCTAATCGTTGAACAAATGCGCAAAGTATTTTCTCAACTATCCATTGATGTTCACTGTTGAAGGATTTGATTATTGTGTCATGAATGATGAACGGCTGTCGAGATTTCGTTTTATTTTATTTATTTATTTTATTTATTTATTTATCTATTTATTTATTTATATATTTATTTATTTATTTTTTGGGGAGGGGGGGAGGGGTCAGTTTAAGATTTCATGTACCGTCGTAATGGTGGGAGCGGGTGAGGGCATTTGATTGCAGACCCCTCCCCCACCCCACCCCCACCCCGCACACACACACAAAAACACACACAAGGTTCTACATCAAGTCAAAAAGGAACAAAATAGGACAAGAAAAATGACAGTACCAATGTAAAAAATGCACATTTTCGTTACAAAAAGGTGAAAAATTTTGCTCTCTGACGAGTCTCATAAATTAGAAACTTCATAATTATTTGGGCCCTGGACAGAGTCCCTTTATGGACAGAGTTGCAACATTGACATCCTATTTTTATTTTTTTACAGGAAATGGCTTTCGAATTTTTCCTATTTAGAACACTGGGTGCTTATCGGAATTGAATAGAAATGTTGTGTAACAGTGGAAGCAAAATGGCGTTCAAATCATGGCTTGTCGCTATTCTCTTTCTGTACATGCTGTAGGTACTCTAGCCCTGTAGAGACAACAGCCCCCTCAAAATTTTGGTTAAATACAAATGTCTTTATGCTACAATTTGCTCATGCAACAGATGATAAGTGGCCTCCTGACGATGAACTGAGTGTAATTGCAAGTTTTCTTTCTCCGGCATCAATGGAACAACTGTGCTCCAAACTTGAAATTGAAAGCCCGCCTAAAGATGCTAGCGAGGAAGAACGACTTGAAGCACTCACCGATTGGAGAGACAATTATGCCTCATCAAAAAAACTAAAGGAGAAACACACTGAGCTGTTTAATTCATTCAAGGAGATAGGTCAAGAAGGTACATGCTGCATATATATATATATTTTTTTATTAAAAACATACTTTTGTCTGAAAGTTTTACGTTCCTCAAACGTTTTACTTAATTTCCGAAGGTGATTTCATTTTATTTTCTTCAGATTTCTGCTGTCTTGAAACTAGGTGTACCATATTTTGCTAATCAATGTATTCCTCCCCCCCCCCCCCCCCGGATATTTTGTAGGCTTGATTCCTCGTGCCAAGGGGCAATTTGTCTACAAAGCTGAATTAGTGGATCTGGCGTTCCACCTGTTCGCCCAAGACCTTCTTCCTTCTACGGAAGCTTTGGGTATCAGCGCTGCTAAACTAGTTACCTATAGACCTACATTTCATCCTTCACACATGACGCAGGGCACCATCGGCCTTATCTGTAAGCTCTTCCGTAAGGTTCTCGAGAAGGAAACTGAACAACGGTACAGTTTCGTCGATCTACTGAACCAGATTCCATATCCAAATGTATCTGCGGGAGGAATGCTTGGTAAGTTGCAGTGGAATTGTTATTTGTGTCTCATTGAATTCGATTTTTTTAAGTGCTACGAAAATAACCTTTTACATAGGTTATTTTAAGCTCTAGCTTCATAGTTTACATGGTTTCAGAGAAAGTAAATCATGAATCTGTATCTCTCTCTCCACCCCCTACCACGTAAAAGAGTACCATGGTACCCATGGTAATTTGACCAAAAATCATGAAATCATGCAAAGTACCATCCAGTTACCATGGTCATTGTTCAACTGTCTGTGGGAGAAGGGCCTTTAGACGAGATACAAAATAGTAGTGCTGAAATCACATCGTACGAAAATAGGTTTTATGTATAGATCTAAAAACGATATTCATTCGTTCTTTGTATTATTATCAAGCTCTTGAAATTAGCTACGGAGAAATGTGTGCCATATCTTCTGGATCTGACGGTTGTCGGGAGCAACCAAGCATGTCCCCTTCAACAGGTTCACGCATCAAAGATACGCCACGCTCGCTTGGACATCGTCACCATTCTGAAGGCAACTCTTACTTAGTGGATGAGACCATATCGTCAGAAGCAAACCAAGAAACATCTCTTATGGAAATAGAAGGAGATGTTGCATGTACTTACGATGGGTGCGTGCAGAAGCAGTCTCACTACGAGATTTACAACGAAGCAAATTCTGGTCTTAAGACCGTGCTATTGTCAGTAGGTGAAATAGCAAATCATAATCACATCTCTCTGGAATCCCTATCTGCCCTCAAGGAATTCAAAGACTGGAGGAATCAACCCCGCCTAACACCATTTGATTTTCACCTAGCTATAGCTAAGGGTTTGAGAAGCATGAACAAAGACCAACAAGCAAGTGCTATCCTTCAAGGTTAGGAAACACTTCCATTGTATCTAATATGTCATAAATTATCATAACCATTTATAAATTAAGCTGGACCTGATTTTCAATTTCAAAACTAGCTAACTCCTAATTCTTGCCTGAAACTGGTCAACGAAATTATACACTGTTAAAGTCGGGAATTTTTATGTGGAAAATATATTTGACCATGATGAAATCAATCTGCAAAATGAAAAGTTCTTCCATCATTACTTTGGAAAACGTAATACAAAATATGTTCGCTCTGAGAACGTTGTGTTCTTGAGGATGAACTCTGCCCCCCCCCCCCCCCCCCGCGTACGACCTTCGAAACATTTTCCCCTGTATCTTCCACATTTCTGTACACAGGTAATTACAACAACTGCAAGATGGCTTTCACATTCCTTCATGATATCATCCAAATGGATCCTGACAAACATCGCAGTCTTGGCAAGCTGGTAGAAGGGGTAGGATTTCGCCACGTGCTAGCAGAGTTGCTGGAAGGAGATACATCTTCTAAACTGACCGGCGGGGTTTGGGAAAACCTACACATCTGGATAGAACAATGGATAAAGCAAATGAAGAGCGTTCCGCCTGGTGCAGAAATAGCCAGGAAGCACAAGGAATTCAACGACAAGCTTTTAGAACATGGTTTTATAGACCTAGCACGTGAAATAATGATTAGTGAGCGATGAGCATCATGAACAGCAACTGGTAAAAAACGATGTGCATCGTAAATGTAAACTTATTTGCTCTAGTCAATTCGATTTCTTCACGTAGAATGATTTAAAAGTAAATTCATCTACTTTTGATGATATAGATCCCTCGTTCATGAGGCAAAGGTCATTATATGATACACTCAATACTCTTTCAATTTGCATTTGAAACCGAACTACATCATTTGCCGTCAGTATTCTGGCCTCTATCTCATGAATAACATTCTTCTGTCCCATTATACCTGACCGGATCACGCGAACGGTTTTAGCATGCCTGAACGTCAGTTCCTGATGATGTTTTTTTTAACCATCCTTTACAGTTATATTTAGAAAAGAGCTTACAGCATTAAAATTCCGGCAAATTACTGATATATTTATGTATCTCCTGTTATTATACCATTGAAGTATAGTATGATGTATGCCCGATTGTATAGTATATAATGGAACACTTTTACCTTCCTTTGGTATATTTTTTTATTTTTTTATACACAAAAGTGTTTCCTGCTTTTTGGAACAGGCTTTATTACCACAATGAAATTCAATTTGCATTTTAGTACTAGTGCAAACACATTTGGTCATGTTGATATAAGATTATTTCTGCACGTATCCATAGCAACATTGTTTGGCTCCTGTCTGTTTGAATAAGAGGATTCCTTTTATTTCTGTGATTATTCATAACGTCTGAGGTTCAGGACTAAGTGCTGCCATGGAATGTTTTCTACAAAAATCACGTCCATGTGATAACCTAAATGTAAAAATTGATTTTGAAAAAACAAAACAAAACTGAATACCTTCCACGAACATATGAATACGCAAAGTCAATTTCTGGCAGCTTCAAAATTATCGATATTGATCTAGTATGAAATCATGTTCTTGGCAGATAGATAACATCAGATTAGAGAACACAGGAATGAAATGGAAATATCAGTGCCTTATCGTAGCCATGTAAAATACATGCCCTGAATGGACTAAATAACATATCGTCGCCGATATCACGAACCGGCACAATAACCATTTTACGTGTAAATTTTGGGTTTTCAGGTTTTTACATATTATGAAAGGCAATGTAAAAATCTACATGTTCACCAAATTTCAGTTCCTGATCTTGATTATTTTTCGAGATAAAGGCATTGTTAAAAATCACCTGTGTCCCAAAAATCCCGATTCTGCGAAATTTGGACCTCACGAACCGGCACTCTTAACTGAGTGCCACTTCGTGAAATCCGAACAGCAGCGCGCATATTTTACGTTAATGCGCGTAGATGCAACATGTCTTCTCTACATTTGAAGCTGTGGTTTCAAGAACTGGCACTGAATAGGAATTATTCCAGTTTTCATCATTTTCACTGATGTAGAAGTAAGTAGAATGTCATTTTAAAGTATTATTATATTGAAGGTGTGATGATCTGCCCATAATATGTTTCTTTTTAACCTAGAACCGAAGCAAAACACAAAAACAAATCATTTTTCCCCCAAGCGATCCATGTAGTCCCGCACATTGCGAATGATGGCTTCCTCGAGGATGGGTTTCATAATCTGTCTAAGAAGATTAAGACAAGAGTAAGACGCCTCGTACAATCCACATCATTGTGATTCATGTACTATTGAATGATAATATAAGATGATAATGATGATAATAATACTGATGATAACGATAATGATGATCATAACCTGGCCGTAGTCTAGATCCATGCAGATTTTATTTCCGGGGGGGGGGTGGGCAAGATAACAACAAAGCGGTTTAAACAACAGTATCAAAAGTATCTAAACAAAGGAGCCAATATGATGGGCATAGAGAGATTTGATGCAATCTTTTGGGGGATTTGAGGGGAATTCTTTTGTAAAGAATGTAAAGTCTTAAGAATTTCTGGGGGATCGGAGGCAACACTGCATGCCCCTGTTGCCTAGGCTATATGGTCATAATGAACAAATCATAGATCTGCTAGCTTGTAGGCTTATTACTTCTAAGTTCTGGCATTACTAGATCTAGGCTTAAAAAAAATACATGTATGGACATTGCTGATACTTTGTAGGGCCTACTGGAGATCTTAGTTACTTTAGTAATTCAACATCTAGATCTACTTCAGATTGACCCCTCTTTTTGAAGACAGATCTGTATTCTGTAAATCTATATTTTCTTTCGATGATATGACAGGGCTTGGACCAATTAAATCGTCAGAGTGAGAGCTTATCCTTGGTCAGAACTTTTAATACATGTAATTGGACTGAGGGGGGGGGGGGGGGGGGTGTTCATGGGAACAGTTCACCAGAAAATGTGAAACCACTGGATCTGATAATTATGTCTTTGCAGATTGGGAGGTCTTATAATTGTTAAAGATGTAATAAAAGTAATTCGATATCTTATCCACCCAAAGAGGATTTTTAAAAATACATATTGATAAACCATTTTATTTTGTTTTTAAAAAATAGTCCTTAGTCTTCTGAGATTTTTTGCTTCTGTAAACTGCTTTGGAGAAAGTCTTTTTGTTCTCTTACCACAGTAAATAATAAACAACAGTCCAAAGGTAGGCTTGTTCATTGTTCAGTCAAATATATTATGAACATGTTTTGTTTCTTTCTTTCACAGAGTCTGCATTACTGCATAGTGTGTGGTCTTTAATCAGAAAGGTGAAATATGAAAATGGGGAAAAGGTAAGGTCGTCCATTTACTTTGTTGAGTTTTTTTTAAAAGAATCTAATAAAAAAAAATCAATCACCCTCGGCTCTTTTCTTAATTTCAGTTGGTCATCTTAATGTTAACAGCGTATAAATCAATCTTTTTCATAAACTGTTTTTGCTCATGATTCGTAGAGTAAAACTATAGAGGTAAAGTTGGCAAACTTCAGGTGTAGGACTATATACTTTCTGTGAAAGGTTCGTCACCTGAGATGAAAACCTCTGTTTTTCTCTCCCATCTTTATTTCCTAAATAGAACACTTTGATGTACTTGGCAAGTGGAAAAGAGATGGCTGCCTATGTTAATTTTAAAGGACCTCATGTGTCATCCAAGAGAAAGCCCACTCCAAAGATAAGAAAGGGAACACTAGTAAGGTTGAGAGGAAGGAATAGCTGGTGGACGGGAAAGTTCTCAGCGTGGTCATCATGACAGGCCCAACACAAACCACATTTTCAGATGACAGTGATGATGACGATGATGATGACGATGATGATGAGGATCACATTCAGTATCATATCAGCAGTTGGTAAGCAAATATAATTCTCTGTAATAATGATATACAAAGGTTTTGCTCAGATGGTAACCCCTTGTCTATTCCATTTTTCCTCTTACTTTGAACACGAAAATAATCGTAATCGAGAAAAAAAAATATTGTGTTCATTTACTCATCTTGGCAAATACATTTTACGGCAATTAAAAAATTATTTCATCATTTTATTATTTGTTTCTGTTCTGAGGTCGAAAGGTTGAGAGGTATTATTCTGTAAGCCATATTCTTGGTTATATATTTCTGAAAAGCAATAATCTAGAAAATGATGGATAAAACTGAAAATTGTATTGGTTTCCTTTCATATTTCCATCAGATTATGTATGACTTTTTCCCCCACTTTCATTTTCATTTGTTAGGCTGTGCCGCCAACAAGGTCGTCACTAATGTATCTCTACCTGCAGAGGTTTGTGCTAGCAACATCAATGCTTATAATGGAACATCCCTGCTGATAACGAAACATCCAGGACCTAGCAACATCCCTGCTAATGATAAAACACATCCAGGATCCAGCAACATCCCTGTTGATGATGAAACACATCCAGGACCTAGCAACAGCCCTGCTAATGGTGAAACACATGGTGAAACACATCCAGGACCTAGCGACATCCCCGGCAACATCCCTGCTTATGGTGAAACACATCCAGGACCTAGCAACACCCCCGCTAATGATGAAACACATCCAGGACCTAGCAACATCCCCGCTAATGATAAAACACATCCAGGACCTATCAACATCCCTGCTGATGGTGAAACACATCCAGGACCTAGCAACATCCCTGCTAATGATGAATCACATCCAGGACCTAGCAACATCCCCGGCAACATCCCTGCTTATGGTGAAACACATCCAGGACTAACAACATCCCCGCCAATGATAAAACACATCTAGGACCTAGCAACATCCTTGCTAATGATAAAACACATCCAGGATCTAGCAACATCCCTGCTGATGATGAAACACATCCAGGACCTGGCAACATCCCTGCTAATGGTGAAACACATCCAGGACCTAGCAACATCCTGTTAATGATGTAACACATTCAGGACCTTTGACTTTCCAAGTTAATAGTAACAGTTAGTTTTTCATATTTTATAACATCAATGAAACAGACTATAACATTTACAAAAGGGTAACTTCAAGCTGATTTGGAATTTCAGTTGAATTAAATAAGCTTACTAGCAGCACTGCTCACTAGCTACTGGTGAAGTCAGGACATGGTTTTATCATGGACCCTAGTATGGTTTTATTTGAGTGCAAACTGTTTGATTCATACTCCTAGATATTAATACCTATTCATTTATTTCAAGTTGTCCTATTCTTTTACACCTTTTTAAGTATGGATATATGGACTTCATCATAAACCATATCAGAAGAAAATTCACAAAAGAAGGAAATACTTGCCAACAGGCAAATGAAGCAAGTCATTAAATTTTCAGAAATGCGGAAACTTCTGCATGGACATGGTGTGTTATCTGACAAGGGATAGGTAAATAATGAGGTTATTTAAGCTATTAATGCACAGGGTTGCTTTTGAAAATATTTAGAAAACTTTGAATGCAGCTAATAATTTAGTTTTGTCACAGTATATATAGCACTGCAGAAGGATTAAAAAATCAAATCTGATCTTAGTGATTTCAGCGTTTTACATTGATTTTTTGAAGATTAAAATTTTGGAAACTGTGTCCCCTGCAAGTGACAAAGTAATGTACAATTTTCTGCTTCATTAATGTCAAACTTCATGAACATGTACTGTCATGACTGCAATATCTGCCATTGATGAAGAGTAAATTCAGACAAATATCAAAGTGATTTTTATAACTTTGTGATTTAACAACTCTTGCATATTAATGTGTGAGCTTTGTTATGATGCTCAGAGGGGATAGAAGGGATAAACAAACACACAGGAATATTTTTCGAAACCAGGAAACTGTCAAGATATATAAGCCAACGTGTATAATGTACATGCCGCCATTTATGAAACCGTACTGGGGTACACTTAAACATCAGTCTATGAGGGAAACAATCTGGCCTTGCATTTCGCTCACTTTTTATTATATATTTTATAAAAAGCTCATGATGATGCGTTTGAGTTGTATTTTCAGGGCCTCATTTTATAACATAATTACATGCCTTGACAGCATGGAGGCCATAAACTTCATTTTTTTCCTTTTTTTTTAGTTACTAAGTCCCCTTATGATAAAAAAATTTCCTTTTCGAGTACATGTATGCTAGTGATCTGTAAATGAAGTATGACATTAATTTGAGACAGACATTTAAATAGATGTCAATAGAATGAACTTAATGGACTATTATAGAATCGTTATAACAAACGAAATGTAATGCAATTTGTAATTTTTTAAGACTTGAAATTGCCAGACTTAAGATAAAGTAACATTAGGATGAACATGTTATATCAAAATATGTCATCGGTTATATATCTAATTACGCGTATATAGCTTTCACTGATATTCTGTTGCATTATGTATTAGTATTTGTTTCATGAATTTAGTATCTAAATGGATTAACATTTTTTCAATTACCAAATTTTCAGATGTGGAACTAATGTAAAGCTGATTGCTAGTATCTGTATTCAGATGCAAATTACATTGCATCATAAAAACCGGACTTCAGTCTAATTTTTGCAACAAATTGTTTCCATTATTATTGCTGAAGCTGGTTTTTAGTATAGTCTTTTGAAATTAAAGGCTTAAGTCGTCTGAAGTACTAATTTGATGTTTGAAAGAAGTATTATGATTAAAGAGAGCTTGTTTCACTGAGACAAGAATGGAGGGTATGATTTTTTTTCTTTTTATTGGTATGATAATGTATATGTTTATGTCATTACATGAATATAGATCATGTGCAAAGAAAATCAAATCAAATGGGGCAAAGGAATATGAATATAGGACAATGAATGTAGCTTTGAAATGGGAGAGAGAGGGGGTGAGAGAAGGGGGAGGGAGAGAGAGGGAGAGGGAGAGAGAGATAGGGAGAGAGAAAGAGGGAGAGAGAGAGAGAGAGATGGGAAGATAGGAGAAGGAGGCTTGACAAAATATATGAATTTCCCTATTCATGACTCATGCCCGCTTCACTGTCATATTCAGGACTTCATAGGGGGGGGGAGGGAGGGGCACAAAAAACCTTTTCCTAGTGACGCCCCTCCCCCTCAAAAACGAAAAACAAAATTATTTTTGAAACTAGATATACTGGTCCGTCTCTTTGAAGCATAAAGTCGGAAGAAAGTAATAAAAGAGCAAACACCCTTTGGCTCTAGCTCTGAACTGAGGTGAATATTGTAAAACAGAAATATTGGTAGATAAACTAGGCCTATATGAAAAGATGAATAGGAGATTTTTCAATCCAAAATTCATTGAGGGGGAGTGGCACATTTTGGAAGCATTTTCTGTTTGTACATTTTGCTTTTAAATATTTTGTGGCCATGATGATTGTGGGCACAGTAGGCCTACTGTACTGGGAAACAGCATAATACATACATGTATTGCAAGTGCAGTGATTGCATAAAGTGCCGGTTCGTCACGCGTAGTGCAGGATTCGCGCATAGCGCGAGCATTGCCGAGATGGCTTTTACGAACTGACACTCTTGATACTGTGCCAGTTCGTAAAATCTACGTTTAGTACACAACAAGTGCGCGTTCAGAAAAAGGCGGATTTCACGAACTGGCACTCTTAGTAGAGAGTGGTTATTTCATAGATAAAAGGAGTTATATGGAAAAAAAATTAGCAAATCTTAAAATTCAGGACCTGTACTTATCACATGTAAATTTTTTCGAGCATCCGACCACGATAGCCTATAAAATTTGGGGTTTTAAAATGTTGAATTCTTTAAATGCGATTATCTCGAAAACAAGTTTTCGCACCGAATGCTAAGTGTGCCGGTTCGTGATATCGGCGACGATATGTTTCAAGTATCGAATTAAAGTATAGCCCTTAGGATAACGGTAGGACTTTAAAATATTTTATCACCTGACAGAGTGAGCCGTGAAATTGTGTGTATGTTCGATAATTGACCCTACGAAAAACAGCTTTTGCTGATAGGGTGTTCCATCCCACGATTATTAAATAAATAAATAAGAAATAAAATAAAAATAATTCAGCAGTATATGGATAGAAAAATAAATGATATACATAGTATGTGGTTGCTTCAGAGTATTTGTATCGTGGCGTAGCTTTGCTTCAGGCTAGGGAACGTTTTCCATACGTAGTATTGGGAGGGTAGCGGGGGCCTTAGCTGTTTAATAGTAGTAGTAATAGTAGTAGTAGTGGTAGTAGTAGTAGTAGTAGTAGTAGTAGACTTTATTGGATAACTTTTTTAGAACAAGGTTAAAGGTATTTTTAAGATTTGTGCATCAATCAAATGCACTTCTTAGGAAAGAGGTGGAAAGAGCGAGTGTGTGCAAGAAATTAATTATATCCTTTTGAATTAATCAGGTGCCTTATATTTTACGAAAGTAAAATTGCATTATACCACTCTTGTGAGCAGTGGCGTAACAGCCAGGGGGGCAGGGGGGCACTCTGCCCCCCCCCCCTGAAGGATTTCAGCGGGAAAATCCACCAAACCACTGGGAAAAAATGAAAAGGAGGGAAAGGAAGAAAAAGGAAGGGAGAAAGGGAAAGGAAGAAAAAGAAAGGAAAGGAAAGAAGAAGAAAGGAAAAGAAAAAAGGGGAAAGGGAAAGAAAGAAGGAGAAAGGGAAAGGAAGAAGGAGAACGGGAAAGAAAGAAGGAGAAAGGGGAGAAAGAAGAAGAAGAGAGAGGGAAAAGATGGAAAGGGGGAAAAAGGAAGAAAGCAAAGGGAAACAAAAAAAAAAAAAAATGACGGAAAATTTAGAACCGAACCCGGAGTTTCCCGGTGCTCCACTCCCTGGACAACCGCAGTGGCTTCCCTGTAGACCCCCCATCAGGGGCCCTAAACCAGAATCCTGGGCCCCACCCGTTAAAGGCTTCGCAACAAACAATTCGCGGTGCGGGCTTATCTCCGCATATTCTATTTCTAGATTTAGTTACCGGGAAATTTTCGGCTCTGCCCCCCCCCCCCCCCGATAACAGGCAGAAAATGTATGAGACCGGTAACAGACAACGAACAATTCAAAGAAACGTCAGAGCTTCCGCGCTTCGCGCGGGAGGGGAATATCACCATCCCTCCACCTTTCCCCTAGCATGCCTAGGGAGTGCGCTTTGCACTAACGTTTTCCTTAAAGAAAATCCTAGCTACACCAATGATTCTAAACTTAATTACCGGGAAATTTTTGGCTAAGCGTATGCCCCCCCCCCCCCCCCCCTCGATAACAGGCAGAGAGCGTAAGAAGAGCGGGACCTGACAGCGAAAAAAACGTCGGAGCTTCCGCGGGAGGGGGGAAACTCCCCCCCTCCCTGCACCCTCCCTCCTAGGGAGCACTAGTACCCTCCTCCTAAAGTGAAATCCTCCTACCGACAACTAGCTATGCAGAGAAACGTCGGAGCTTCCGTGCTTCGCGCGAGAGGGGGGGGGGGGGGGAAACTCCCCCCTTCCCTGCACCCTCCCTTCTTGGTGTAAATTCCGGGGGAGGGGGGATCTACCCCCCCCCCCCCACCTGGGGGGAGAGGGGATGGTGTGTACAAATTTCCCGCCATGCAGACACACTTTTAAAGAAGAAAATATATTTTAATTATTAATCAGTTAGTAAAAATTCTGAATATATATCTGTCAGAAACAATTATCATATTTTAGAATTTTTACTTGAAAATGCTACTGAAAACAAAAATGTGGTTATTTTTGGCTCGCTCCTCAAAATCTTAGGATTTCCATCAAAAAATGCGATTAAAATCGAGAAAAGTGGTTATTTTTGGCTCGCTCGCATCGCTCTTTCGTCATATTTTTGGATTTTTATTCGAAAATGCGATTCAAAAGCAAAAAAGTGATTATTTTCAGCTCGCTCGCTTCGCTCGCTCGCAAAATAGATATCAAAATGTGTTTGACAGGGAAAAAAATCGTTAAAGAAGTTTTTAATCCCCCACTCCTCAAATTGGATTTAAGCCGGTGAAGCACTACCGTCCTCCTAAAAATGCAGTCCTAGCTACGCCACAAATTCTAGACATAGACTAGTTACCGGGAAATTTTTAGGCTCTGCCCCCCCCCCCCCCTGATAACAGGTACCTGTTACGCCCCTGCTTGTGAGGTTGTATATGTTTAGTCTAATTGACACTCCTGTCCATATTATACAATGAATGTGCCTTTGTCATATAATGAAATTAGAACGCTGATTTTTCTTATATACACTTCTGCTTTTACTACTACTTTTGATAAAGTAAACAAAATCATAAATCGTATTTGTGATACAGTGTTTAGTGTCAGTTTGTTAATGCGCCCAATACATAAATTGAATTAAGAAGTCATTTATTTATTCTGTCTATTTTGTTCAATTCATTTAATTCATTTATTGATCTATCTATTCATTTACTTATTTATTCTTTTATTCATTTTCTTGTTTATTCTTACGTATTTAAGTATGTATTTTTTGCAGTTCTAAACGACTATAACCTTTGTATGTCATTAGTAGTAGTAGTAGTAGTAGTAGTAGTAGTAGTAGGCTCAAAACCACTATATCGGCGCAATTACAAAGTCACAAAAGTGAACAAATAAAGTTTCCCCGAAAGGTTTTCTTTTGATACCAATGCAAGAGGCATATATTCAAGCGTGTATTAGGGTAATATGAGCATATGAAACCTCTTCATGGGACTGCTGTGCCAATTTTCATGAACTGATGTAAATATTCCCATGTAACTACGATACCCCTGTCATTATATTTCAATTGCTTAAAAATTGGTGACTGTAGCTTAAACTTGCTTGATAATGAGTTTAAAGTGCGTTTCTTCTTCAAATGCAATGTTTGTGAATGTTGCCGGTGAGGTATAGTGTTTTAATCGGTGTGTATATGATACAGAACTGAAATGTCACTTTTTACAAAAATAAACTTCAACAATGTGCTCCCATATTTTTCAGGACATTCAACGTCTGATAAATGCTCAGGAGGTGTTTTTTTATGTTTACGATGCTCTAAAATTCTTGAGTAACATTTTTGATCCACGTGAGACTTTGAGCCCAAAGTTATGTGCGATGGATTACTTGTAACGTAAGTTTCACATACGGTAACGTAAGTTACACGGGTCATTCTAAAATATAAGCAAATGTATTTTCACATAGTAGTGTCTTGGCGACTTTGTATAAATCATATCATGAACTCGTAAAATATTTGTGAGATGATATAAGGTCATAACTAAAGTTGAAATTTCTTATAATACTACATTACTGTGGGATTTGTTCCCGGGTTTTTTTCTGGAGTTATGGTCGTAAGTTTACCGTAAAATTTATGGTGATTTGGGGGATTTTAAGACAAATGGAAACATTTTGGGGAATTTTTCTTATGTTATCAAGATAATTCAACTTGAAAACTGCTGTTTTCTGCCTAAAAGGATTTTTAATGCGTTCTTGGAATCTTTAGTTCGATGAGAGATGGGTAACGTAACTTTATTGTTAAGTAGTGTTCTAGGTATCTGGCATTTTTCATCTGGCATGCCGGGTCTGATATTACCCACTGATAACAAGGAGTTCGTAGAATAAAGCAGTTGTGTGGCAGAGTAGTAAATCAAACCAATTTTATCAAGGAAATCGTTAATATGCAAATAACAACAGACATGACAGAAGTACTAGTATTCATAAATGCAAAAACCAAGGAGGTAAATATACTGCAATATGACCAAACTCCTGCTGTAATATGAGTTCATTTCCCCATCTTCCTCATTCCCTCATCTTCATCACCCATCATTTTCCTTATCCTCCCATCTTCCTCATTGCCCATCTTTCTCACCATCTTTCCTTCCCCTCCCCATCCCTTCACCTCGTCACTAATGAAATAAAGTATATGCATCCTTGTACCCTATTACAAATATACCTTTGAATATAAGTGAGTAGTTTAAACGAATTGTTCTCAAACGTGAACAATAGACGCTTTTCATAATAAACATCAACATTCAACAATATTTAAAATTTCGTTTTGAGTTCTAACGCCTTTGGACACAGACTCAAATAATGTAGATCAATAAAAGTTCCTCATAAATTATATAAAACTATTACGATGCTCCATAGCTGGCTAACGTATGAAGCCTCCTTAAAAAAAAAGGACGTAGGTCTTAGCCTAAAATAACATCGAAAAGGGCTGCAACTTTAAAGGATCAGAGTGACATAACCTTATCATTGTTGACATTAACTGTTATTTTGGTGCTAATTACCCTGACAAATTAACAAGAAGATATTTGGTTTACCCCTTTTTATACAAATGAGAAATCCTTGAAGGCATTTTCAATATATGACCCTTTTGATTTATTAAAATAGTCTTAAGAGGTCTTTTAAGATGTTCTTTACTCGGATAGAGGCGGGGCTTTCTGGTGGGCCATTTGAAACTGTTCTACAGATGAGACCCCAAAGATATGTGACTGCAGTCTTCTCTGTTGATTTTGATGACTCTAACCGATCGGTAAAAACAAAACAAAACAATAACACAGACCCACTATAGCAGCCATTCAGTTTTTAGTCACATATGCTAGAAAAAAAATTGCTTCCTTTTCAACCTTTTCAAATATTTAGAAGCCCTTGGATTTCTGATCCAGAAAGGTTTTTCATCCACCCTACATCGTTAGTGATTATTGCTTTACAAGCCTCCAAGCAGTTCAGTGACAATAATATTTTCATAAATCAAGCCATATCAATATGAAAACAATATATGAAACTAACGTTACCATGGTTACCAACACTTGAAACCTACTTTACTACACCATAATGAAAAACTGACAATATTTTAGAGACTAAAACAGGGTATACTTCATCCACTACTCTCAGGCAATAGGATTTTTTTAGAAAAAACTTCAAACGGCTGCACTGTAAAAAATATTGAGTAAAAATGTGCCATGAAGGTAATTATGTGACCAACCAAATTTTGGGCATTACTTTAGGCATTTCTTTTTATCCAATTTGATGGAAATTTTGCCCATTCTGAAGTAATTAATGTTTATTTTTACCCTAACTGGACAATATGCTTCCCGCATTGGGTGAAAACATCGCCCAAAGTTGGTTGGACATATAATTACCCTCGTGCTGGTTAAAATTTTACCCAATATTTTTTACAGTGTGTTGCTTACGTTAAATGAAAAATGTTAATGGAACTATGTATTACTTACGCTCTGTATTGCAGGAGCTGCAATAATCATTTAAATTCAAAGAACTTATAACTGCAAATAAATTGAACATTGATGCCAACTTATACTTTAATGTTTGATTAAAATGTAATGAGTTGATTATGCTGGGATGCTGCGAATGAAAGATCGTGAGAGAAATTGGAAGGATTGTTCAAGATGTTGAAATGATGTGATCTTCGAATGAGCTGTTGAGAAAGCGGGATTGCATCATAGCTATTCATTATCGCTATTTTTTCTATAGCTCTTTTTTTAAAAGAAAAACTATGCTCTTCATAGAACCTTTCAAAATACTTAGAGCGAAAAAAGACAATATAATTCTCCCGAGGATCTTTCTCTTTCTCTCTCTCTCTCTCTATCTCTATCTCTCTCACTCTCTTTCTTTCCCACTTTTTCTCCAGTATATTTAACTTCTCTCCGTCCATCTCGCTTCAATATTCTCCCTTTCTTTCCCTCATCCTTACTTTTTCCTCCTCTTATTTCCATCCTCTCCATTTCCCTCCATTCGTTTGTCCCTTCTTTTCATACCCCTTTTTATATCTTGTCCACTTTCAGACTTGGATTCATATCCGGGTCATTTTCACAATGAAAAAAGAAACCAACAAGTTAAATTCCGAATATTGCAATGTTATGCATATAGCTTAATCTTTTAAAAATGGGGGAAAAACTGATTGCGTTGCGAACAAAATAAATTGAAACTAATAGTAAGCCGTGTATCCCATTTATTAAAGTTATTTTTTGCTTAACCTAAAATAGCCCTCGACAGATGTGATCAGGGCATTGTCAGAGGTAAATGTGCAATTTCAGCTAGAAAAGGTCGTTTTCATCACCTCCAAAAGAGCATTTGTTTTAAATATTGAAATGGAGATTGACTTTATTACGAAGGAATCAGTTTATTCAGTCATAAAATTAGATTAGGATCAAGGCAGGATGACAAGGCACTAAACTAAATTCATTTTGTCATTTCCCTTTGTAAGCAACTCAAACAACAACAACAATAAATATTGGATTATGAAAAATAGACAAAATATTATTCTGTTAGGGGTTCCACACGTCCCAATGATTTGTATGTAATACACAAAGCATGGTCGGTGTGATTAGTCAAGAACAAAGCCCCAAAGTCTCACTTTATTGGCCTGCTACTATGGGGGGGGGCGGATGTCCGGATAGGCCTACTTCAGAAAAAAAAAAAAAACCCTTCTTTCAGTTTGGATTTCACAAATCTATGCATCAAATTGTGAAAAATGTTCTTAATGATATTGTAGGCCTATGTAAAACTACTTCTAAACATTATATCGCTTCACAAAATTCTTCAAATTTATGTCTTGTCTGGATTCTCACGTTTTCCTGACATAAAACTGGGCCCGGGCAACTGGTAGAGCTGTATATGCCATCATTGTTACTAAAATTATGCATATTAGGCATCGATATAATAGGCCTGCAAAATAATCATTATCATCCCCACTACGCTCTCATTATTTCCATTGAAATAATTGCTACAAAACAACACTTTAAAAATGATTTTACTGTTGGAAATGTCCCTAACCACACATAAAACGTATGCACTCGTGTTATGTGCACTCCTTTCATGACGTTACGAGCTGTCATAAACCCGACCTAGATCTGTATTCGCACGCATGCGTGATATGATTTTACGAACCGTCATAAACCTTGGTTTAATAAACTGCGTAACATGTGCATGCAAAATATGATGTTATGAACTGACCTAAACCCTAATTTCACCAATATTTGCTGTTTCTTAAATGCCACGTTGGATTTCACCGCAAATATTGCAAAAATGAATTTTTAAAATGTGTACAAAATGTGCTGATCAAAAAGGTTTAGAATTCAAGCTTTACAATGATACCAAACAATACCCTTCTTTGCTTTAAAGCGCGTAGTTCTGGTAGTCGGTAAAACATCGAAACTTTAAACGCGATTATCTCAAAAGTAGGTTTTTGCTTTCAGTCGAGGTTTATGACGGTTCGTAAAATCAACGACTGGTTATGATGGTGTATCTGTATGAGGGTGGGGATGAGGACTTTGCCCCTCCCCATCTACCAGTGAATGTATATTTGTATTGTAAAGTCTTCTAAAGCTCTGATTTGTAAGTGATACATTTATTGATATTTCACAATTGACTGGAAAATAATGGATTAAACGAAATGAAATTGATAAATTGAAAGAATTTGATATATAATCATAGTGTTATTCACATCTTTTGTATGGAAAGAGCCCTCCTGGATTATGAATGATGAATGATGAATGATGAATAACATGTATCTACTACAAACTGTTGACTTCTGATCTGCTTAGTGTATTCTCCTTTTTTATCTTTCTATCTCCCCTCCCCCCACCACTCTTTCACTGTCTATCCCGTTTTGAATTATCATTCTTTCTCTTTATTTCCTCTCTATCTGTTAATCTGGGAACCTATGTTATACAAGCTTTGCTTTTTGATAGGTTCCTCATATTTCACATGATTGTGTTTATAGTTATAACCATTATTTTTGTCAATATTCTTTTTCTTTGTTGAACAATTACATAAAAAACTGTTATTTGAATGTGTGGAATGTGAAACAATAAATCAAATCAAATCAAATCAATCATTACTGTTTCTCTATATAATTATATAAGTCATCCTTGTTACTTCATGTTACACATATAGCTACATCTTGAAACCGTTATGTGCCTTCTCCAGAGGGCGTCCTTGAAAGATGACTCATGTTGCTTGGCGCTCATAGAAAATCGAGAATAATTATCTTTGATAATATTTTGGCCTTTTTTCGACATGACCAACCAGAGAGCATTTTAAGAACTTTTTCATGATAACTAGAACAGTTTTAAAAATTCTGTTACAATTTAGTGGATGGTCTTTTCTCCAAATGACTGTACTAAATGTGCGGTCCCGCAGGGATCTAGCTTAGATCTTGGCACGGAGGGAACATGTAACAGGCACAAGCCTTGGTCAGTTAAAACACACATCTAGGTCTAAATAAGAGACTAGCCTCAAAAGTACCAACGTGATACTATGGAGATCTTTCTGTATAGCTGCTTCTGACCCAGCCTTCACGGCGGCCTGCTAGCTCTTTTCATTGCTTCCAGCTCTCTCTGTCTCTCTCCCTCTCTCTCTCCTCCAAAAGTAGAGAATATGTCTGTGAATGGGAGACTAGGTGACACACCAGCAAGCTGTCCGCTATGACTAGTCTCGCAATCACAGACGCAATTTGCTCGTTTCAAAGGCAGCAGACGTACAAAGTGAGAAGAGCAAATAAAAGAGCTAGCAGGCCGACGTGATTGAAGGCTGCTAGACCCAGTAGGCACGTACCTGGGCTAGGCTTCTTTCAAGACGCAATACATTCAAATAAATTCCTGTAATATAGGCAATTTATTTGAATTATTGGGTTCAATGGAGGCAAGTCTCGATCTGTGAATTCAACCCTCTCTCTCTCTCTCTCTCTCTCTCTCTCCCTCGTTGTTTTTACACCCATTCGATTCAGAGAGTGTACGCTAGCCCCGCCCCACCCCCTTCTATTGCTAAGGCTCTGTTAGCACAGGCATTGAAGGTCTCAACCACTCGCTAGAAAATGTTCAACGCGCAATTCGAACAGCTTCATTTCACCCCACACCACTTCCGACTTTTCTTCTTCCCCCCCCCCACCCCAAATCTTGCGCATCTTTTGATACCGGATTTGCGAAAATTATTCGTACCGTTATGTGACCTCTTTTGATTTCATGTAAGCAAACAATGTCAGAAAAAATATGTAACTTCTGAGCTCTGTGTACAAGATGAATGGGAAACTGCATTTTATCGTATTACTGCATTTCAGTTCACCTATAATTTTTTCTTATGTTTATTCTACCTTGAAACAGTGAAAAAGAAAAACAGATGAATTTCCTTTCCATGCAGGGTCTTTCATTAGGCCTACTTGATTATCACTCAAAGTGTGTATCTACGCATATTACGTTGCACTGATTAAAATGATTGTGTTCCTGAATTAAGCGAATCGGGGCTCAGTGCGAAATTTTGTGGCGATCCGTCTTGTCGCGGCCAAGATATTAAGGGAGCTATCAATCCCCCCCCCCCCCATGTTGTCACCAAAATAGCCCAGTTTCCTCAGGGTTAAAGAATCCGTTTTACGTTGATAAAGGCGGGGTTTTCCCACAAAAGCAACTTCTCTGGCGGGAGCGCAATGCAAAGAGTTGACTGACTCGTCAACAAAGCGTCTATTACCGGTCTTCATCCATGCATGACATACATGATGAATACATATCGGCCTTTTCAAATCATAACCCAACAATGAATCGTGGAATATGTACATGGACTAGAACCACCCTGTGGAACTTTGCTTGATGGAGTGCTCGACGCTTGGAAACATGTCTCTTACTTCCAGAACACCGAATGTTGCATTCCTGGGACTGCTCATCTCCCTGTGCCTATTTTCTGGTAAGTTTATGAAACTTGATCTACTTTAAAACTGTGACAATCTTCAGAAAATGTCCATTCTTTCATCTTGACTTATGAAACACCCTAACGTAGCAAAATCTGATTTCCGCATGGGTCCTCACATAGCGAGCATTTCCTTGTATATGCGACAGGTTTTCAAACGTTAGTTCTACTCAAGCATGTCAAGTATAAATTACTAGTACGGTACTACTGAATTCTCATTAGACTTTCCATAGGCCTCATTTCTTATCAGATTTCATTTATTTTAGATGCGAAACTAAGAAGCTGTCAATAAGAGCGAAAATAAGCACAATCCTAGCAGATCAGTACCTTTCGTTTTCCTTTTCAATTCATCCTCTTTAATTCTATGCATGCTCAGTTAAATTTGAGGAGAAAATAATGGCAATTGTTATTTTTGTATTTTCTTCGAATTCCACTTAATCAGCTGTATTGACACGGATAATTGTTCTATACGTATCACGTATGCACACTAGCTATTATTTTTAGTTTCACTTGTACAGTGGTCACGATGGTGAACAGGGTGAAAGAGAAAGCTGTATATCAAGATTGTTTAATTTAGTTGTACGCCAAAAAAACTTTTTAAAAAGCAAAAAAAAAAAAAACAACAACAACAACAACAACAACGCTCCAAGGAGTTTACAAAGGTACCGGAGTAGGTACTCCCAGTATGGAGGACTTTCGTGGTTTTCACTATATTTCGCCCCCATCTTTATCATATAAAAAATCGATCTATTCATGACTGAATTCCACATTCATGACATTGTGTGATTTTACTTTTGAAGAAGAGCCCTGTAAAACACCAAATACCTGAGCAGAAAACGCAAAAATGTTTACACATGGTATGTATATAGTTGCATTAGTATTTGTCATTTGACAGTTTGATGCTGAAATTTTTGTAAGGAAATTAAGCACTAAAATCATTAAATAGGCGACATAATGAAAAAGTTCAAAATTACTGCTTTTCCATGCAAATTTGCAACTTTTTTACTTCTCAACGTACTTCCTATAAATTTGTATTCATTTGAAATAAATGACTTTTTCATAAGAAAAATATATCAATAAAACGAAAAATATACTGGTGTTGCCAGTTTTGAAGATGAAAAGCCGGTCAAATTAGGTTTCCAAATATTTTCTACCATGAATGGGTTAAGGATTCGCTTTCAATATTGTTCTCATAATAGGTGCTAGAGATGTCGAGCCATTTAGCCGAGCATATAGGGATTTCGATATAGTGTATAACGTCCCAGCTCAATTTATAGTTGAATGAAACATAACATTTTGTGGATATCTCCTAAATAGTAAAGTGCAATACAGCTATGGCAGTAGGCTGTGGTGTTTGCCCTGGTATAAAGAACTTTCAAAACCAGGCAAGTGGCAAAGAGTGTAAGCTATTTTTTTTAATTTCTGCTTCCGCATGCATCATTTCTAAAGACAGTGTAACCTTTTTGTGGCTTAATAGCTTGAAATACAAGACAAAACGGCGTCCCGGGGGCGCGTTTTCGTTATACCCCGTAGCGTAGGCATTTTTGCCGAAAAAACAACAACAAACAACTGTGAAGTGCTCTGGTGGAAGAGTCTACCTTGTATACGCACATTCATGACCACAAACAGCGCTAAAAAATAAACAAAGTGCACGAACAGTCAGGGAAGAGTATCGGTATACACGTAGGTAGGGAGAGATCAGAGACATAAGATCAGAATAGGGCAAGACAAAGAAATGCATGAGGAAAGACCAGAGGTTATGTGCTTTCTCCTTGAAACCGTTATGTGCCTTGTCCAGAGGGCGTCCTTGAAAGATGACTCATGTTGCTTGGCGCTCATAGAAAATCGAGAATAATTATCTTTGAAAATATTTTGGCTTTTTTTTTTACATGACCAACCAGTGAGCATTTTAAGAAATTTTTCATGATAACTAGAACAGTTTTAAAAATTCTGTTGCAATTTAGTGGCAGGCCTTTTCTCGAAATGACTGTACTAAATGTGCGGTCCCGCAGGTATCTAGCTTAGATCTTGGCACGGGGGGGGGGGGGGGAACATGTAACAGGCACAAGCCTTGGTCAGTTAAAATACACATCTAAGTCTAAATATGAGACTAGCCTCAAAAGTACCTACCGTAGTAGACCTACTATGGAGATATTTCTGTATAGCTGGTTCTGACCTAGCCTTTAACTCTTACGGTGCCAAGGAGTTTTACTTGTTCACAAATTCTACCAAATCATGAACAATGCTTGCTTTTCAAATGCCCACAATCTTCAGCAGTACTTTCTACACAGAAAAATTATACGCAAAGTTGTAGAAAATTTATTACTCTTTCAAAGGATACCAAACATTTCCATTAATTCAATGTCTCACATAAAACTTATTTGGAAATAGAAATGAGCTTTCCTCATGATCT
This sequence comes from Echinometra lucunter, assembly GCA_029962745.1. Classification (NCBI taxonomy): domain Eukaryota; kingdom Metazoa; phylum Echinodermata; class Echinoidea; order Camarodonta; family Echinometridae; genus Echinometra; species Echinometra lucunter. The sequence continues at coordinate 1,403,064 of CM057162.1, read as the reverse complement.
ATCCGTTTTCATTTCTCATTTGTTTGCTATTGTTTTATGCTAAAATAAGAAAAGATCATTTCCAAAATCTGCAGTTTTCTAAAAAAAAAATCCTATGGTTATATAATAGTGAATGAGAGATATGTTAAATACTATATTCATCCTCTAATCTTTGACATATTTTCATGAGCATATCCATTATTCTAAGTGGAGTAATGGTCGATTTAAATGTAAAGTCTCTTGGGCACATGTACATACCATTGGCACTGTAAGAGTTAATCACGGCGGCCACGGCGGCCTGCTAGCTCTTTTCATTGCTTCCAGCTCTCTCTCTCTCTCTCTCTCTCTCTCTCACTCACTCTCTCCTCGAAACGCAGAGAATAATGTCTGTGAAAGGGAGACTAGATGACACAGCAGCAAGCGCTCCGATGTGACTAGTCTCGCAATCACTGACGCAATCCGCTCGTTTCAAAGGCAGCAGACGTACAAAGTGAGAAGAGCAAATAAAAGAGCTAGCAGGCCGACGTGATTGAAGGCTGCTAGACCCAGTAGACACGTACTTTGGCTAGGCTTCTTTCAAGACGCAATGAATTAAAATAAATTGTCTATATTATTTGATTTATTTATTTTCTTCTGCATTGTACATATGTACAATTTTTTCAGATAACATGCAAATAATAAAATACGAAAGAATTTTTACAATGAAATCATAACACAAAGTATTTGTAATAATCATTTACGAAACAAATGATAAATTGTCAATTTTGCAATTCAGTTAAACATAAGATTTAATTAAACATAAAATTATTTGCAGAAGAATGAATGCCATTATAAGCAATGTGCTTGAAAATATTAGGTTCAATGGAGGCAAGTCTCAGTCTGTGAATTCGTCTTCTCTCCCTCTCTCTCTCTCTTTCTCATGTTCTCTTTACACCCATTCGATTCAGAGAGCGTACGCTAGCCACGCCCAACCCTTTCTATTGCCAAGGCACTGTTTAGCACAGGCACTGAAGGTCTCAACCACTCGCTAGAAAATTTTCCACGCGCAATTCGAACAGCTTCATTTCACCCCCACACCACTTCCGACTTTTCTTCTTTTTTTTCAAATCTTGCGCATCTTTTGATACCGGATTTGCGAAAATTATTCGTACCGCTACGTGACCTCTTTTGACTTCATGTAAGCAAACAATGTCAGAAAAAATATGTAACTTCTGAGTTCTGTGAACAAGATGAATGGGAAACTGCATTTCATCATATTACTGCATTTCAGTTCACCTATATGTTTATTCTACCTTGAAACAGTGAAAAAGAAAAACAGATGAATTTCCTTTCCATTCATTAGGCCTACTTGATTATCAACGTGTGTATCTACGCATATTATGTTGCACTGATTAAAATGATGTGTTCCTGAATTAAGCGATTCGGGGGTCCGTGCGAAATTTTGTGGCGATCCAGCTTGTCGCGGCCAACATATTGAGGGCGCTATCAATTCCCCCCCCCCCCCCCACGCTAGTCCGCAATATCATCAAAATAGCCTAGTTCGCTCAGGGTGAAGGGATCAGTTTGACATGGATAAAGTCGGGGGTTTTCCACAACAAGCAACTATGTCATCTGACGGGAGCCCAATGTAAATGCTCGACTGAATCAACAAACCGTCTATTAACTAGTCTCCATCCATGCATGACATGCATCGATGAATACACATCAGATTTTTCAAATCACAACCTAATACAAGCATTCGTTGATCATGTTCATGGACTAGAACCACCCTGGGGGATCAATCATACTGTAGTAACCTTCAAAAGGTTTAGAAAGGTTTAAAGGTTTTTAAAGGCTTCTAAGAAAACAACAGTTCCTCACTTTGTTTCTTAAGTTGTATACATGCAAATAATTTCCCAAAACAAAGATCGTAGTGAAACATCATTTCATTCCAGTACATCGACTGCAATGGATTTTCAGTAAGTCCTCTGTCATGTCTGCTGCATTTAGAGAAACTGCTTTGGAGAGAACATTGTAGGTCTTATATTGCATTTGTCAGTTTAGATGTTTATCTATGAGACATAAAACTTCTGTCGGAGATTCTATGTAAGTTACACACATAGTACTGTAGTTGTATTTATAAGGAAGATGGATTACGAGCATAAACCAAAAATATGTTTGAAATAATGTCCTCTCCGAAATAAGCATGTCAAATCTCCAAAACTGTTATATATGGTTAAAATATTTATAAAACTTGTAATTATAGAATCACAGTATTGTCCAAGTGCCTTCTGACAATAATTGGTTCAATGTAAATCCAGTTTTAGTAAGTCTTACAGTGAGGGGGAAGATACATAATTTCTCTTCGATGGATAATTGAAGGTCTGCAGTATATAAATGGGTGCTAACAGGGATAATATATATTCTAATGAGCCTGTGATAGATCCAGTTTCATTTTATGCCATGAGGTTATGAATCATATTTGTAGCAGGCCTTTCCAACTGCATGTCAAAATATTAATGCCCCCTCAGAACTGAAAATTGTCCTTTCCGAACAATTTTTTGACACCACATATCTCAAGAACCATTTATTCTTTTGTTCTGGAATATGGTATGCAAAAGCACATTTACCATGTCTAGCTGTGCAGTGCAGAATATAGGATCAAACTGCTCTGTGTTTTTTTAATCGGTAACTTCATGCTGTCAGTCCATAATTTTATGGTATTAAAAGATGTAAAACTGAATTTTACATGAACAAAACAATGTGACACGGTATAGTGAAGGAGAGGCGGGGAGGGAAGAATAAAAGAGATAGATATGGAGAAAGAGAAGGATAGAAAGAGAGAGAGAGAGGGGGAAAGATAAAGATAGAGAGGAGGAGAGAAAGAAATAGAAAGAGATAGGGAGGGATATAAACACAACAAAAAATATAACTCCCCCCTAATTGAAAATAGCATAACTTTTTAACGAAAAAGTTTTGACCAAAATAATTTGGCAGGTACACTTTTTGACTGACTTCGGTGTGAAAAAGAAAATGATCCGTCAAGTCATGCATGAGTGAGCAGACATTAAAGGCAGAAATGTCACTTTTCAAAAGTCACAAGAGTCATTTTGGGGGTCTGTAAAACAAAACTTTGACGAATTCGGTTTCTTCCATTGTTTGACCCCGTCATGCCTATCCTGGACACTTTTCATGTTTATCACAGTTGGTTGAACACAATGTTTTGAAGAAAATGATGTTCAGCCCTCCTAAATCTACAAAATCCATTCAGTTTATGGAAAGAATTGGCATCAACCAACATGAGTCAGCACATTACGTGAAAATACTGGGTAGTCGTTTTCTGGCATTAAACAGTAATTTTTTAACATTTCTTGCTTCATCGTTAGCAGTGGCGGCACCAAGGAAAAAAGAAAAATTATACAGTAATTTGTAAATAAATAGATGCTGTCATAAGCATCATATTCGAGCTGTGAAGTGCTCTAAAATACCATTTTCCGCTCTTCAAAACTTTGATTGAAAACCAAAAAGTGGTTATTTTTGGCTCGCTCGCTTCGCTCGCTCGTCATATTTATAAATTTCTTTTGTAAAATGCGATTAAAAACAAGAAAAGTAGTCATTTTTGGCTCACTCGCTTCGCTCGCTCGTCATATTTCAGAATATCTATTTGAAAATGCGATCAAAAACCAAGAAAAAGGGGGTTAATTTTTGTTCGCTCGCTCGCAAAATTGATGTTTAAATGTGTGTAAGAGGGAAAAAAATCCAAAAATTCAAATGTCCCCCCCCCCCCACTCAAAGTGGATTTACGCTGGCGACTGAAACTCGCGCTTCACGCTCGATTTTTCCATACACGCAAAAAAAAATAAAATGACTGCCCCTGCCCCCCACATTTTCTTTTGCCCTCCATTTGCCCCCCCCCCACTTTAACAATCCTGGTGCTCGTATGACGTACCACATCACGTGACTAAACACACGAGCAAGAATCACTGAACCACTCCCACAACTCCACCAGGTAATAATTAAAAAAGTTTATTTCATTTCATTTTGATTATATTAGTTTTGATATTCTTTTTATTGTTTTCCCTAAGCTCTTTTCGGTTTATTTATGCTTGTCATTCTGTTTGTTTCTGTCTGTTTCGTTGTAGAACCCTTGATAAAGGCCTTTTAAGCCGAAAGCTCGAGATATTAAAAGTGGAATATACAGCTACGTCCTCCGCTGTCTTGCGTTTTTCATTTTATATGTATATGGGTATATATATATGTGTGTATATATATATATATATATATATATATATATATATATCATCAAGTTATCAAACTATGTCATTCACATTCACCCAAAGAAACAATAAATAATTTCTTCCTGCATAATGTCATATGACGACACGTGACCCTATTTTTCTCATAAAGGACATGTTCCATCCTTGAAAAAAGAAGTTTGACACTTGCAGACCTGAAATTTTACAGACTTTAATACCGGCAACTTGTACACAACACACAAACAAAAATTCGGAAGAATCAAACTTTATATTTCACCCTAAGTAAGACAAAGTGTGCGCCCTGATTGTAAAACAACCCTTAAACGCATTCAATGATCACATTACTGATCCCCCCCCCCCATCTGTCTCCTGACAAGCAACACCACTTCAATTTATAGGACCCAAATGCTTCCTATCATTTCTGTCATCAACCAATTCTAAAACTACATGTACAGTATTCATTCCTACTTTGGTAAGGGAAAGGGGGAGAATAAAAATAGTATCATTCCTAGCAGATCAGAACCTTTCGCTTTCCTTTGCATGCGCAGTTAATTTTGAGGAGAAAAAGATCAAAATTGTTATATTTGTTTCCTTCGAATTCTACTTCCATTAGTGCAGTATTGACACTCGTAAATGTTCTATACGTATCAGGTATGCACGCTATATGCTATTTTGAAGTTTCACCGGCACAAGGGTAAAGGAGAAAGCTGATTATCACGATTGTTCAACATGTTAAATTATTGTACAGTGTACACTGACGCCATACAAAATAACGCTCAGTGTTTTTTTTAATACTGAAGTATTAACTCCCAGTATGGAGGACTTCAATGGTTGCATTCAGTTATGGTTGCATCGGTATTTGTCATTTGATAATTTGATGCTGAAATTTTTGTAAGGAAATTAAGCTCTAGAATCCTTAAATAGGCAACACAACAGAAAGTTCAAAAGTTCTACTTTTCCATGTTCTCATAATAGGTGCCAAAGATGCCGAGCCATTTATCCGAGCATATAGGGATTTCGATATTAGTGTAACGTCCCATCTCATTCATAGTTAAATGAAAAAAAAAAATGTATTTTGTGGATATCTCCTATATATTTAAGTGCAATTCAGCAATAACGGCATTAAACAGTAAATTTTCAGCATTTCTTGCTTCATCGTAAGCAATTTTATCACTCAACCATGGCACAACCTCAAAAAACATCAACAGCACTTAAACAAACGGCAGAAAAATCTTGTTTCACAAAACCCCCAAAATGACTCTTGTGACTTTTGAAAATTGACATTTTTGCCTTTAATGTCTGCTTACTCATGCATGACTAGACAGATCAATCTCATTTTCAAACAAAAGTTAGTCCATAAGTGTAAGAACACTCCTGCCAAATTATATCCCTAAAAACATCTTCGTTAAAAAGTTATGCTATTTTGAAATTTTGAATTAGGGGGAAGTTACTTTTTTTGTTGTTGTGTTTATATATATACATATAATATATATTTGGTTATGTGCCGCAAATTCTGTCTGGATACAGCAATACTGCATATATGTTTTGTCTTGTTAATGAAGAGAAAGCATATTTCTTTTCTTCACAGATCTAGGTCTTGGTATAGCTGAGCAGATTGTTGACACAGAGCCATTTGTTGTTCTTGAGGTGGGAACTAGCGGTATTCTACCTTGTCGTACCCAGGGGCGAGGGTACGCAGTTGAGTGGAAACGACAGCAATCGTCTGCTGAAAGTGAGCTCCTTGTATATCTTGACCTTCTCTTCGATGTTGGTGCCCGAGAAGGGCATGGTTATGAGGCAGGGTTGTTCAATATTACGGAGGACTACTCCTTGGTTATAAAAAATGTCAAGGTGCAGGATGAAGGGCTATACATCTGTACATTCATTGATTACCAGACGGGGAAAGTCTACAGAAACAGTACAAGAGTCTCTGTACAAGGTAAGGCACTTACTGGCAGTAGGGAAGAGAGACAGGGCGCTCTAGGGTGGGTGGGGTGAGAACTAGAACAGAAAGAAAAACGAAAGAGTGAGAGCAAGGAAGAGAAATAATGTGGGATAATCCCCCGGGGATATTCAGCATTACATGGAGGGAATTATTTGGAAAGCACATGATGACTGCGCGTATGCATGAAAACTACATGCCAGCTGGGCAATCAGATTTCGATCAGAGCTAGGGTAGATTCAATCGTACCGAAGATAGCTAAGTATTTTCCTTGAGCCGTAAACCGAGTCAAATACTTGAAATTATAGCATGAGGATTGAAATGAATACCGATCCACTTCTGAATGGGGATTGTATTAAAGGAGAATGGAACCCAGGCATCAGTGTGCTTTTATTGAATGGAGATGAACAAGAAAGATTAAACAGTGAAAGTTTGAGCAAAATCGGACAATCCATTCAAGAGTTATGACTTTTGAAAGTTTAAGTAAATCCTTATCATTGGGATCCTTGAGTTGGCAACTTTGCCATCTGTGATGTCATCTTGAACAACTCTCCATTGATTTTGTACACAATTTTTCAAAAATATGTATATGAAATTTGGAGTCAGGAATCAACATAATTCTTCACAAAATGCTTGAAGAACTGATGTAGCCATGTCATACTCAAACAGTAAATAAAAAGAATTTTTATTTTTCTTGAAAATCAGAAAATGTTAAAGTCTCTGTACAAAATGATTGGAGAGTTGTCAACGATGACATCACAGATGGTGGCAAAGTTGCCAACTCAAGGATCCCAATAATAGGGATTTACTTAAACTTTCAAAATTCATAACCCTTGAACAGATTGTCCGATTTTGCTCAAATTTTCACTGGTTATTATTCTTCTTCATTCACTGGAAAGACTCTTATGCCTGGGTTCCATTCTCCTTTAAGCCTTGGGTCGTTGTTGATGTAGGCTAATAAGTGATTTCACGCTCGGTGTTGGTGTTCGGTATAAGTGTTTATTCGTGTGTTCAGCCATTACGGTGGTAGCAGTAAATACAAGAGAATCAAGGACATTGTTCAAGTGGAATGTGTGGGAGGGTCTCATTTTCTTCTTCTGACTTACCTCACCCCTCTCCCTGTCTTTCTCCTTTTTTGCAATTTGATGGGGAGGAGTGGGGGCACGTGTGCCCAGTGACCCCGCACCGCCACTGCAGCGCAACCAACACGACCAACAGACCCCATCGCAGGAGTTCCGAATCAGTGGCTTATCTAGTGTATGGGTACTGCTCCAGGGTAGCACTTGAAGGGGGACGTAAATACATAAAAGAGAATAAGAAAATCAGAGAAAAGAAACCAAATCATGCTCCTTTCGGCTATACCCCCCCCCCAATCTAAATGAAATATATATGCTAGATTTTGGTAGTCAAGAATAATCCCTATTCTTCAGGATTAAGTTGAAGTTTGCGTCACAATTACAGAAGGCCTTAAAGGAAATTGTTTTTTAAATATGTAATGCAAAATGAGAGGAATGAAATGAAAGTAATGTTTACTGTGCTCCCTTCCTAATTTTTCTAATCGCTGAATTTGCGAATTCGAGTTGAGAATGTCCGACAAAAGTCTAACACAGGGAATTTGTTCCTTTCTTTAATTGTCTTTGCTTTTGCCATTTTTACTATTGTTTTGTAAAATTTTGCCAGTCAAGTGCTCAAAAAAAAAAGTAAACTTATGTTACCTTTCATTTCAAGTCCGATAGTTAACATACCCTTTACCTACCTTTCAAAGCGGTATCCTGAAAACGATGTTCGGTTAAAATTTGAACCCGTGCCAATATTTTGTGCCAATATTCATTAACCTTTCGAACTTTAAAAAGCGGCCATGTTGTCTTCTGACTGTGCTCCCTGAAGCATGACATTACGACTCTCCATAATTTTTACACAAATGGGTGCTGAGACATTTAGCTACACTCATGGTGATGATTTTTTTTCTCTCATCTGATAGATACAAAATTATCGTCGTTTTCTTTTTTTTTTTTTGGGGGGGGGACTAACCTTTGTGTCAATATTCATTCATTCATTCATTCATTCATTTCGGTTTATTGATAAAGAGACCTTGTAAAATCTAAAATCTAAATACTGATACATACTAAGTTTAAAGAAACAAGTGAATATGAGATGCTTAGGAAAATGATCGAAAAAGGAGGAAGAGAGAGAGGAGAAGTTTACTGTGACAAAGGACAATTGCGAAATACCAATTTTAAAATGCTATTGAATTAATTATAGTTTGTTAAAGCAACTGCATACAAAATTCGTATATAGCTATCACATAATCATTGTTGTGTATAGACACCATCAATGCATGTCAACTGAGAACGTCAATAAAGTGACTGCGAGGTAAAAAACAAAATCGGAAAATTCTGAGTAATATGAGCTGGACCTGCATGTATAAGAAATTGGTCAAGTGAAAAAATATATATATAATTACTGAAGCGCATGTATAATGACAATTTGACAAGACATAAAAGGCAGAAACTTTCCTTTAAAAGTATATGATTCAGAAACCTACAACGGTAATTAAGTATATTTATAGAGAGAAAGAGATGTGCGGTGGGTTGTGTGTGTCAGTGGCGTAACTACGGGGGCACGTGGGGCACGTGCCCCCCCCCCCCCCCCATCGGCTGGGGAAAAAAAGAAGACGAAGAGAAAAAAAGGAGAAGGAAAGAGAAAAGAAAGGGGGGAAAAGGGAAAATGAAAATGGTATATATCGTGAAGCGCTCGCTAGCATTTAAGTAACTTAACCAATGCCGATGCTATTCTTATGAAAAGAATCAGTTTGCGCCTTTGTGTCTCAGTCTGATGTTATAGGCTGCTATTGATCCATTAAAAGAATGTTAGTAATTACCACATATGGATTTCACTCCAAGCAGTTTACCTAAAAAAGGCCCTTTCAATAGATGGCCTAGACAAAATAAAATAAAAAAAAAACATTCCCATCTGTTCGTTCGCTAGCTCACTACTCCCGCTAGTAAAAGCTAGAAACAAAATGATCCCGGGCGCGGCGATCGTATTTTTAGAAGTGATTTAGCAAAGTATTATAATGTTTAGGCAGCGAGGAGGTTCACAAAGTTACCCAAAATTATACTATTTTGCTGACGAATCTATATATGGGGGGGGGGGGGGGGGGGGAGGCGTCGCTGACTTTGCTCGCTTGTAACAACAGATTGGTTTCGGACGGTAAGCAAGGTACATAAAACGGATTCATATTCAGCACACAGGGATGTTTATATTTCGATGACGAAATTATCACTTCTACAAATGAAAAAAAAAAAGTATATTTTCCTCGCTCTCTGCATTCGCTTGTTAGATAATTGCTTAATGGCCTTTTTTAATCAAACAAACTGGATGAGTGAGGTGACCAAATAAATAATTTAGATGTTTCATATGCTCACAATCTAATTTACTGGAAGGGCCACTAATTACGGAAAAACAAGTTGTTTCCTCTTTGTAGTATTTTTTATGCCGTCCTGATATGGCAACCACCAGGGGCGTCGCTAGAGGGGGGGGGGGGGGGGTGGGACCCCCCCCATTAAAAATTCTTGTCGGCAAATTCGCGATCGCTGTCGGCAAAAGAGAAAGAGAGAGAGGGAGAGAGAAAGGAGAAGGAAGAGGAAGGAGGGAAAAAGAAAAAAGAAAGACGAGTAAGGTGCCCAAATAGAGTCATATTCGGCTTATTTGCTTGTGCATTTTGACGACGAAATAACACTGGTAACACGAAAGAGAGCCTATTTTTCCTCGCTCGCTGCGCTCGCTCGTATTATATTAAGATACAGGATGTTTTCGGAAAGCAAACACATTTGCCAAGTGTAATAAACAAATATATAATTGAGATATTTTGGGGCCCATCATGTATTTTGTTGAAGAATTATCACCTCTATACCATAAAAAAGAGTAAATATATTTTCCTCGCTCGCTGCGCTCGCTAGTATAATATTTAGATACAGGATGGTCTTTGAAAGCAAATAGATTAGGTAGGAGAGGTGACCAAATCGTCACCGATTTTACGAAGCGGCCTAGAAGGTCAAAATCGATGAAAAAACATAAAATGATTTTTTTCAATATTTCGACTTAATAGTCGAATATCTTTAATTTCACAAATTTGTAGCTCTTAAAACCATTTCGTTACGTCATTTTAGACGTC
>CM057162.1:1375322-1386061 GCA_029962745.1 Echinometra lucunter | reverse complement strand
TACATGTTATTCATTATTCATCATTCATCATTCATCATTCATAATCCAGGAGGGCTCTTTCCATACAAAAAGATGTAAATAACACTATGATTTTATAATAAATTCTTTCAATTTATCATTTTCATTTCGTTTAATCCATTGTTTTCCAGTCCAATATGAAATATAAATAAATTTATCACTTACAAATCAGAGCTTTAGATGACTACCATATAAATATACATTCACTGATGGATGGGAAGGGGCAAGGTCCACATCCCCACCCTCATACAGATACACCATCATAACCAGAATTGTCTAATTCTTTTTAATACTGTTGAGACATCTAACTCGTATTCATATATCTACCATGTTGTTTTTTGTTATTTGCACGTCAGATATTTTCAAGACATTCTTTACACCTTACATGTACATAAACAGGAAATCATGGGTGCATAGTGCTCCATGAATAAACATGACGCAGGTTTTGACTTTACGTCACTGACGATTACATACAATCTTAGTGCAAAATATAAATAAAATGACTTGTGGGCACATTTTGTTCTATATTATCGAGCGGAGTTGTCAATAAGAAAAAAACATAGACAGTCGAGATTAGCACAATTTATCCAGCCATAAATTTCACATCATGAATCTCATTCTAGTCCATGTACATGATGGTCCAGGAATGTTTGTTAGATTGTGATTTGAAAAAGCCGATAAGGATTCATTTATGCATGTTACGCATGGATGAAGACCGGTAATAGCCGGTTTGTTGACTCAGTCGAGCCTCTGCATTAATGACAATGCGCGCTTTCATTTTGTCCCTCAATGTTGTTGAATTTTGTTGAATTGGGATTTTTTTTTTTTTTAACAGACGTGTATCGTTATCTTCGTCGAGCCTTTACATTGCGCTCCCGTCAGAGAAGTTGCTTATTGTGGAAAACCCCCGAGTTTATCCAGTTTAAAGGTGACTAGAAATGCAGTAATATGATGAAATTCCCATTCATCTTGTTCACAGAACTCAGAAGTTATATATTTTTTCTGGCATTGTTTGCTTACATGAGGTCAAAAGAGGTCACGTAACGGTACTACTAATTTTCGCAAATCCGGTATCAAAAGATATACAAGATTTGAAAAAAAAGAGAGAAAAAAAAAAGTCGGAAGTGGTCTGGGGTGGAATGCAGCTGTTCGAATTGCGCGTTGAAAATTTTCTAGCGATGGCTTGAGATCTTCAATGTCTGTCCTACACAGTGGCTTAGCGATCAGAGGGAGTGGGTGGGGCTAGGGTACAATCTCTGAATCGAATGGATTTAAAGAGAACGAGGGAAGGAGGGAGAGAGAGCGTGCGTGGGAAAGCGAATTCACAGATTGAGACTTGCCTCCATTGAACCTTATATAGGCACTTTATATGAATGCATTGCGTCTTGAAAGAAGCCTAGCTCAGGTGCCTCCTGAGTCTAGTAGCCTTCAATCACGGCGGCCTGCTAGCTCTTTTATTTGCTCTTCCTCGCTTTTTACCTCTGCTACCTTCGAAACGAGAGAGAGAGAGAGAGGGGGAGAGAAAGCTGGAAGCGATGAAAAGAGCTAGCAGGCCGCCATGATTAAAGGCTAGGTCAGAAACAGCTATACAGACAGAAGGGGCCCACTTGACCGAAGGCCCGCGAGACCGAAGGCCCGCGAAGCCGACTTTTCTTGTATCGTATCGCTATCGGTATATAAAATGATTATGTCTTCTTTTAGCATGTTTAATCCTCGTTTCCGGGTGTCACACACCTTCAATGAAAAATTTTCCGCTGCCCTAAAATACTTCCTTCTGGCACAGCAATTGGTCAGAGCGGTGTACATGATAGATTACCATGTGCTATTTTCGGCCTCGCGGGCCTTCGGTGAAGTGGGTTGTCACCATACAGAAAGATCTCCATAGTATTACGGTAGGTACTTTTGAAGCTATAGTCTCAAGTTTACACCTAGATGTGTGTTTTGACTGACTAAGGCTTGTGCATGTTACCTGTTCCCTCCGTGCCAAGATCTAAGCTAGATCCCCGCGGGACCGCACAGTTAGTAGAGCCACTTTGCGAAAAAACCTTCCACTAAATTACGACAGAATTTTTAAAACTGTTCTAGTATCATGAAAAAGTTCATAAAATGCCCGCTGGTTGGAAATGTCGAAAGAAATGCCAAAATATTATCAAAGATTATTATCGATTTTCTATGAGCGCCAAGCAACACAACCATCTTCAAAGGACGCCCTCTGGAGAAGGCACATAACGGTTTCAAGATGTAGCTTTGTACGTGTAACATGAGGTAACAAAGACATGCAGTTGGAAATGCCCGATACAAATATGATTCATAATTTCATGGCATAAATGAAACTGGAAATATCATAGGCTTATTAGAACATATTTTATCCCTGTTAGCACCCATTTATATACTGTAGACCTTCAATTATCCATCGTAGAGAAATAATGTATCTTCCCCCTCACTGTAAGACTTACTTTACAAAAATGGATTTACATTGAACTAACTATTGTCAGATGGCACTTGGACAATACTGTGATTCTATAGTTACAAGTTTTTATGAAAAAGTTTAACCATATATCACTGAGATTTGACATGCTTTTTTTATTTCTAACATATTTTGGTTTATGCTCGTTTTCCATCTCTCCTTATAAATACAACAATACTCTGAGTGTAACTTATATAGAATCTCCGACAGAAGTTTTATGTCTCATAAATATCTATGTCTAAGTTTTGGACGTACCCCTATTATGACTACGCCAACTAAACATCTAAACTGACAGATGCTATATAAGGCCTACAATGTTCTCTCCAAAGCAGTTTCTCTAAATGCAACAGACATGACAGAGGACTTACCGAAACTCCACTGCAGTCGATGTATTGGAATGAAATGATGTGTCAGTACCATCTTTGTTTTGGGAAATTATTTGCATGTGTGCAACTTAAGAAACAAAGTGAACAACTTTGCTTGTTGGTAGAAGCCTTTAAGAACCTTTAAAATTTTATAAACCTTTTGAAGGTTACTACAGTATGATTGACCAATAATTTTGAGCTTTAGTAAAGTGCATTGGATTGGTAAGACTATTGCATGAGGCATTACTTGTGGCAAACCTGCTGTAAAACAACAATGCATAACTCACAGTCAAGCTTAACATTTGACAGAATGTCAACAACACTACATGTACCTTAGAAGTTACATAACTTTTAGTCTACTACATGAAAATAAGGGCTTGGCCTTTACTTGTTTAGGGAGCCCCCGGCCTCCTCGAGCACTTTTTAGGGAGCCATATAATGAGTTTTGGGGAGCCATATTTACCATGACAAAAAAAAAAAAAAAAAAAACAACAACAACAACATAGGTTTAAGAGGCCTTGCATTGATGGACAGAATGAAAAAGCAATTTTGAATTTGCAAAATTGGATGAAATAGTTAAGAGTTATGATTTTTTTAAAGTATAAAATTTTGAGGAAAAATTTGGCAAATTTCAGAGTAAATTCTTACTATTATCTCTTTTTTTTCATGAATGGCACTGTTTTGTACTAGGAAATATAGTCTTCCACTATTTCAAGGAAAGTGGAAGACAGAAACAATGAACAGGTCTATTTCATGTCTCTGTATCTCATTAATGCATTAACCAAAGTTAGTGAAACTTCTAAAATACATTAATAATAACTCAGAAATGATATTGACCATAGTTTCATTGTGGTATTTAAACAATTATGTTATTAGTATCTGTGTTATGAGGAGGAAATGCTAATTCGTGCAAATTTCAACTAAACTTGAATACATTAAACAAGATTTCTTCAAATTGAGTGAGAAAGGTAGTCATGCAGGTCAACTTAACAGGAACCAAACTTTTTGGAATCTTACACGTATGTTATCGATTGCTTTAGTAATTTCTTTATTGACACTATTCATTGTTAAATTGTTTAAGTCATGAAGAGAAAGTAATGAGAATTCATTGGTACTACAATTAACATAACCTACATGTATTATATACTTTAGTTTTTATTTTTCTTGAAAAATGTGTGGCAGAGGGGGACTAACAACAAAAACTTGGGCCCACATTTGTCATTTTAATCCCCTCCCCCAAAGATTAAAATATTTTATCAGCTGAAATGAAGGTGGAAAGGTATAAACACACACAATAAATGCAATTAAATTGATGGGAAGTCTTAATTCTTCCAGATAATCATTACACCACGGAATTACATGGGAGGAAATTAGGTAGTGAATGGATAGAATTCCAAAACCTACCATTAAGTAACAGGAAGATGTTGGATTGTAATACCCACCCCATGATAAATTAAAATCAGGCTAGATTTTGTAAATTCATGCACTTGTAGACTGTTATTACAGTCATTTATCCATCTACCGATTATGATTCGGAGAGGACATTTTCCTTTGACACTTACCAAATCAGTGTGAATATTAAAGAGAAAATTCCACCCCAGAAGTTTCACTGTTTCAATAAAAGGAGTTAAATTTGAACAGCATTTTTAAAAAAAGAAATGAGCAAAATCGGTCAAAGAATAAGAAAATTACACTCATTTACATATTGTAGTAAATTACCTCTTGGCTCTGCAAATTGACAACACTGATGGCATCATATGCGAGCAGCTCTCCATTCATTTTGGACATGAAATTTCACATTTTCCCAATTTTCTTGGAAGTTACACATTTTCTCACCCTATAGTCAAAGTATGTTCAGAAGAATTGCTTTTTTACATAACATACTTTGACTATGGGGTGAGAAAATGTGCAACTTCCAAGAAAATTGAGAAAATTTGAAATTGAGAAAAGTGAAAGTGAGGGAAAAGTTATTATCATAATTTTGTAGGATATTAGTGACTCTTTTCAACTGAAGGAGGAAAATATAATTCATTGACTGCAGTCTTATTTAAAATTTTACACTGGTTTCGGAGAGGACATTTTTTGACCCATTTTGCCCCTCATTTTTGGTGCGGTGTCAAAATTTGTAGATTTGTCCAAATCTTACGCCCAATTCAGATCTTACAAAGACACGTTGGAGGAGTTGATTCAGATAGTTGATCATGTTTATTGGGCATTTATGTCAGATATGCACATGTTCAAACTTTGCAAAAAAATGAAATGAGACACAAAAAATATGAAAAATGGCATATAATTACATATTTTGAAAAGTACATGCTTGTTTCAACAATTTCTTCGCTGTTGTAGGTTGATCTAATGATGCCAAATAGTTGACCGAGGGAGATTTTTCTCCCTCGGTTTTTTTTTTCAAATAGCCATCAAAGTGAGTTTTTGAATTATGTAAATTTCAGCTTGTATAACAGAAGTCCTATACACCCATTGGCCATGAAAGCATAATCGACATTATGTTAGTTGTTTGTCTGTCTTTGAAATGGGCGAATTTTTTAAAACCTTTCGAAACAGTATCACGCTTCAAACACTACGTGTCTGAAAGATAACCTTGCCAGGACACAACAGCTACTTTTCTGAGGGAGATTAATTCACCATTATTTGAATTCGTTCATTCATTTTTTTTTTAATCAAAGTGATAGTGTACTTCCTTTGTCAATGAGAACCTGATCGTTACAAGATACAATGCAATGCAAAATGCATCTACTGCAATCGTGGATTCCTGCACATTGCGACCGCTTTTTCCGTCTGAGAATTCCACTGTTTATCTACTTTTAGAGGGGCAAAAATGTTAATTTTAAGATGAGAATCAATTCTCCCAAATTTTGCTCGCCCGCTCCCTCAGAATGACTGTTACATAGCTTGAATATTTGCTCCGCTCTCCAAAATCTTTGCCCCGAAATATTCCGATTTCAAATTCAAAAGTTGGTCAGCTTGCCCCCTACCCTCCCGGGCCTCCTCCACGGCTCTCCTCACGTCAATTCTCATAGGTTTTTCCAATGTGTATTTAATGTGTTGTTCATGGTGTCGTCCCTGTCCCAGTCACATTCCCGGTACATTCTTCTACATGATTTGAATTTTTATTTTATTGATTATTTCATTTTCAATATTACAAGAGCAACATAATTTACAGAGTACATAATCGTGAAATGGAATGAAATGGGAGCCTACTGGAAAGCAAAGCTTGTTTTTGTAGGTTCCCTGTATAGAATAAAAAGTACACATCTTTTATGACAACATAAAATATATTGGAAGTGAAATACATATTTTAGAAAATATATATGTAAATGAACGTATCTCTCACAAAAACATATATAAGTGAACTGTCATGAGATCCTGATTTTTGTTCTAGTTCTTGTTCTTCTTGTTCTGTTCTGATCTAGTTTTAATATCCAGTACTCTTTCTGTGGATGGAGGAAAGAGGAGGCGGAGGAGGAGGAAGGAGGAGGAGAAGAAGAAGAAGATGATGATTACGAAGAGGAAGGAAGAAAGAAACGGAGGAGAAAGAGGAGAAAAGGGGGAAAATTGGCAGCTTCTTAGTTTCGCATCTACAATTAAAGAAATCTGATAAGAAATGAGGCCTATGGAAAGTCTGTTGAAAATTCAGTAGTACCGTAATAGGAATTAATCCTTGTGTAGAAATATCGTTTGAACGGCTGTTGAATGCACAAGGAAATGCTCGCTATATGAGGACCAATGCGGAAATCAGATTTTGCCACTTTAGGGTGTTCATCCACACAATAAGACGAAATAAACGAAAGAATAAACCTTTTTCTGAAGATTGTCATAGTTTTATAGTAGATCAGTAGATAAACTTACCAGAAAACAGGCACATGGAGATGATCAGTCCTAGGAATGCAATATTCGGCATCTTCGGTATTCTAGAAGTAACATACATGTTTTTCGATCGTCACACACAGCATAAATTGAAAATCCCTCAGGGTGGTTCTAGTCCATGAACATGATCCATGAATGCTTGTTAGGTTGTGATTTGGAAAATCCGATATGTATTCATAATGCATGTCATGCTTGGATGAAGACCAGTGAGACAGTTTGTTGGCTCAGTCAAGGCTTTACATTGCGCTCCCGCCACACACTGACAGAAGTTGTTTTGTTGTGGAAAAACCCCGACTTTATTAACATAAAACCCTGAGGAACTGGGCTATTTTGGTGATGTTGGGGATAATCCGGGGGGGGGGGGGGGGAGGATTGATAGCTTCCTTATTATCTTGGCCGCGACAAGACGGATCGCCACAAAATTTCGCACTGACCCATACACACTTTGAGTGATAATCAAGTAGGCCTAATGAAAGGCCCTGCATGGAAAGGAAATTCATCTGTTTTTAGAATAAACATTAAAAAATAAGAAATCATAGGTGAACTGAAATGCAGTAATATGATGAAATGCATCTTCCCATTCATCTTGTACACAGAACACAGAAGTTGTATATTTTTTCTGACATTGTTTGCTTACATGAAGTCAAAAGAGGTCACGTAACGGTAGGAATAATTTTCGCAAATCCGGTATCAAAAGATGCGCAAGATTTGGAAAAAAGAAGAAAAGTCTGAAGTGGTGTGGGGTGAAATGAAGGTGTTCGGATTGCGCGTTGAAAATTTTCTAGCGAGTGGGTGAGACCTTCAATGCCTGTGCTAAACAGTGCGTTAGCAATAGAAGGGGTGGGGCGGGGCTAGCGTACACTCTCTGAATCGAATGGGTGTAAAGACAACGAGAGAGAGAGAGAGAGAGAGAGAGAGAGAGAACGAATTCACAGATTGAGACTTGCCTCCATTGAACCTAATATAGGCAATGTATTTGAATGTATAGCGTCTTGAATGAAGCCTAGCCCAGGTACGTGCCTACTGAGTCGAGTAGCCTTCAATCACGTCGGCCTGCTAGCTCTTTTATTTGCTCTTCTCGCTTTTTACCTCTGCTGCCTTTGAAACGAGCAAATTGCGTCTGTGATTGCGAGACTAGTCACAGCAGAGAGCTCGCTGCTGTGTCATCTAGTCTCCAATTCACAGATATTATTCTCTGCGTTTCGAGGAGAGAGAGAGAGAGAGAGAGAGAGAGAGAGAGCTGGAAGCAATGAAAAGAGCTAGCAGGCCGCTAGGTCAGAGAAACAGCTATACAAAAAGATCTCCATAATAAGCCTACTACGGTAGGTACTTTTGAGGCTAGTCTCATATTTAGACCTAGATGTGTGTTTTAACTGACCAAGGCTTGTGCCTGCAACAGGTTCCCTCCGTGCCAAGATCTAAGCTAGATCCCTCCGGGACCGCACATTTAGTACAGTCATTTCGAGAAAAGACTTTCCACTAAATTGTAACAGAATTTTTAAAACTGTTCTAGTTATCATGAAAAAGTTCTTAAAATGCTCACTGGTTGGTCACGTCCAAAAAAAAAAAGAAAGAAAATTTTTAAAAAGCCAAAATATTATCAAAGACAATTATTCTCGATTTTTTATGAGCGCTATGCAACATGAGTCATCTTTCCAGGACGCCCTCTTGATAAGGCACATAACGGTTTCAAGATGTAGAGCTATGTGTAACATGAGGTAACAAGGATGACCTATATAATTATATAGAGAAAGAGTAATGATTAACAGACAGGGAGGAACTAAAGAGAAAGAATGATAATTCAAAACGGGATAGAGAGTGAAAGAGTGGTGGTGGGGGGGGGGAATAGAAAGATAAAAAAAGGAGAATACACTAAGCAGATCAGAAGTCAACAGTTTGTAGTAGATACATGTTATTCATTATTCATCATTCATCATTCATAATCCAGGAGGCCTCTTTCCATGCAAACAGATGTGAATAACACTATAACTATATACCAAATTCTTTCAATTTATCATTTTTATTTCATTGAATCTATTATTTTCAAGTCAAATATGAAATACAAATAAATGTATCACTTACAAATCGGAGCTTTAGAAGACTTTACAATATATACATTCACTGATGGCTGGGGAGGGGCAAGGTCCACATCCCCACCCTCATACAGATACACTTTACTGTTGAGACATCTAACTCGTATTCATATATCTACCATGTTTTTTTGGTTTTTTTTTTGTTATTTGCACGTCAGATATTTTCAAGACATTCTTTACACCTTACATGTACATAGACAGGAAATCATGGGTGAATAGTGCTCCATTAATAAACATGACGCAGGTTTTGACTTTACGTCACTGACGATTATATACAATCTTAGTGCAAAATATAAATAAAATGACTTGTGGGCACATTTTGTTGTATATTATCGAGCGGAGTTGTCAATAAGAATAAACATACAGCCAGTCGAGATTAGCACAATTTATCCAGCTATAAATTTCACATCATGAATCTCATTCTAGTCCATGTACATGATGGTCCAGGGATGTTTGTTAGATTGTGATTTGAAAAAGCCGTTAAGGATTCATCATGCATGTCACGCATGGATGAAGACCAGTAATAGCCGGTTTGTTGACTCAGTCGAGCCTCTGCATTCATGACAATGCGCGCTTTCATTTTGTCCCTCAATAGAAGTTGCGTCTTTTTGTTGAATTGGGATTTTTTTTTTTTTTTTTTTTTTTTAACAGACGTGTCTCGTTGACTCCGTCGAGCCTTTACATTGCGCTCCCGTCAGAGAAGTTGCTTATTGTGGAAAACCCCAGAGTTTATCCATGTAAAACGGATCCCTTAACCCTGAGGAAAAACTGGGCTATTTTTGGTGAACATGATGATATTGGGGACGAGCAGGGGTGGGGGGGGGGGGGGGGGGGAGTGATAGCTCCCTCAATATCTTGGCCGCGACAAGACGCCACAAAACTTTGCAAGGACCCCAAAATCTCTTAATTCAGGAACACAAATCCGTCGTTAGTTGAATGTGTCACTCTTACTTGACATAATAAGGGTAGATACACACTTTGAGTGATAATCAAGTGGGCCTACTGAGAGGCCCTGGAGAGAAAATTTATGTGCAAAATGTAAGTGTTTTTCTTTTTTAAAAGTTTGCTTTTTCAAGGTAGAATAAACAAAAAAGAAAATTGTAGGTGGATTGAAATGCAGTAATATGGTAAAATGCAGTTTCTCATTCGTCTTGAACACAGAACTCAGCAATTATACTTTTTTTCTGGCATTGTTTGCTTACATGAGGTCAAAAGAGGTCACCTAACGGTATTACTAATTTTCGCAAATCCGGTATCAAAAGATGTACAAGATTTGAAAAAAAAGAGAGAAAAAAAAAAAGAAAAGAAAAAAAGTCGGAAGTGGTCTGGGGTGAAATGCAGCTGTTCGAATTGCGCGTTGAAAATTTTCTAGCTATGGGTTGAGATCTTCAATGTCTGTCCTACACAGTGGCTTAGCAATCAGAGGGAGTGGGGTGGGGCTAGGGTACAATCTCTGAATCGAATAGATTTAAAGAGAACGAGGGAGGGAGGGAGAGAGAGCGTGCGTGGGAAAGCGAATTCACAGATTGAGACTTGCCTCCATTGAACCTTATATAGGCACTTTATTTGAATGCATTGCGTCTTGAAAGAAGCCTAGCTCAGGTGCCTACTGAATCTAGTAGCCTTCAGTCACGGCGGCTTGATAGCTCTTTTATTTGCTCTTCTTCGCTGTTTACCTCTGCTACCTTCGAAACGAGAGCGAGAGAGAGAGAGAAAGCTGGAAGCGATGAAAAGAGCTAGCAGGCCGCCATGATTAAAGGCTAGGTCAGGAACAGCTATACAGACAGAAGGGGTCCGCTCACTTGACCGAAGGCCCGCGAGACCGAAGGCCCGCGAAGCCGACTTTTCTGGTATCGTATCGCTATCGGTATATATAATGATTATGTCTTCTTTTAGCATGTTTAGCCCTCG
>CM057162.1:1344083-1374822 GCA_029962745.1 Echinometra lucunter | reverse complement strand
GCTTGGCGCTCATAGAAAATTGAGAATAATTGTCTTTGATAATATTTTGGCTTTTTTTCGACATGACCAACCAGTGAGCATTTTAAGAACTTTTTCATGATAACTAAAACAGTTTTTAAAATTCTGTTACAATTTAGTGGAAGGTCTTTTCTCAAAATGGCTGTACTTAAATGTGCGGTCCCGCAGGGATCTAGCGTAGATCTTGGCACGGAGGGAACATGTAACAGGCACAAGCCTGGTCAGTTAAAACAAACATCTAGGTCTAAATATGAGACTGGCCTCAAAAGTACCTACCGTAGTAGGCCTACTGACTGTGGAGATCTTTTTGTATAGCTGGTTCTCTGACCTAGCCTTTAATCTCGGCGGCCTGTGCTAGCTCTTTTCATTGCTTCCAGCTCTCTCTCTCTCTCTCTCCTCGAAACGCAGAGAATAATGTCTGTGAATGGGAGACTAGATGACACAGCAGCAAGCTCTCCGCTGTGACTAGTCTCGCAATCACAGACGCAATTTTCTCGTTTCAAAGGCAGCAGAGGTAAAACGTGAGAAGAGCAAATAAAAGAGCTAGCAGGCTGACGTGATTGAAGGCTGCTAGACTCAGTAGGCAAGTATCTGGGCTAGGCTTCTTTCAAGACGCAATACATTCGAATAAATTGCCTATATTAGGTTCAATGGAGGCAGGTCTCAATCTGTGAATTCGTTCTCTCTCTCTCTCTCTCTCTCTCTCGTTGTCTTTACACCCATTCGATTCAGAGAGTGTACGTTAGCACCGCCCCACCCCCTTCTATTGCAAAGGCACTGTTTAGCACAGGCATTGAAGGTCTCAACCACTCGCTAGGAAATTTTCAACCCGCAGTTCGAACAGCTTCATTTTATTACACACCGAATTTTCTTCTCTCCCCCCCCCCCAAATCTTGCGCACCTTTTGATACCGGATTTGCGAAAACTATTCGTACCGTTACGTGACCTCTTTTGACTTCATGTAAGCAAACAATGTCAGAAAAAAATATATATAACTTCTGTGTTCTGTGAACAAGATGAATGGAAAACTGCATTTCATCATATTACTGCATTTCAGTTCACCTATAATTTCTTTTTTTAATGTTTATTCTACCATGAAACAGTGAAAAAGAAAAACAGATGAATTTCCTTTCCATGAAGGGCCTTTCATTAGGCCTACTTGATTATCACTCAAAGTGTGTATCTACGCATATTATGTTGCATTAATTAAAATGATGTGTTCCTGAATTAAGCGATTCTGGGGTAAGTGCGAAATTTTGTGGCTATCCGTCTGTCGCGGCCAAGATATTAAGGGAGCTATCAATCTTCCTTCCCCCCCCCCCCCGGGCTTGTCCCCATGTTGTCACCGAAATAGCCCAGATTCCTCAGGGTCAAGGGATCCGTTTTACATTGATAAAGGCGGGGTTTTTCCACCGTAACAACTTCTCTGGTGGGAGCGCAATGTAAAGGGTCGACTGACTAGTCAACAAACTGTCTATCACTGGTCTTCATCCATGCATGACATACATGATGAATACATATCGGCCTTTTCAAATCATAACCTAACTATGAATCGTGGAATATGTACATGGACTAGAACCATCCTGTGGAACTTTACTTGATGGAGTGCTCGACGCTTGGAAACATGTCTCTTACTTCCAGAACACCGAATGTTGCATTCCTGGGACTGCTCATCTCCCTGTTCCTATTTTCTGGTAAGTTTATGAAACTTGATCTACTATAAAACTATGACTTATCGTGTGGAACACCCTAACGTAGCAAAATCTGATTTAGGTATGGGTCCTCACAAGCGAGCATTTCCTTATATATGCGACAGGTTGTCAAACGTCAAGTATTAATTACTAGTACGGTACTACTGAATTCTCAACAGACTTTCTATAGGCTTCATTTCTTATCAGATTTCATTTATTTTAGATGCGAAACTAAGAAGTTGTCAATAAGGGAGAGAGTAAGAACAATAAGAACCTAGCAGATTAGTACCTTTCGTTTTCCTTTTCCATTCAACAGCAGGTCATCACCAGTTAAATTTGAGGAGAAAATAATGACAATTGTTATGTTTGTATTTCGAATTCCACTTAAATCAACTGTTCTATACGTAACACGTATGCACACTAGCTATTTTTTTTTTTTTTTTTTAGTTTCACTTTTACAATGATCATGATGGTGAACAGGGTGAAGGAGAAAGCTGTATATCACGATTGTTCAATTTAATTGTACGAAAAAAAAAACGCTCCAAGGAGTTTACAAAGGTACCGGAGTAGGTACTCCCAGTATGAAGGACTTCCGTGGTTTTCACTTTGTTTCGCCCCCATCTTTATCAATCGATCGATTCGTGACAGAGTTCCACATTCATGACATTGTGTAATTTTACTTTTGAAGAAGAGCCCTATAAAACACCAAATACCTGAGCAGAAAATGCAAAAATGTTTACACATGGTATGTATATAGTTGTATCAGTATTTGTAATTTTGACAGTTTGATGCTGAAATTCTTGTAAGGAAATTAAGCACTAAAATCCTTAAATATTCAACATAATAAAAAAAGTTCAAAATTACTGCTTTTCCGTGCAAATTTCCAACTTTTTTTTTACTTCTCAACGCACTTCCTATAAATTTGTATTCATTTGAAATACACGACTTTTTCATAAGAAAAATATATCAGTAAAACGAAAAATATCAATTTTGAAGAAGAAAAGCCGGTCAAATAAGGTTTTGAAATATTTTCTACCATGAATAGGTTAAGGATTCGCTTTCAAAATTGTTCTCATAATAGGTGCTAGAGATGTCGAGCCGTTTAGCCGAGCATATAGGGATTTCGATATAGTGTATAACGTCCCAGCTCATTTACAGTTGATGGAACATAACGTATTTTGTGGATATCTCCTATAAGTAAAAATAGCAATTCAGCAATTCAGCTAAGACAGCAGGCCGTGGTGTTTGCCCTGGTATAAAGAACTTTCAAAACCATAGCAAGCGAGCAAAGCGTGCAAGCTATTTAAAAAAATATTTCTGCTTCCGCATGCATCATTTCTAAAGATAGTATAGCCTTTTTGTCGCTTAATAGCTTGTTTCAACAGAGTTTGAAATATAAGTCAAAACGGCGTCCCGGGGGCGCGTTTCCGGTTTACACTGTAGCCTAGGCAGTTTTTCGATTAATTGCATCAAACGTGCTGGTTTCAAAGTCTAGGTTTCGTTTCAGCCATATAGAGATACGAACCATAACCACAGAAATATGTCTTTTATTTCTGTGACCATAACACCGGCCATAACATGAATCTCTGTTTTCAGCTCTCAGATCCTACGCCTGTACGCGCGTTTTCGTTTTACACCGTAGCGTAGGCAATTTTGCGGGGAAAAAATGTGAAGCGCTCTGGTGGAAGAGTCTATCTCCTATACGCGCATTCATGACCACAAGCAGCGCTAAAAACTAAACTTTTGCTGCTTTCACACCAAGGTACGGTCGCTGAGACCGGTCGCTGCAACCGATGAAATCATAATGTGAAAGCATTTCATCGGTCGCTGAGGTACTTCAGCGACCGATCGCGACCGATGCAAGCTAGATGTGAAAGCACAATCGTACTCAGCGACCGATCGAAATGCAATGACCCCCATACATGCCTACGCACTATCTCTACTTCCGCTTCCGGATAGGTCAGCTATACAGCGACCGATCGCTCTGGGCCTGACCAAATTTTGACGGAGGTGTGAAAGCACGTCCGATCGGTCGCTGGGTACGGTCGCAGCGACCGGTCGCAGCGACCGTACCTTGATGATGTGAAAGCAGTAAAAGTGCGGTAACAGTCAGCGAGCAGTATCGGTATATACGTAGGCAGGGAGAGATCAGAGAGATAAGATCAGAATAGTGCAAAACAAAGAAATGCATGAAGAAAGAACAGTGGATATAGAATTCATTGTATTTCTTCGATGTTTTTTTAATTTCTTTTATCAATCCTCAGTTTAAAACAAAAGTAACTCTTGGGGATTTTGCTTTCAGTTGTGCTGCTCAATTAAAAGCGAATTAAATCTAACTAAATAAGAAAAACCACATGTGTTACTGTCTTTCAAGTTTTTGTTGAGGACTCGCCTCTTTTCAGAAGTTTTTGATTACCAATTGTTTTATGGGTAACATGTTTATGCAGTAGCTCTGTTACATCATGCGTAGTACAGTAGAGTATGATCTTTATAACAGTTCGCTAGGAATATAATTAATATTATCGTCTTCCTTTCTTCATATTTTTTTTTGTTCTTTTTTCCTTTCATTTATATATACATTTCTTTTTTTCCTTTCATTTATCCTCTTCTCTTTGCGTATGTATCCATCTATCCTCTACTTCTCTTTCCTTATTTTTTGTTAACTTAGAAAACGCGCGTCCCAGGGAAGTTTGTACGCGACGCTGGACAAATATTTCAATTTCGGGACGGTAAAATACGTGACGGCTAGTCACCCTCTTGGACGGTCCTTCCATAGAGCAGGATAGGTCTTGATTGCACTAGAATTGCACTAAAATTGTGCTGATGGAAAATATATATAATATGATCTCGCACATAAATCTTTCAAGAAAATATCATAGCGTGAGAATTATGTTCAACACGTTTCATGTTAGTTTTCCTTTTTGCTGAAAAAAAAAAATACTGGAAACTATGTGAGCTTTGACAATCCTTCGTGTACTTTCCTGTGCCCGAGCCGGTTTTCCCAAAATCTATCAACGATTTCTGAGGGAAAACAAATGGAAATAGAAGTTTCCCTCCCAAATCGTTTTCCCGCCGGTCTCTCTCTCTCTCTCTCCCTCTCTCTTTCTCTCTCTCGCTCTCGCTCTCTCTCTCTCTCTCAAGCTATAGTGATTTTTCTTTTTTTTCTTTCATCTGGGCCAATGAATCAAAAAGGATGATTAAAAATTTGTAAGCGCAACATATGGAGTGCAGCAGATCATAATACTTTGTGTTATCCCTTTGCCACAAAAGTCAATTCATATGCAAAGTGAATAATAAATTACTGCTTTCGTGCCCATGAAATACTTTTTAAGAAATCATCATGTCGTTGACCTTTATGGAAAGTTTCACTCGTCAGCCGTCAATAGAAGAATGAAACAAGACGATGTCACGTACTGATAAATCCAGTATTGGGTTATGTGCCTCAAATTTTATCTGGATAAAGTAATACTGCATGGTTTTATTCTGTCTTTTTAATTAATAGAAAGTACATTTCTTATCTTCACAGATCTAGGTGTTGGAACAGCTGAGCAGATTGTTGGCACAGAATCACATGTTGTTCTTAAGATAGGAACTATAGGTATTCTACCATGTCGTATCCAGAGGCGAGGATACTCAGTTGAGTGGAAACGTCAGCTATCGCCTGAAACTAAGCTCCTTGTATCACTTGACCCATTCTTCAATGTCGGTAAACGTGATGGGCCTGGTTATGAGGCAGGGTTGTTCAATATCACGGAGGACTACTCCTTGGTCATCAAAGACGTCAAAGTGAAGGATGAAGGGCTATACATGTGTTCATTTTCGGACTACCAAACGGGAAATACCTTCAGCAACAGTACAAGAGTCTCTGTACAAGGTTAGATAAGCACGGGAAAATGGAACAGAGACAGGGGGGGGGGGGGGGAGAGGGGGTGAGAACTAGAAGAGAGAGAAAAGAGAGAGTGAGATCAACAGAGAGGACTAACAGAGGGATAGGCGGAAAAGAACCGAGGGAATAATTTATACCTTTTATGACCGCGCGTAATCATAAATACGACATGCCAGCCAACTTCCCAAGTAATCTGCTAAGAGTGCTCAGTGACTGTCTAATATGGTAAAATACTTAGCCCTATAAGATTAAATTGAATACCGAAGTTGGCTAAGTATTTCACGTAAGTCGGAAACTGAATAAAAGACTTGAAATTATGGCTTATAAAGTATCAAATTGAATACCGGCCAAGTTCTGAATGGGGATTGTATTGAATCAAATTTATTTATTTATTTATTTATTTATTTATTTATTTATTGATTTATTTCACATTTTTACCCTGAGTAGCCTGTTCAGTTTAATACAGAAAATTACATGATACACAGAATTTATATACAATAAAAATGAAATAGAAAAACAGAAAAGAAAATTACTGGTCTTCCACAGGGCTTTGCATTATACAAATACAGATATAAATACACTTCATGAACACAATCATAACACTATCTTAAAAACATTACAAGTTAATACACACAATTTAATCATATGAAAAGAGAGAGAAACGGTGGGAGACGGTGAGAGAAAAGGGAAAAGGGGTGAAGATGATAATGAGAGCAGGATAAGAACAGACTAAAATGAGGAGAAAGGTGAAAAAAAAAAATTTAGTATTAAGGGGAGGGAGAAAGAGAGTGAGACAGAGGGGGAAAAATGTTTAGAGAACATCAAAAGCAATAAATAGGCATGACAGGGTTCTCTTATATTTTCTGATTAACGAATCGTATTTCATTTTCAGATAAACGAACCTTATTTCATTTTCGGATTAACGAACTCTATTTCATTTTCGGAGAATCGACAGCTGAAGCATTTTATTCAGTGACAAATACGAAGCTCGGTGAAAGTCTCTCTGCTCTAGATTAATCTAATACTTTGCTAGACCTGGGCCAGTTGCATAAAACTTACCATTGATGGTTACTTTGCCATCAGTTATGTCAATAGTAACTTCCATGAAAACCTTGAATTTGATTGGCTTTTGCGCAATGTTACCATGGTCATGATGGTAGTTACCACTGATGGCAGAGTTACCATTAATAGTAAGTTTTATGCAACGGTGCCGAGATCAGTTAATCAGTCAAAAACAGCTTTTTATAAACTTTATACGAAGATGGGAATAAAAAAGAACATACAGTTCCTCCAGTTTTTAAGTATGATGTAAAATATTTCGAAGTTTATATTCTACATGACGAAGGAGGTAAAACTCAAGTTGAAAGTAAAGTTGAAAGTAAAAAGATTACAGGAAGTCATTAAAATTTATGTTCTCTAGAAATGCAAAATGTCGGCAGATTAAGACAGCTTTTGGAATTACCATTCTAAACACCTCCTTATCAACAAAATTGCCTCAGTAGTTATAGAAGGCGGTTTTACACCTACCCGATCAGGAAAAAATACCTGGTATTTTCTGATCCAGTATTATACCCCGATCAGAAAATAGCAGGTATTTTGCCAGTGTGAACCAAAAGTTCTAGTAATATCCCCCAAAGAAAATTACCTGAAGTTTAGTAGGTACTTTCTCCAGTTCCAGGTATTTTCTCCAAGGTCGCAGGGATATTTCCTGATATCTAATGTGAAAGCGAATTGCGGGAATTTCTTATGGGCCTTATACACATGTTTTTAAGTACTAGAACTTTTCTGTGAAGGGAGGTGTGAAAGCACGAAATGATTATTTGGTATTTCGGGGCCTGAAAAAATTCCTGTAGTTTACAGGTATTTTTCTTGATCACACTATGAACATGGCGGACAAAGAAAGTGGACAAAATAAACAACCTCTCATTCTACCCTTCACAATGGTTCTGGTAGTCAAAAGAACATCCCTTCACAGCTATTATGTTTAATCATGTACTTCCAGGTGAATATGCATGTGACACCTGTTCCACATATTTTAGACAATAGCAGTGAAGGGATGTTCTTTTGACTACCAGAACCATTGTGAAGGGTAGAATGAGGGGTTGTTTATTTTGTCTGCTTTCTTTGTCCGTCGTGTTCATAGTGTCAGGTAGGAGTGAAAGCACCTAGAGATGTGGTTATTCTGACAATTTGAAATATGCCTATTTCAGACGACATTCCTAAGAATGCATACCGTAGCTCTACAGCCGTTCGGTCGACGAGGCTAAAGCTGGAAATTTCAGCGTAGGAAGTCTGTTACCCCACAATACAATACCAGATGTGAGCGGATTTGAAAGGACATACCCATTTAATAAGTAATCCGACACAGTGACACACCGTGGGTCAAAGCATGGGAGGGAGCACCGAATGGAAAAAGTGTGTAACATGAGGAGTGAGGGTGTGTGCGTATGTTTAGGTGCGGGCGGGGCTATCGAAACTATCGATTACTCGAAATTAATGTATAAAGTACTCTAAGATATTAAATGAAGGAATAACTTCTAAATCATGTTATAAAATCTCTATGGATGACATAAAAGATGCTTTTGCATTTAGCCACGTGCAAACAACACATTTGGATAACGCATCTGGAATTGCCACCTACTTTTTGACCGCGCGATTATGCAGTTTAGATGGTAAATTACGTGAATTTTTGTTTAAGTTATTACATATTATTCTTTATTGTAATGATGAACAGTATCAATCTGGCTTTTTATCAACTGATTTATGTTCTTTCTGTGGAAAAGAAATTAAAGTACATGTATATCGTCATATTATACGCATATATTATGTACATATTATACATTATGAAGTTTCAGTTTGTTAAACTAAAAAA
Source organism: Echinometra lucunter (assembly GCA_029962745.1). Taxonomy (NCBI): domain Eukaryota; kingdom Metazoa; phylum Echinodermata; class Echinoidea; order Camarodonta; family Echinometridae; genus Echinometra; species Echinometra lucunter. Next base: position 1,366,355 of record CM057162.1, on the reverse strand, counting down.
AATGGCAAGAAATAGGGGAACAAACGAAACTGAAGCAATTAAATGATTTAAAAGGGGAGGAAATTTATATTTGGCTCAGATGGAAAATTCAGAAAAAACATAAATGAAGAGTTCGAATGCAAAAAGCGATATATCCAAGTTTGTCAAACTGAGATATTTGCAATTAAAGATCCAAAGAATAAAAAAGACAATAAGAAAATGTATGTTATTTTTGGCGATAACTTAAGCAATATACCATTATATGTATGAGCAATATATCATTTGAAAAGTATTGTTTCCTGTTATGTGATGGTGACCTTTTAGATTTAAAAAATGGCGTTTATCGCTTTTTTTTCATTTTAAACTGTGCACTTTAACTGTTTAAATAAACTCATAAAATATATGATATACAATGCGAGGTCTAAAGGAACGCCCGCAACAAAGAAAGAAATCTAAAGTGCGCTTAAACAATAGCTCGAAATAAGTTAAGCCTACATTTTTAAAAAATGAATTATTTAAAATTTTGGACGGATGGAGGCTTACACGATAATACCACATAATTAACTCGAAAGAATTATATTTACTGATACAATTGCCCTGTATACTTCAATTCTACACCTACCCAGTTTTAATCTAAACCTTATTCAGTTAATTTGCACTGTGATTGCTTAGTTATACATGTTTATGGATGGCATGTTATGTATATCATTAGCATGGTGTTACTGCCATGTTGAATTATATTGCATACTTTGCTTAATTTGTAATATTCATTTTGAAAAACTGAATTAAGGAATAAAAAAGTATTAAAGGGGGAAAAAAGGCTTTTAAAGCAATATTCCACACTATCTCTTTAAACATTTGGTTATTGTCGGAAATCTTGAAATAAACATTCATTTTCTTGATTACCGTTTCAGTTCGATTTCAAAACAATTTAATTACTCTTGATTCACTTTCGTAAGTTTTTTCGTAGTTAGGCAACTGATCCGACAAGGTATGACTATGACCCTAAAAGTCACGCAGCTTTACTTATAAAGCGTACTCAACTGATTCAATCGCCGAGGCGAGATGCCGCCTTTTTGGTCATGAGTCAATTAAGGCAGTCTGCAATTAATCATATTGAAGGTGAAAGAAGATATTGAACACACTACGGCATAATATGGTGCTTTGGTTTGAATATCTGTTCAGTGTTACCGACATACAACTTAATTAAATTGGTTTCGTCATCACAGATGGAAAAGAACTGGACATGTTTTACCCGCAGCAGAAAAAGTATGTCCATTTTGGTCATGTGACCATATTGAATACACGACAGTACAAATAGTCAGCAGCAGATACTGGGGTTTGAAAAGCCCGATATGTGCTACTTTCATTACAACCTTTAAAAAACATTCTACTCTTTTTGAAGAGCAAGAAAAGAAACATGCCATTAGCAGAGGGGATACTTGTTTCGTGAGAATAATTAGCATTATCATGATTGTGACATCAGATATGATCAATTTCATTTGAATATTATTACAATTAAAATTGCATGTCGTACGTGGAGTTGTTAAAGAACATTGACTGGGAATTCATTTCATTGAGAAAGTTTTTGAGTAGAGTCATTTCACGAAAAAAAAAATGCATCAGCATCTCACAAATTGCAACAGAAAGCATTTCAGTTATTGTATCGCAAAAATATGGTTTTGACATGCCATATGTCATGTATGTGTTGTTCCCAGTGTGTAAAAATGTCGAAACCTATCCTAAATCAGTGAATATTATTTCTCTATTTTTTCATGTACAGGACAAGAGTGTCTAATACAAGGTAAAACCAGTGCCATCTGAAAGAGCTCATTGTGTTTCTATACAATTGAAAATATTCCATCCATCCAAGGCTAAATTTGGAAAGTGCCTGATTGCTTTGTGTTGCCGTGATTGCTAAGTTCGGTACAAAGTTCATGCTGCGTTCGCTGGAACACTCCGCCAACTTATAGTTCATCTTCAAATATCACTGTTATACCTTAGACATATCGCCAAACCGATTCCCCACCGATCCCAATCCAAACGATTCTTTTCCATTCCCGTTAATGTAATGCATTTCTGACGTCTGTTGTTGGTCTGACGTCGGTGTGTCATCTGTGACTGGGTCTTAACCTTGCATATTTCCAAACCAGTGCAGTTTAATTGTCTGAATGTTATGCATATCACCTTTTCAAAAGAGCTCTTTGAGCGTTTCGGGTGATGTAAAGGAAATGGAATGTTGTTTCTTAATGGTAATATCTGCTACTCTTCTTCTGAGTTCATAAAAAAGAGGTCCAGAAATATCTATCTCTCTGACTTCCACCCCCCCCCCCCCCTCCTTGCGCTACCCTTCTCCACTTCCTCTGCTAGAGAGTTAAGGGGGGCTTAGAAAGCTACATGTATTACCACATCTCGCCTTTAATTTGTAAGTTAGATTATCGAGACGGCCAAAACAAAAAAATATCAGAATGCTTAGGCAAAGAGAGCAAAAAATAGGATTTTACGAATGAAATATCAGTGGTGAACTATCCATGGAATTATGAGATAGAATGTTTCTTTTTGTGATTGAAATTCACATTTACTTCCTTCTCAGACAATAACATAATGTACAATGGCGAACACCCGAAAACTAGAGCTTGTGATGGGGACGCCAAAGACATAATTACAGTAACATGTAATGCACGAATATACAGACATTATTTGTTTCAATATGGATATGCTTGCCTTTATAATGTTCGAGTGTACTAACTAATTTTGTTCTTTGCAGTGTCAGGAAGAAAAATGCGAGGTTGCACCAAAACAATCACAACCTTCTTCCTTCAGTCAGGGAAACTCTCGACTTCCCGGGAGAGGTCATAATCCCCGAAAGTAGACTCATTACGTCGCAAAACGCAATCGCCGAGGATCCCTCCGCTGAGAGAGACTGTACAAAGTAATGGTCCGTGTTCGATATACCATTTTTTTGCCTCGAGCACAGGCGAGAAATTTAGTTTTCTTTAACATATTTGCGTATAAATATGATACACTATGTTGGTTATCTTTAAATGATTTTTTTTTCTTTAACGGTAGGCTTATATCACACACAGACGATTCACTTTGTACAGTTTCTCTCAGTGGAGGGATCCTCGGCGATTACGCAGTGTCACGTAATAAGTCCACTTTCCGAGTGGGGAGTTTCCCTGATCTGATTGTACAACGCCTACTCAGCTTGTTGTACTCATGTCTATGTGAGCTAAACGTGCGACATTCGTACCATTGCATGCTTACCAGGCCCCGTAAGCGTCTTTTTTTCCCTACCGTTACTGCGTAAAATTGCAGAACTTCACTCAGGAAGCGACTAGTGCGAGAGGCTGTTATCAATATAGAGAATATGATTTACGCAGTACACCCGCACTACGCATGCGCGTGGACTTAGTTCGTCGATCGCGTCGGCTTGCAATGCATGTGATATGGGCTAGCTGCGTACACATAATGTAAGCTAGATTTGAAGAAAAATAACTATATCAAAAGTCACTCATACTTTGTGGTAGAGAATTATGAGAGGTTTATATAGTTTTGGATGGAATTGTTCATGTATTGAAGAGCAGCTGACACCGCGATAGTTGGTTGATGGACGCCCCAAGCTTCGGGCGAAAAGCATAGTGACACCTTTACATTCAGCCATGCTTTCAGCGTAAGTATTCGTACTAGGCCTACTACTACTAGTTGGAGACGTCGGAAGTCCACGCGCATGCGTACTGCGTGTGTTCTGTGTAGCCTCTCGCACAAGTCGCTTCCTGAGTGAAGTTCTGCAATTTTACGCAGTAACGGTAGGGAAAAAAAAGACGCGCCCCGTAATCTCCGCCATTTTGTCCGGGACATTTGAACACGATTTGAACGCTTCCCGAAGCCCATGAATAATTCATTTTGGAAGATGCTCCCCGAGGCCGCATATGATTTCCACGCAAAAGAAACGCACAGTACAGCGCTGAGCATGCGCATTAGGTAGAGGTCAACTTGCATTATCTATTCATATATGTTGATGTATTCATGCGTAAATTTATTTCGACGCAGCAGAATCGGCGAATCAGTGTCCTTCAATTATCTAAATATAATGCAACTAATATGCCAAATGAAAAAGCAGTGTGACGTTGTTGATGTCTGGTTTCATCATAGCGTTTCATTCCTGACGATTACTGGTACAATCACATACCAAACTTAGAAATTTTATAAGTAATACTCAGAATAAGTAAGGAGCTGCTGGTAACTCCTTGGAAGAACTGACCATTCCATATTATGTTAGATATAATCAGGGTTTCCCAGGACTTAAAAAATAAAGAGAAGACGTGTGTGTGGGGAGCTAGAGGGAGATTGAGAAAGAAAGAAAAATCATAGAATGAAAGGCAGGAAGAAATATACTAGATAGGGAAAAACGATATCTTGGAGGAAGAATGATCTCTCAGACATTCCTGTCTTAAATGATTAGACTTATTTCTGCATTTGATAGACTCTTCGGAATTCTTGATGGTGTGAAAAAAGTGAAAAAGGGAGAATTTGGACAGTAACATTATATTCAAGTATCAGTAATCATAAGGTAGTAAACTGGATCAGATGCTGCAAAATTCAGCAATCGTATGCAAACGTATCAGCGGGGGGGGGGGGCAAGGCGATGACGGGAGGGTAGGGGGATTTTTTTTTTTTAAATTCGTGCATGAAAATGATATTTTCTGCACACTAAATTTCAGTATTAGGTGTAACTTACATGAGATGAGGCATATGCTATTTTTTTTTGCTCGCCGATCAACAGGCGGGGGGGGGGGGGGGGGGGCATGGGCCCCCTAGTGCCTCCCTTAGCTGCGCCCTGATTAAATCTAATATCATGTGAGATCAGATCAGTTTACAACCAGAGCTTTCAACCAAGATGTTACCTCTTCTGCATCATTAATATTATTATGCTTTCTAAAGAAAAAAAAAAACATTAAAATGTTAGACCCCCCCCCCCGAGTCAATAGTCGTTTTACCAGCTGATCAGTAGGAGTTGCTGTGCTGAATTATCTGTTTTTACTTTGAAATCCATACAAGGCGGGTAAAAGAATAAAGAAGGCCCCCCCCCCCCAAAAAAAAAAAAAAAAAAAAAAAAACAAGAACGAAAGAAAAAGAAAACAAATGTGTACAAGGTATAATTGGCAAATGTTTTCCCCGGTGGCTTCTTCACTCTCTCTCCTATTCTCTCTCCCATTTTCTCTCCCTCTCTTCCTCCCTCTCCCTCCCTCCCTCCCTCCTTCTCTCCTTTCCTCTTTCCCGAAAGTCATATCTTTATATCGTTCATTTCTTTTTATATAGAAATCTTTATTACCATCTCCATGATCTCACGTCATCTCTCTTGTTATCTCTTCTTTTGAGATATATATTTATCTGTCACTCTCTTATTTTGTTTCACAGCAATTTCTAAACTATTTAATCATTTTGCTTACAGAAAACAACAAAATAATTGGATAACTGGACGTTCAAAAGATTAAGTTAAGTTTATTAGCATCATTATGGCAATGATGAATTTATCATGTTTACATGTTAACTGATCAAGTCTGCAATCTATTACAGATCTATGCCCAGTGTAGGCCTAATGATCAGCTTTTTGGTAATGCTATAACTAATTTTCACAAGCTTGTGATTGCTTTTACCTTTATGTTTGTATGTCATTCTTGCATACAAAATATATTTCATGACTAATTCATTAACATGAAAGTAGAAGTTTCTAATCTTATTATACCTTCAGAAGAAGTAGCCCACATTTCCACAACACTGTCAGAATTGGAAGAGAAACTAGCCAATTTCAATTTGAAATGGAATATATTTGTGTGAAACTATTATGTTACTAAATTTACAATACTCCAAAAAATAAGTGAAAATGAATGGTTGTACTCTTAAAGCGTCAGGAAGAAGCGAAGCGTTTACAAAAAAAAAAGAAAATAAGAAAATTTATGTTGAATATGTCCTATTTGATCATAAATAGGAATGTACTGGGATCTAAAACTTTATTTAGGATTGTTTTTCTGTGGCTTACAGCAAGATTGAGTGCCACTTGCAAAAGTGGGCTAATATCTTTAATGCATGAAATTTTTTGGCAAATATATTTTATAAACTGATGCACAGATATCCTATTGTACTCTATGGAGTTAAAAAAAAATATGACCTATGCTACATCATACAATTCTTGTTAAAATCAGGATTTTACTCAACACATTTATCCACTATTCCAAACCTCCAATTCACGGAATTGAAAGAATTTTTGCATATTGGGAGTGAAAACAAGAACAAAGATTATCTTAATTTCCTTTATATACACATAAGGCCCTTTTCATGCACCGAAATCAATAACCTCTTTACAAATTCGTATCCTACAGGTGATTTGTTACAATTGAGCGAACTTACAGCTGTGTTGAAAAATAGAAACTTCCCGTTAAAGCTAAAAAAAAAAGGGGGGGGGAGAATACAGTCAACACAAACACACAAACAAAATACACAAAACAACAACAGTTTTGTGAAGATTAAAAAAGGATCAAAGACCTATCAGCTTGGCGGGCACTTCAGAGATAACATTAGGGGCACTACAATGTCCCAATTTATCTGAGAGAGAAAACTCTATTCTCAATTACGAACTAAAACTTATGATAGATCTGTGCGTAGTAACTAGGGATGTGGCAGGCTAATTAAGGTAAAAAGATTTTGATACAGTCGCTTTTTTTGGCTAAATGTACCTATTACAATAACTTCGGGATATGTGCAGAGTTTGATCTTGTCCATCTGCCATCAACAATGAAGATGAAGAGGTGTGAACTCCTGAATATCTGTTGTATGAAAAAAAATGAAAAAGAACGAAATTAACAAATATGTAAGACATGTGAGGAATGTAAGATACAGATTCATAAACATGTATTTATTATTGCAAAATAAAGCTATCACTATGAACATGGCGGACAAAGAAAGCGGACAAAATAAACAGCCCTGATAGCAGAGACTGGTAAGAATAACATCATATTTACGTCTTTTTAAAGTCGTGTCATACGTCTTATTTACGTATTATATATACGTCTTTAAGACGAAACTTTGCACCAGTACACGACGTAAAATAAGACGTCATATTTTTACGTCAATTTTACATCATATTGGCCGAAAAAAAAGTCTCTATGACGTCTTTACGACCCAAAGGAAGCTCACAGACTGGTAAATATCAGTCATAAAGACGTCAAAGCTTTAAAGTTGGTTTATGAAATAAAGTATTTTAGATTGTATACAATGTCATGACGTTTTCTCTTTGTTAATGTTCTAGCCTATAGACTGTCCTAAACTAGCCCATATCCTAACATCCTACATCCTATACCTAACTACTGCTGCTTTGTATCGACATTACTACATATATGGACTGTAGTGTAGTACTTGAAAAGAAAAAACAGTTAGAAATTACAATTTCTTGATGCATTCTGAAATACCCTGCCCATGATATTAACTGAATGGTGTTTAACATTTAAGTTCACTAAATCTGCAGTGCAATCATTGAATAAAATTTTAAAATGCTAATGTTATCTTCCTTTTTTCACGAAGTTTAGTCATTTCTGGTCATTCAGGAATATTCATGAATCACGATCAACTATTACAATCGTATCCGACGTAAAGCTGACGTAAACACGTCATGTTACGGTCTTGAAAAAAAGTTGTTATAAAGTGGGAAATAATTGACGTAAAAATACGTCTCGTTCTGGTCTTTAAAAAAGATGGTAAAAAGTGGTAAATATTTGCATAAAATAATATATGCCATCTTATGTTCAAACAAAATTTGAGAAAATTTTGGTTATATAAAGACGTCGTAAGATTGTAAAATAGTCGTGTATACGACGTATAATGTGTGGACCAGTTTGTGACCAGTTCCTGACGTCTTAAAGACGTCCGTTTGCTATCAGGGAACCTCTCATTCTACCCTTCACAATGGTTCTGGTAGTCAAAAGAACATCCCTTCACAGCTATTATGTTTAATCATGTAGTTCCAGGTGAATATGCATGTGACACCTGTTCCACATATTTTAGACAATAGCAGTGAAGGGATGTTCTTTTGACTACCAGAACCATTGTGAAGGGTACAACGAGGGGTTGTTTATTTTGTTCGCTTTCTTTGTCTGTCATGTTCATAGTGTATGTACGCGATTGGATTCAATGAATACATCTGTTCACAAACTCGTCTTCTGGAAGGGCCTTCTCAACTACAGTAGCTCCTCTACAGCATAATCTATCAATGATGTTGAGAATTACATTGAAAGCCTTCAAATCCAACTTAAATTGTATCTGGTAATACATTGAACTTGACACAGGACATTCTCTTCTATATTTGTGCCTGGGAAATATTCCCCCCCCCCCCCCCCCGCTAGATTGCTTTATAGACTGTTCATTGTTATTATCGTTATCATTACTATTTGTATTATTATTCCGAAAAACAGGATCCAGTCTGTATACTTAAAAGACTGTGCTTTGACAAAAAGCACAAAGTTCAATCAAGGGCAACTATTATACTCATATTGGCCTATTATTTTACTGTCCTATATCATCATCATTGCTATGTTTATTAATATTGGCATAGATCTAGACCTATAAACAACAGAATCTCATTTACTGGGAAGAAAAGTACCATCCTGAAAAGAAAGAAAGAAAAAAAAAACATTAGTTCAAGTTACATTTCTAGCTAGAAATAAATCTAGACCTGTACAAGATGTCGCTCACTACAGTCACTTTATGCTGTATGCTACGTGCTCAACCCTTAACAGTTACACTGGAAAAAAAATAATAAAAAAGAAATCAAGCTAGCAATAACAAAAAAAAGACAAAATTTATGAGTCAAGCATAAGGTAGCCGCTGTCACTGAACATCGAAGTCGTAATCGAGATTTTTCGCTGTCTGATGTGATTGAAATTCAGTCAGAAATGAGATACAACTGTAGATCTAGTGATTATTTTGTGACAATTTGACGCAGATTTGCTCAACTAACGCTACATCAAGATACGATCTGTGTAACGTTAGTACTCACTAACAATAACACGTAGATCTACAGTTAGTAGGAAAGATTAGCAACGATCTTCGCTAAAAGACTAACGTTAGATCTAGCCTAACTGTTTTAGGTCTGGACTATGTCTACATCTGAATTAGATAGTGGACGGGTCTAACAACAATAACATATTTGCCAAAATAAAAAGGGGGATCAGATTTAACTACTAGTCTTCCGATGTCAACTAATGTTAAACTTTAAATTGAAATGTTACAAGTTTAATCCCAGTAACACGAACAGTTAGCCAGGCCAGCTAACGTTAGACATTTTCCTCACTTCACTTGACGTGGATTTGATTGCCAACATCTTCGGTTCTAACGTTGTAATGTTAGTCTAACTCTAACATTAGGCATAACTGTTACTCTTCAACCAGGTCGAAATAATATTTTCAAGCCAATAGCCAAATTTCTTCATCTAATAGCAGTAAATAGGAAATATTGTTATTGAATATCATGTTAACTGATGGGGGGGGGGGGGGAATAATTCAACAAAAGAACTCCGAGAGTCGGTAGATCCATGAGTACTGCACGAATTTTCTGGTGACGTCCCGCCCGACACTCCGGGCAAGCTGTCAAGACCAAGAGGGTTCTAGTGGCAGTCAAGCCGAAATTAAAGCTCTCGACGATGACAAATGTATTGAAAGTTTGAGAGTAGATTGTCCAAAAATTCATTCATCAAAAAACCTTTACAACTTCTCAAAATGCAAATAAATACCAGTAGATCACTAACAATGTTCGGATTTCTTTTCAATATAAGTGAATTTAAGAAATTCAAGCATAATTACAGTTGTACTCACCGACAAACTTTTCCCTCTAAAATGATCATTCTGTGCGGGTGACGTCATCACAGCCAACTAAGTAGCGGAAGTGACGAAAAAAGGTCATATTTCGTTTCGATCTAGTCATTTGAATATTTACCATGTTCATAAGGCAGGGTCCAATCAAAATGTGAGAATATCGCAGTGAGCAAAAACAAAAATGAATAATGCATGAGGAAGAATCGATATTTTCCATTTTTATGGCTATCGGAATGGTATCGGGGGCTTCGGGAACGTTCAAATGTCCCCCCGGAACTCAGACTGGAATACGCTTAAATACGCTTAGCCTGAATGGTGACACAGTGTTATATATGCAAATGAGGAAAATCCGCGGGTGCTTCATTTCTGTCTATACGGTGTTATATGTCTATGATGCGTACCATCCATAATTTATTGTACAACGCCTACTCAGCTTGTTGTACGCAAGTCTATGGGAGCTGAACGCGCGATATTCGTACCATTGCACTCGTACCATCCAAAATGTACCATCCAAAATGTACCATTGCACGGTTAGCGTGACGTCACAGTAGATTCCCACAAATTACTTCTTTTATTTCTTTTGTGATGTCACAAGTAGCTTGCGTTGTAGACCCTATACGCGTATTGATTTTTGCATGCTCAACTCAGGCTATAGGGCTATGCCAGCAAGTCGCGTTCGCGCACTGCTATAGATACGCGCACGTGCACAGACTATGCCCGGCACGCGTCTTTTTTTCCCCTACCGTTACTGCGTAAAATTGCAGAACTTCACTCAGGAAGCGACTTGTGCGAGAGGCTACACAGAACACTTATTAGGGTTAATAACTGCTTTTCGCCCGAAGCTTCGGGCGTCCATCAACCAACTATCGCGGTGTCAGCTGCACTTCAATACATGAACAATTCCATCCAAAACTATATAAACCTCTCATAATTCTCTACCACAAAGTATGAGTGACTTTTGATATAGTTATTTTTCTTCAAATCTAGCTTACATTATGTGTACGCAGCTAGCCCATATCACATGCATTGCAAGCCGACGCGATCGACGAAAGTTCACGCGCATGCGTAGTGCGGGTGTACTGCGTAAATCATATTCTCTATATTGATAACAGCCTCTCGCACTAGTCGCTTCCTGAGTGAAGTTCTGCAATTTTACGCAGTAACGGTAGGGAAAAAAAGACGCGCCCGGCACCAGCTGCATTTTGCAGTCGGAACTTCTTTTCCTGCTTTATAAACCTTGATTTCTTAACCAAAATGTGACTTTTTTTCTTGATTTTCATCAATTTCTCAGACTTCTCGAATTATCGAAGGTACTCCTCTTTTATCTCAAGTCTAGCTGAGCTACAGAATTCGATGCTCACAGCTTGAAGAAAATGGTTTCTGCCAATTACCCATTTAACCACTATAAGATCAAAATAGGAGGATCTGAAATCGACACTAAATTAAGGTATATTATTATGTTTTGCTAGGTACTCTGACTTGTGATAGGTTATAAGGTCCAGCACTGTCAAAATGCTGTCTATACAGCATCGAATATTTAAAACAAACTCATGTTTGATAAAACTGAATTTTCGGAATCTGAAACAATCTGAATCTGAAACAAAAAACAAAAACATAACATGGAATTCAAAAAGTATGTTGGTCTGTATTGAAATAGAGAGGTGCTATGGAAACCTTACTTTACACTTTGTATCAGAAGTATGGAATATGGTTCTTAACGCACTGCCCAAGTTTCACTGAAATCTGATCAGTTACTGAAAAGTTACACGCTAAAAAGGATAAGAAGTACAATAGGAACCTGAAGATTTTTGATAAAAGCATATTTTCGTCACCCTGGAAACCATCTTGATTTCATGAGAGGCAACTTTTTTCTTGTTAACATGCTGAATAACTTAATTAGCCGGGATGAACGGATATCTCTCTGAAATGCCCTACAATGTTCCTGACTATTCCCTGACTTGTCCCCGTCACTAGTCAGCGACAGTTCTCTGAAAATTGGTCGGGAAAGATTTTGTACCCTGTACCTTGTGTAGAACACTTCCCAGTGGTTCGCTGGGAATTAAGACTGGAAGTATAACTTGGGGTTTAACGAGACTGTTTATATTAGGAAAGATTGAATACTATCTATGATTGTTTTAATTGTTGCGTTGCAGATTTGAAACCTGTACTGGATTTAATTTCCATATTCAGTTGAGGTAGATCAGACCAGATCATTTCAGGGAAGAAGGATTCTGCAAACGATGTTGATGACCACTGAGAGACGATGAATTATTGTTTACCACGTGTCCGCGTACTTATTGAGTCTTTACTCCCTGTTGCGAGTTCGAGTTCAAAGATAAATTCCCCAAAGTCTGGGGTGGAGAAGATTCGGGTAAACGCAACGATGAGCTTTCTTGTAATTCTGTCGTGTGAACTTCATCTAAATTCATCCTTCATAAGTGCAGAGTTAAGTCAGCAGAAACGTAACGCTCCCAGACTCTGGAGATAATCTTGTGGTGGAATATCCAATGCTGCATTAATTAGCTTGTGGAGTGTACTGTAGTTAGTCCTAGTTACAGTCCTTGGATTGCATGCATACTCTCTAAATGCCGTCACATTTCAGTGTTGTCAGCATCTTGGTTTCGCTGGACTTTGACGTGAAGTCACCTGAGATGAACCTTGCTGCACTTCCCTACACTTTTTGCAGCAGATCCCTGTTTTTCTTTGGTCCCAGGGATCCACGCCAAACTGGCATATTCTAGGTGGGGTGGAACTACGGTCATGTACAGATTCTCTTGCAACTCCTGTATCAGGAGGAGAAGTTCCTTTTAAAGATATCAAGCATCCTGGTTGCTTTACTGCACTGCCTATCCCATTCCAGATTGTTGTGAATTGTCACTCCTAGGTAGTTCTCTTCGACTTCTACAAGGGGAATGCCTGTCATCTGGTAGCCAATCTTCTCAGCATTTCGTTTTCTGGGATCCTGATAATTTTTCATTTCGATGAGTTGAATTTCATGCCCCAACATATTTCAGCATATTCAAAAGATCTCACCCAAACAATTTTTGCAGCCTGACAGCAAACCGATCGGAAACCTCAAAAACTGACAGCAAACCGAACCCTGCTACCATCATCCGAAATTCTGTATACAGAATTTGTGGGTATAGGGTCTGTTTGGGGCTGGTATGGAGGTAACTGCAGTATAGATTAAGAAATTTGTCTTTCATGCTCGGTGTTGGTGTTGCTAACTATCAACTGACGTACCGGTGATGGGGGGGGGGGGGAATAGGCCTGCCCTCAAAAATATTCACAAAAGGGTTTTGTGGAATTTTTGTTCATTTTTTATTTTTTTTTTTGGGGGGGGGGATTTTTTCAACGTTGCCATTTGCAGAGTATCACATTAGTATATTCCATGAGAAAGTATTATGATAATACTGAAATCATTGAGTGCCATCTTATTTTTCACCACAATCAACAATCCTTAATTTTGTTTAGGGTAAAAAAGTTAAAGAGACATATAGGACATACATAAAGGTTGATTAATGCATATCTTTAATTTTACCCTAACTTGCAATACCGAACTTTGCAAAATAGCAGCAGCCCCCGCCCCCAGTGGCGTAGACAGGTTCTTACACCTGGGGGGGGGGGATGATTTGCCGTTTACGAGAAATTGAGGATCAATTTCGTATACACAAGCCCCCTAAGCTCCGCCATTATCTTTCGTCCATTAGAAGCCGAAATAAGCCCTTCTAAATAATTCATGAGCTGTCATGAATTATGCATTTTGTGAGATGCTCCCCTTCACACATCGTACCACATGACAAATAGTACGCAATGCGAAACAATGCAGACATCAGCGCGAGAGGAAAGGTCAAATCACGTTATATATGTATTTATTGTAATTTTATTCACACATTGCGCGCTGCCCGCGCAAGGGATGTAGCAAATCAACTTCGACCATTCTGATGCGCCAGTCAACGCACTTAAACTGGTTATCGATCACAAAAAAGATAATAGTACGGGGGGCGGAGCCTCCGATCTATCATTCTTTTTTTCTCGTTTACGTGACTGGGTACCCAACATCAGTATTAAGCTATTATATCTTGTGGTCGAAACACATTTTCTCCATGAAGGTCTGAACCCTTAAATGAATTACCTATCTGTTATAATTTCTTTCTAACTGTACTTCAGTCTTTGTGTACACCTATTTAACTTTAAAATTCACTTTCATTCATTATCGAATCCAAGCATCCATTTATTTATTTATTTTTTTTTTTGTTCACTCTCTTTTGCAATACTCCTTTCACCGGCTAATCTGGGAGGTGGGAAGAGATTATGAAGGCACTCTGATTGTGGAGAGAAGGGGAAAGAGAGCTCCAAGAAGAGGGGATAGAGGGGGAAACTGATCTGATAATAATCAAGTAGAAGAGAAAGGGGGAAAATAAAGAACTAAAGAAATAATGATCACACATATTGCCCCATTTGCTGTACATGTTACTAATTCCATTTCTGCTCTCATACCCTTCAGTCTTAACTAGCTCATTCACAGATTTTACTATCAAAAATACTTCTTTTCAAGATATCCACTCTTTTTCACTCGGCACAGTTGTTCACTTTCTTTCTCTTGTAAGCTTTGCTAGAGCAATTTAAATTTGACACATCACTTCTATCTTTTCACCTTCTCAAGCCTTCACATTTTCGGTTTACCTTCATGGCCGTACGCAAATAGGGGGCAGTCCCCCCCCCCCAAAAAAAAAAAAATTAACCCCCCCTTTTTTTTTCTTAATTTTCCTTTTTTTTGGGGGGGATGCCCTAAATTACACCCAGATCATTCTATTTCAATTCTAAAAATGCAAAAGTTCCCACTCGGTCACTTTGTTCCCTTGCTTGCACATTTCCTAAAAACTGAACAAATTCTTGCCCCCCCCCCTCCAGGAAAAATTCCTGCATACGGCCTTATTTACCTTTAACAACCCTTCACACTGCACATGCAGGTACATTGCACCCCCCTAAGCATACTATCTTAAGGGATAATATTTTTAGTACACAATATTTCTTAAAATGCTGTAAAAACCGGTTAATCTTCCAGTGTTCAATGCATGTAGGGGGGGGGGGTCTAAAATAAAGATAGGCCATTCAGTCATTTGTGGATAGTAAACTTTTAATTAGAATAATAATTTAATGATTCAACACATTTTAACTTCAAACATACAAAACTGAACTTACCTCGATGTAACATTTGCAGGCATCTTGCCAATCTTCATAGAAGTCTAGGGGTTAATGAATTCCTACATTCTTTGATTTAGATTCCTATAAAGCAAATATAAAGTAAAAGCCTTTCTTCTCAATTCTAAATTTAAGACGGCAGTTGACATTGTGTCCATTTAATTATGTACACATATAACTCATGCAAGATGAGTTGACTTTAATCATTTAAAAAAATAAGAAATTCCCAAATATTTACTCTGTAGCTTTCATTTAATGTGATATTCAATGGGACATTTAGTGATAAATTATATCTTAAAATCATCTCTTTGAAAAAATCTTTGCTATCTGAAGAAAGCATTATCAGGGAGTAGATGTCATCTGCAGTCACCATCAAGGTGACAGGAAGGATGAGCCAAAGTCATAATCCAGAACTCTGTGGAGAAAAAAAAAACCAAAACACAAACATAATAAATATATATCAGATGCATTTAATAAAGATTAGTCACACAACATTTAGAGACCTGCAAGAAGGACTAAAATGCACAAGGTAGGAGTGGGCAAGTGAAGAAATCCAGCTACACATATTTTATCCTACAGACATTTTAGAATTTCATGTTTCTGTTAGCCCAACTGGAGCATACATGATGCAGACAAGATATAAAATGAAAAATACTTCTGAAGTAAACTAATTCTCATACGGTAATTTAGTAATACTTGGTAATGAAAGGGACTTCGAGTCACAAACAGCATTGGACGGGTCAGATTATGCACTGCATGATGTAATGTTACTGAAATCTAGTAAATGTAGGCCTAAATACATTTATTTTGTAGACCACTCTATGAAACCAATTAAAGTACTTTGGTAAACTAGAAAATCTCATCTATGACAGTAAATCACATCTAAGACTGCTTACACCTAATGTGGTCAATGATGGTTAAGGGTTACTTATAGTTATAGCAGCAAACTTACACTCAAATGTTCAAGTCATACATCTCATAAGTTCCTCTCAGGATTTGTCAATTCCAGTCTGCATCAATTATCTGCTATGGCATCATGCTACATTAAAAGGAAATTTTAAAAATATGACTGAATAGGGTCTCTACATAAGCTAAATAACCTACTGCATAATAATGTTTAAATGAGATAACCTTCATACACATGAATGCTTTGAAATTGGGGAGCACTGATACAAATGGACATTAATCTACACGACAGCGAAAGGCACATGGGAGCTTAAATCTAGATAAAAATTTGCATTCATAACTAAAATTGACAACTGAAATTTTTCAGTTTCAATTCAGAACCCATACAATGAAAAATTAGTGTGCCGACCTGTTTACACACTATCTACATTTCGCAATAAATGTTGTCTATTGATGTGCACTAGGTGTCTCTCTCCTGTACAAAGGATTTCTGTGAAGTCTCCCCTATGTCAAGTTTTGTCAACACAGACAAATTTTGTTATGGAGGAACATGGGAGAGGGAAAATATTTACATGTGCAATGAAACATACTTTACAAGATATAGTTAGAGGTATGAATTTGTGTTACGAGTCTCCTGGAAAAGTTAGTTGTTAGTTGTTACCTGTCACTTTACAGGACTTTCTGCTTCATCCTGTACTTGTAGTGTCATGTAGTGGACATGTTGTGACATTCATCATTAGAATTCTTCCAGCCTTCCAATATCTGTGTGAACAACAACAACAAAAATAAATAAAATAAATATAAAATAAATTTTAAAATCAATATCACTGTACCAAGTTGTACTGCATTTCTGACTGAGATACTTGCATTGAAATATACATGTAGTATTCATAGTTCTATCAAATTTTACTTATCTTTTCATGGTGCATCCAAGATTTTAGATTTCCTTCATGTAAAAATAGAAAAGCTTACCATGGAGTTACAAACATTTACATAATATGCCTGTAATCCACCCCCATAAAATGTTTTAGTTCTGCCACCAAAATAGAACAGGACTATTGTACACTGCCATTAACCAGACTACAAAGAAACCATACATGGATTAAACAAGTGTCTGAATAGCCCCCCCCCCAATGAAATAATAAAAATGATTACAAAAGCAGAATCTCCTGTATGTTCAGAAGGGAGTAGGGTGAGAGGGCTAAGTGACAGTTTGTCCAGATCTAGATCTACTCAAGATTTTAAGAGACTTCCACAGGTTTAACTGTTTTAGCTCAACTTTTCAACTGAAGAATGTGGTCATTCTTAGGTAGATTCAACAGTTAGACATAGACTAATGGTCATTCAATAATTGTTTCAACTTCAAATGTTTGGAGTTTACAAGAGCAACATAATGGCAAAAGCATCAACTGGAATCGTTAGCCTAAATAATTACCGTCTACGCTCTACCGGAATGCCCTCAAATTCATTACTTTAAATTGAATAAGAAAAAAAAGTGTTCTGGAAAATTTTTGTTACCTGTCACTTCAGAGGATTCTCTGCTTCACCTGGGAACTATACATGTACATGATGTAGCGATGTTCATAAGTCAAATTCTTAAAGCCTTCCAGTTCCAATATTTTCATCTGTGGGAACAAAAAAAAAACAAAACAAAAACAAAACTAAAAACAAAAACATTATTACAACCAAGCAGATTGCAATATTTACCATGCAATATTTGATAGTTACTTTAAGCTGCAGTCAGCAACATTTTGTATCTTCAGAAGAGTTGAGGTGAGACTGAGAGGTTGAACAAGATTTCAAGATTTCAAGATCATTTATTGTCATGTATAAAAAGTACACAAAATTTGTTTACGGACATGGTAATGTGCATAAAGGAAAATAAATAACAGAGTCAACTTGATCCAACTTCCAAGTAGACCTATACAAGTGTGTCCAGATCTACTTTAGATTTGTTAACAGAATTTCTGATAACTGTTAACGTTAGATCTTGTAAACTGATGAATGTGGATAGTAAGACCTAGACTAAGCTTTAGTACAGTCACTCAATAATTGTTTCAACTTCAAATGTTAAAGGCTTACAAGAGTTAAAAACACTGGCAAAATCAACCGGGGCCGTCGACGTACTAGTATACAGTGTGCTCTCCAGTCTGCAATGCAGTGTCACTGTTCAGCGAGTCCAAATAACATTATTGATTTAGATCTAACGTTAACGTTATATCTAGTCTACACACACTAGCGGTCTAGTAATAATCTAATAAATTCTGCCGGAGTGTTCACTCACAAAAACCCTGTTGTCTAATCTAGGTCTGAATTCGATTTTTCATGACGCCAAACTTCTGATTTGAACAATCTTAGATATCAAAACCGTTCAAGAACGGTCAACGTGAACACCAGAATTATCATAGATGGCCCCCGGCATTAGCCCGGGGGAGCTACCTCGAGTACATGGTGCGAGAACGGGTACCCACGGTCAATCTAGCTCACGACGATGAAAACCAAACTGTAAGTTCGAGAGTACAATGTTTCTAGCTCTTTCGGAAACAGCTGTTAGCAATTATTTCAAATTGTAAAGAAATTATTGTAGATTAAGAAGAATAGCCAACTATTTTGAAACAAATGGTCAAATTTCTTATATTTAATCATAATTGCAGTGGTACTCACGTTTTCTCTGTGAAGTAGAAACCTCTAACTTTGTGCGAGTAAGCAAGTCATGTATGAATTTGCATAATTGTGACGTAATAAGGTCAAATGAATAACCATATTTCGAGAACGATATTATCGAAGCAAATACATATTCATGAGACTATAATCCAATCAAAGGTGCTTATTTCGGTTCATGAATATTTAGAAGGGCTTATTTTCGGCTTCTAATGGACGAAAGCTGGGCGGGGCTTAACCCCATGGGCGTAATGCTTTCCGCGCGTGCTGCTTTCTGTCTAGCTATATATTTAAAACGTCTTTGCGTATACAGATACACACACACGCACGCGCGTACCCGTGCACACAAAAACAAACACACACCCACACACATACACAGCATGGGCATAAATCCACTTCGAGGAGTGGAGGGATGATCTACTTTTTTGCCGATTTTTTAGTCTTTCGAACTCACACTTAAGTACAAAAACACACGCCCTCACCCACCTGATGAGACCCCCTTACACACATTTTAATTTTTATCTTGCGAGCGAGCGAGCAAAGAATTACCACTTTTCTGGTTTTCAATCTCATTTTCAAATAGAAATTATGTGATATGATGAGCGAGCCAAGAATTAGCACTCTTCGGTTTTCCATCGCATTTTCAAACAAAAATTCTAACATAATATGATTGTTGTTTTATGACAGATTGTTAAAATTTTTATTAACGATTAATTCAAATATAATTTCTTCCTTAAAACGGGGGTACATTTGTACACGCCATCCCCCCTCTCAAAAAAGTGGGGGGTATATCCCCATCTCCCCCGGGATTTACGCCAATGATGCACATACATAAATAGAAGATATAGGCACCGTGACAAACGCATATAGAATATGTATTGCATATTTGCATCACGCTATTTATCATTTTTAATTTTGTTGTAACACCACTTCAGAAAAACTTTAACAGCGCTGAAATTACCCAAAATTAATATAAATAACTACACAAATCAGAATAATAATCGATATAGTTATGATAGTGATCGTCATTTCAGTCACATTAACGATGATGATGATGATGATGATGATAACTATCATTATTATCATAGGCATAACAATGATAATACATTACTAATTACTATATATTATTATTATCATTATTATTATTATTATTATTATTATTGTTGTTGTTGTTGTTATTGTTGTTCTTATAATGATAATAAATGTAAGCAAACATCCTTCCCTTAAACCTGGGGGGGGGGGATGATTGTACATGTCATCCCCCCACCATGTGAGGTGGGGGATGCATACCCCTCATCCCCCCGCTGTCTACGCCCCTGCCTGTCCTTTCAAAAAAAAAAATCATTACGGCATTCCTATAGCTAGCTATGGGAAATCTTTGGCGATTAGTGGTGGGAAATAGAATCATTACGAACCATTCAAAGTGAAATTTTACGATTCTTATCATCATTAAGCCTTGAATTTTTATTCAGGCCAACATTTGTTCTAACGTTCGATCTATTCACACGGGCATGCCGGGAACGAATCAATTTATGTTTTGCTTGCTTTTAATGGGTCTGGGGGAGTGATTGAAAGATCATTTTTAATTTTGGCTTGCAATCTTATAAATATGGTAGAAGATTTTCCGTAAGTAAATACCCATCATATCTAAATTAATTATCATCATTAACATTCACAATGAAAAAATATTAACAAAACAAAACAAAAAAACTTCACTGCTAATCTGAGCTGATTCGCGAAATTTGGCGGTTTGCCATGCACGCGCTTCGAACATCCCATTATTAGGGAGTTGCAGTATTTGAGGCTATTCCTGCAACATTTTTATAGGTTTAGGCCGACGTGTTTAAAACCCATACATCCATTTTTGTCTAATTGAGATATTTGCAATATAAGACCAAGAAAATGTATGCTACTTTTGACCATAACTTTAGCAATATACATCCATCATGTTTATATGAAATGAACAATACATCTATTTCATTTGAAAAGCATTATTTTGTGCTATTATGATGGTGACCTTGCTTTGAAATTTTCAAAAATGGCGTTTATCTGTTGTTGTTGTTGTTTAAAATCATTTTTTAATTCTCATATTCTCTAGCTCTTCCTTGGGAACCTTTTCCAACCATCCGAGAATGCTTTGGAGAAGATGTATACCATGGTGTCTGTACGCTTACCGTCAATTCAACATCAAACCTCACATGCCTGGTGGAGGGATACTATCCAGACATCGACCTCTTCTTTCTGCATGGATCTGAAAAGGTGACGTCCAGCGAATACGGAGAATGGAACAACACAGGTGGTACTAAAAATAAGAGTACAACGATACAGATCAACGTTAGTGACGAACCCTACAAATGCGTGGCCTCGGGATTACCTGGAATTGGTGGAAACCGCTCCGTTTCGGTCATTGTTAAAGCTCGCCCTCGAGTCCATCCTCAGCATGCTCAAGGCTCCATTGTTATTGCAATTGTTGCTGTTGTTTGTGAGTCTGTAGCCTTCTTATAGTTATGTTTTTGTTTGTTTGTTTGTTTTTTTTTTTATTTCACTTGCCAGATAACATAGTTAAGATTATTCATGTTGATTTTCAATATACACGAAGAATCAAACTGAACATTCATGTATATTGAAATTCAAAGTTTATCAAAAAAGGGAGAAGGACCCGACTTATGTTATTTCTTAAACGTGCAGAGCATCAGTACATTTATACACAAGATCATTTATTCACTTCATATATCTTTTGTTAAAAAGATGTAGAGGCGCAGTAGTAGTGCACAAGAAAATGTTTTGATGAAAAGAAAGGGAGTAGGTTTATAGAGTATATATTTTGTACGAATCATATCTCAGGATTTTTTAATACACTGTAGATTTGTTTCTGCTTTATTTTGTTGATCAAGCTGTGCTTATGGTTCTGAAGATATGCCTGATGATAGCTGGAAATTTCATATATCATTTTGGAAATGGCAGAGGTGAGTTGGTACAGAGTTTTCAGCTAAAAAAAAAAAAATCGTCGTGATAACCCGCAAAACATATAGTTTTCTATTTGTGATACATGAGGTGACTGGTCCTCGCACATGTATGTGTAGAATTTCGCATTAAAGAGTACAGAAATTTCGCCTTCACCGAATAATTATGCATTTTGTGATAAAGCACCAAATTAAGCACAAATGTATCAAGTAATATAAACAAATTTAGACATCTCAGATGTTATCGAGGGGGGGGGGGGGGGGCTTGGGCTGCCTTTAAAAGTTAACTCGTCATGGAGTGAGCGAAAATTAATTGCAAAGTGTGAGTTTTATGTAGTATAAGATGAACAAATATTATGTTGTTAAGTTTTATGGCTACATTATTTCAGAATTTAAGAATATCCAAATTCTACATCTGTTCTGTGATAAAAGTTTCAAAATAGCCATCAATGTATAATAAGAAAAAGGCGCAGATATGGAGATATGAGAGATCATGACGGCCCTGTTTTTAAAAAGGGGGCTGAATCATGTAAACACATGCCACTCCCCCCTCCCCCGTCCCCATTCATCCAATCTTGGGAAAATTGCCCTTTTTTCATCGGTTTATCAATATTTGGGATTTTATGGGTGCTGTTTTCCTTCTTTTCCTTTGTTGCCTTAGGGTTTTCTTTTTCTTTCTTTCCAGATTGGTG
>CM057162.1:1325873-1339731 GCA_029962745.1 Echinometra lucunter | reverse complement strand
ACACGTCTGCCTTGTCGGTATACAAAACCACGAACTGACAGTTCAAAGTATTTTGTTACGGAATAAATTGACAACGTATAACCTGATACCCTGCACTCACATTACCCATGGGGGAATTTCAAGTGGGATTTCCCAGAGCTCGGCTGCAGCTAGTCCACTGCCTGGACCTTTGGCCTGGACTGTTCTATGAATGATCCGTACGCACACATATCAGCGCACACCATGGCTGGCTATACACAAATAAAGTGCACGTACGGACACAGAGCCTTTTCGGGGTAGGTGAATTCGTGGGGTAAGTGACTTCGTGGGGACAGTTTAAAACGACCAGCAGCTGGTCTAGGCTGCAGCGAGCTGCACTGCCCTTGTTAACATTCCCTCTGAACTACTTACTAGGACCCTAGTCAGTCGAAGCACAAAATACTGAGTGATTGAAGTTAACTGTGAGACTAGCTGAGCTCTATAGAGATCCGGTAATGTAGTTGCTCCGCGTAGACTACATGCTTAGTCTAGAATCTGGACTCTTTTTATGAAGTTTTTACATTCCCCGAAACAGCTGCTAAACTCACTGTACGCGTCAAGTCGAGTGATGGCGCGATCCCGAGAACCTGTCGGCCCGGAGAAAAAAGAGTCCAGACCGATTGCTCTCTGCTGACGACAGAGGTCAAAGGTTCACGCTCACGTTACTCATAAATATTCATAAAATCGCTGTCAATCAATCGGTGTTTACATGCAGCGAGCTTAGCGCACGCGGAAATGCCAGCCAGCTGATCGCGGTCGACCGTTTCTTTCGAAGAACGGACAGCTAGCTGGGTGGACGAGTTCAATACATCAATTTTCATTCAACTCTCTGCAAATTTGCTCTTGCAAGAAACAAGGTGGTGAAATAGGAAAGAACTTGCATTTTCGCATGACATGTAAAGCTACATGTTACTACATCTCAGAATGGAGGACAAAGGCCTAGATCTAGGCTTAGTCGAGCGACATGCAAAATGGCATCTCCTGTGGCTGTGCGTTGGTGCATGATAATTATGTAAGACTCAACTGGTAACTTGTACTTGCAAGACTGGTTTTTGAAAAGCGAAAACACGTAAAGGAAGATAGGAAAGGAAAAAGGGAGAACCTGAGCGGGTTGGGATTACTATTATTTTTACCGAGATAAGAAAGATGTGTCTCGTCGTAATATGTTGTTACTTTTTAAAAATGGAAACTTTTATAGAATTTTTGAAAAGTGATGAAAACCCGGGGGGGGGGGGGGGGGGGGGGGGGTCACTCTCCACATGACCTGCTACCCACCCGTGTCCGACAACCTCAGAAATGCACCCTAAACGGCGTAACCTATTAATCAAATTTGCAACCCTAAATGGCGCAACACATGAAAAAGCCACCCTAAGTGGCGTGAACAGGGAAATCCCATAATTTGATACCCTTAGTGGCGTAAACATTGAAATCAATTAATTTGATACCTAAAGGCCCAATCTCACCAACGTATAGAGTCGGGTGTTTCTTTTTTCTCCGGGCCGACAGGTTCTCGGGATCGCGCCATCACTCGACTTGACGCGTACAGTGAGTTTAGCAGCTGTTTCGGGGAATGTAAAAACTTCATAAAAAGAGTCCAGATTCTAGACTACTACATGCTTAGCTGACTCAGCTAGAGACTAACAAAGTAAGGCCCTTCTAATTCTTCGGGTCTTAAGGAATTTTGTTTAAGTGTTAAAATAGGGTCTGTCTCTGCAGACTACATCTGAATGGTCATCACAATGACGTTGCATTTTTAACGGCTAAAAATAAACAGAGACCTGCGCATGAAGGGAATTCCCCCCGAGATGACGTAATACCCAATCGGAGAGCCCAAACAACACAAGGTATTTTGGTTATGTAAATTGGGGTTATGTTAATGTTTAATAGGACGAGGTCACAGGAACACTCTATGTAAATGAATATTATTCTTCCCACTTATATTTCTAGCGAGGAATTCACGTCAGAAGAACTGCATACTTCACGGAGAAATACCATACAATACTGAATAATAGAAATGAATAAAAGTTAGAATTCAATGGTTTCTCTTGTTTTCGTCATTTTACGTTGTAATGTTCTGTGGTGTTTTGCTTTGTTATTCTTTAATTTTGGAAGGCGGATACAGGCCCTCTGGAACAGCCTTTTACCATCGTTGTCATTTTTATCATTGTCTTTATCAACATCATCATCAAATTTAGATGAAGAGACAAAGAGAGCTAGAGAGGGGGGGGGGGGTAGAGAAAGAGAGAGAGACAAAAGGAGGACGGAGAATCCGATGGAGAATAGAGAGACAGAGACAAGAGAGAGAGAGAGAGAGAGAAAAAAAAAAGGGGGGAGGAGGGAATGATGGCCAGAGTAGAGGTAAAAAATTAATAGATTAAGAGAGTTGATAAAGTTGGAGACGGGGTGAGAGAGAAAGGAGGAAGGAGATGACTGAGAGAGATTGAATGAGGGAGAGTAAGAGAGGGGGAGAGAGAGAGAGAGAGAGGCAGATAGATACAGCAAGAATGGGAGTCGATAATTTGTCTGAATTCATATTGCTTTAACCCTCAAGCTAATTCTTTCTATTCTTTTCGTCCCTCCCATGCTGCGAGGTCAGAGAAAACTATCGATTAGTAGACCTAGTAGAATGAAATGAAAAAGAATATGAAATAGCTGCAATTCAGCTACACTCTTTTGTGCTGAATTTTTTTCTTCAAATATTTTCTTTAAGAAATGGATGAATGTATAGCATTGTATGTATTCGAGAAAGTTACCACACAGTTTCATTCTCGGTATTTTCCTTTCCCCCTTTTTTTTAATCCCTCGCAGCTAATGAAATCTCATGATTATTCCTAAACGCTGGAGACAGGGGCCATCAAAGGGACCATCACAGGAGCCAGTGACGTGACTCAGAGGTTTTTACTTTAAACGAACTTGATAAACCAAATATTTGTATTACGTATTACATTATTAGGTGGGGTAGGGAGAAGAAGAGAGGCCAATATCATTAGAAAACAGTAGCAAGCGAATGAAAACGAGGCATGAAATACAGTGAAAGAAGAAAATGAAATGATATGGAATGAAACCAACCATAAGGCAGACCCCCCCCCCCCCTCTCTCTCTCTCTCTCTCTCTTCATATCCTGTCTAAATATCTTTCTCTCTCTTTGTTTCTTTCTTCATCGCATGACTATCAAGCATCTCATTTACAAACTAAGAAGTGTATGTGAAGAGTTTTATGCAGGAAGCGATAAACGCCGTTTTTCTTTCAAGTGTAAGCCCATCATCATTTGCGCCTTTGAACGTTTTTTTTTAATAGATATATGGCGCCATACAAATGCTGTGAATCATCATCAGTCATCATTATATATTACAAAATGATACTTTTTAAATGATACATTAATCATTACTTAATTATAAAGGTATATCGTTGAAGTTATGGACAACAAAAATTCTTTGTTTTTCGTGATTTTTAATGGCAAATATCTCATTTTGACGAAAATAGATATATCGGATTTTGCTTTCAAACCTTCATGTATAAGATATTAAAAATGTGCAAATGTATTTCTTGATTAATCCGCTTTCTGTGAGCATTCCAATTAATCTGTATAGGCCTATATTAATGTCAATCAATAAATAAAATATCACAGTTTAATTTCCTAGGAATCTTTGTAATTTCAGACTAAAAATACAATACGATGGGCAATAGTGAACTACATTAAAGCGAAATATTCATCTTATGCATATTTCCTTTCTTTTTAACAAAGCAATCATTTCTTTCAAATATTAAAGCCGTGACTTATGCCATTCTAAAATGAAAAAGCACATGAACAAACAACATTTGTTTCTGTAATTACCGTTAGCGTTCCCTCTTTCTCTTGCCAATTATAATATTTATATTCACAATGCTTGAAATTCATAATCTGGAAATGTTGTCCGATATGAATTGAAGTCAAAATTCGACTGCGATTCCGAAAATTATACATTTTATCCCCAGTTTTTATTTCGTACACAAAAAATATAACAATAAATGGTATCAAATCAAATGAATCATGTACTAAATTGCATAATTTCATCACAGGTAGAGAGAAAAAAAATACCCAACACATACGATCGTTATTAAACGTTTATTCTTGTACATGTTCTCTGCGTGATGCCTACATGAATACCTTTCAGCCGCTGTTCGCTTCGAGATAAATTTTCTTTCATATCAGTTCAATTCCATGAAAAAAAAATGCCTTAGAACCAAAGGCAAATTAAAGCAATTTTCAAAAACCTCGGGTACACATTCGACATTAAATCGTATCATCAAGATACGAGTATAATCTTTGTTGTTGTTGTTGTTGTTGTTGTTGTTGTTGTAATTTTCAATTGTGGTCAGAGGTAGTGTAAAGTTTCCCTTTCATCTCTTTCATGTCTTTGTATTTTATCACTGATCTCAAATGTTCCGATTTGAAAAAAGGACGTATATTTGTTTGCATCTAAACTCTTATTAAACTACTTGAATATGTAAATACTTTTTCACAATTAATTAATTTTCAATTTTTGATTTTCCTGTCACTTTGTCTTCTTGCCTCATTATATCTTGCTGGCTATATTTCTTTTTGTTTATATGATATTTTTAATAGTTTAATTCATTCTAAATATGTTTCGTTTGATAATTTTGTTTTTACAATGTTGATTTAGACGGCCCTAATGGAAACCAGTCATGTAACTGTTTGGGCTTTTTAACCGTGTATAAATAAATAGATCAATCAATGAATCAATCAATCAATCAGTCAATCAAAGAAATATGACACAATTACATGCATGCGTGCTACACATTTTATTCAAATAACATTTACAGTGTATTATGAATATTTCAGAAAAAACGAAAAAACCTGAAATAGGGCTAAAGGTTACATCACAAAGAGAAAAACTTGTGCTTGGTATATTATGTAGATACGCCAAACTATGATTTACATTAGATGCAGTAAGACGACATGAAATCTTGCATATTACAACCGGCTGTTTTGGATCAATCATCATCTCGCTTGCATATCACTCAATAAATCACGACTATACTCTCAAAGATTTTTTCAGTCTATGCATAAGACCAGACGCAGAAAAATAATATACTAAATTACAAGCAACCTAGATCATGTAGATAGCGTAGAGAAAATATCAATTGCTTTCTAACATTTTTCTGAGTCACATGAAATGCCACTTTTGGCCTTACTAATCTTCTACTAGGACCCTGTACTACTTTTTTGACAAACCTTTTTTTCGGTGTTGTTGCAATAAGCGTTTACACATGTAGGTTATTATTGGTCACGGTAATAGTTAACGGTTAACGGTTGCATAATTATGTATCAAGATCTAATACAAGCTCGCCCGTCTAATAACTTGCTATCAAATTAACTTAAACCTACTGATTTTACATTTCTGCATTGCATGGTATATCAGTCATGATGCAATACATATTCCTGGTAGAATTCAGATCGTATTTTAGGCAGCCAGATCTGTCCTCGGTACAGCTCTGAGAGTAACGCCATTCGGAGGGGTCAGAAAACCGGTCTTGTTGAACTTTGGTGGAATCTAGTTTGAAAAACAACACAAATACACAAAATTGTAGTGTGTGAAAACATGAACGGAAATATTAGAGGCCCGTCGCGGTGGGGGGGGGGGGGGGGGGGAGAGAGTGTCACTTCCATTGAAGATTGGACAGCATCCCCGAGAATCGTCCTAAAAAAAAGCACCCTAAACGAGGATTCAAGGGCAGGCCCCAAGTGCACTCTAAACACGGCTTTTGTGCTGATGTCCCCGATTTGCACACCCTAAACAGGGATTTACTTAATTGTTGGGATGATTCATACCCTAAAAAACCCTTTTTATCTCGAGATAATTCACTGTCTCATTCTGGCTTTTTACCGTTGTGGCTTCTATTTCTCTTTATAGGATTTTCCGTTCTCGGGTCTTGTTACAGTCGGTCCCGCAGTTCGCGTTTTAGATTATCGTGATTTAGATACATGGGGAGCGTTTCATGAGGAGCTTTGTCAGTGATTTTCACAGATAACTATTATAAGCTACTGAAAATCCTCACATCTGATTGACTGAGAGCAAATTAGTCGGTGAAAATCACTGACCAAACCTTCATGAAACGCTCCGCTGATTTCATTGAAAAAATACCCTTTCCCGCGGGTTTCCCCCCCCCCCCCTTTTTTTCTCGCGGATGCTTTTCCACTCTTCAATTGTCTTTAATCGATAAAGTAGAATACCAAACTCCTATTAATGATATGTTCCAAGATCGTCATTCTAAAACATTTTGTTGCATAGGTCGATTGAATTTAAAGATCAACTAAGATTTGATCACGTCTTGTCAAAAAGATATTAAAGTAATTTTCATCAGAACCCAATCGCACCTCTTCCAAACCCTTACCATTCACATGATTCGGGACATTTTTTTTTTGTCTGCGTATTGTTGATCCATGTCGGTGTTGGTGGTGTAGTGGAGGTAATAAAGGCTAGATTTTAATCAATGTACACTCAGTCAGTGTGAATTGATTGTTGAAATGGCGAAGAAAGGAAATCCTCATTACCTCTGTCTGTACACAGGTCTCGAACCGATAGTTCTGGAGTACACGCACCAACGCCATCTTGGTTTCCATCAGAGCGAAGCGCATTCCGATGCAGTTACGAGGACCAGCACCGAATGGATGCCAGGCGAATGGATGTTGCTTGGCACGCGCTTCCTTGGTGAATCTATCATACATAAATGCGAAAATGTTTTATTATCTACTCTAATGAAAGTGTTAATGCCATCTGTGATTTGAAGAGTAATTATGAGTTTACATAATTTTGAATAGTACATGTACTTCACTAATTGGTTGCTATTTCTGTGCCTAAATTTTCAAAAGTTCTAGCTAGTAATTTATTACTTCAACTTTGTTTAATCGCTGGGAGATGAGGTCTTGGAAATGCTTTTCTTACCTAAGCGGGAAAATAATATTCGAAAACTTCACCTCTCCTGCTATTCTAAGATGAACATAACACTGATCAGTTTACTGGCTGATAAATAAATACACTCTCCGACAAGTACACGGCCCATTTCTCTTTTTCAAATCCCAATGCGAAAGGCGTACGCTCCAATTTGTCAATTTTTCGGCAGTCATCAGGGGCCCGTAACACAAAGGTTTGCGATCAATCGCAAATTTAAAGAACCATTCTGATTGGTCCAGGGCCATCTTTTTGAACGAGATGAAACAAATAGTCCTGACTGGCTGTTACAACTTTGCAATTGATTGCAATTCGGGGCCATGAGGACAAAATAGCCTGACTGTCTCTCTCAAGACCACAACAACGCGTTCGGCATGTTAGGGTCCTATCTAATTACAGGAAAAGAAATTATTAATGTAGGCCTACCTTTCTGGATCAAATTTTTCAGGTTCGGGCCAGTAGTCCGGGTCATGATGAATGGTGTAGGTTGGGATGAAGACTTGGACACCTTTCTCAATCACCATGCCATTGTACTCGAAGGTTTCGTTACACATTCGGTTAGTTCTGTGCGAATTTCAAAATAGATGTACACGATCTGTGAAACTGAATTTCGAAGTATATGCTGGTTACTGCACCTCTGCATCTGGCTTTAAAGGTCGCGGGAAGGCCCTCTAAATATAAAATTTACAGTCTTCGTCATAACAACAACAACAACAACATATTAACTGCTTTTAACGGCATCTTTATACGTCAACCCCGCCCCACCCCTATTTGGATATTAGACTTGCTGACTATAAGCAGGCTGTATTTTTATTCTCATAATGGAACACCTGTAACACAAGCCATTGGGTTTAGAAAAAAACACAACAACAATGTGGCTAGTTTTCACTTTGACTTAGCAATGGCGTAGAAGTGGTCTCATGCAAATCATCACCCTACAAAAATTATCTCATGATCTGATTAAATTTTGTCAGGAAACTTACACGGCTGCAGGTGGGAACATCCTAAGAGTCTCGCAGACGACCTGATCCAGATATGGCATCCTAGCGGTAGAGCTATAGCCAACGGAGTCGCGTGATGGCGTCACCCTGTCAATCTCCTTGATAAGTTTCTCCTGGACGTCAGGATTCGTGGCCAAGGCGTAAGCGATGAAACCAAGCAGTGTAGTGGTGGTTTCTGATCCAGCAATAAAGAAGATCAGCACCTAATTGATGTATAACACAAACATTAAAAACTTGAAATGAAAAAATGAACAGCGTGGAGGCCGTTATTAAGAAACAACAACAACAACAACCAAAATACATAAACGGGGCATCATGATTTTCTTCAAGAGCTACAAGCATGACTAGTTTTAGCTGGGACCATGCGTACCATTAGGTGGAGGAAAATTTCATAACTACAACTATATCAAAACACCGCGGAACCATCATTACAAATTTTGCATAGGCCCACTTGCAATAGTCTACGACCTACGTGGTTCTCTCATTTCAGAACCAAATTCTTAAACCCCGAAGTACAAAATAACATCAGCTTTTTACCTGTGCATAGACCTCCATGTCAGTTAGAGGAGCCTTCTTGCCCAGGCTTCTGGTGTGGTACTGGACATCGTGGTGTTTGTCCAAATCGGCATGGATGTCATCATCGTCGTCCTCCTCGGGTTTGTAAACCTTGTCGACTGTTTCTTGCTTCTGGGAGTCAATCAGCAACTGCAGGAAATCAATCCGCTGGAGGAAAAGTTTCGTCAGTATATGTTTATGTAATTGAGGAATCTTCTGGAAGGATTTTATTTCCAGGTTTATAAGTGCACTCATCGTGAAAACCCATCGTGAATCATAGAATTCATAGAAGATCAGTGAATATTCATTGCTAGATTTGATAACTAGCACACAGAGAATCATGACAGTAAATGTTAACATCTGGAGGAGCATTCTCGATCATTCTGTACGTCCTGTGATATAATTGTGTTAATAGAAAGATGTTGAAATAAGCAAAAAAATTTTAACGCCCTGTGTAATGTGTGGAAGCTTCTTGAATAAAAAGGTTTAATTCTTGTCGCTGTAAAGACATGCGGTACAGAAAAGCTCAGACTATGAGTGTATTATCCGTCGATGATTATATAATACAAAATATTCTATATGTATGTTATTACAAACATTCGTCCATGTTGCTTATTATGAGTTTGGCAACGGTCCTATACTCGGAAAGAGAATATCTTAAAAGATTTTTTTTATTTTCTTATTTTTTTAATTTTTTGCTGTATGTTTTTACACTGAAGGCCTTGTGAATATATTTACTTTAGAGTTGGGTCCAGACGGGGCACTTTTTCTCATTGCAATAGTTTTCTTGTTGACCTCCTTGAAGAAGTCCAGGACATCAGCAGGAATGAACATTGCAATCCGAAAGTGAGCCAGGATTTTCCCCAATATCGGAATTAACACTTTTAAAGAAACGTGAAAGGAATTGCAAGAAAACAAAATTATCGATACAAGCTATGATTGCTGCCAGGGGTGGCGCCAGGATATTTGGATGGGGGGGGGGGGGGAGATGACCGAGAGATGAGTTTATTTATGTTTTAAATGAACAGACATGGCTACTGTATAGCTGTTTGACCCTGCCCTCTCTTCCCCGTAATCTTCTTTCTTTCTTTCTTCTTCTTCTTGTTCTTCTTCTTCTTCTTCTTCCTCTGCTTCCTCCTTTTTCAATCAGTTGAAAAGTCATAGGGGCGGCTCCTTACCCCCTGTAGTGCCGCCCCCAGTAGCTGCATTATATTAATTACGTAAATACTTCTACTTTTCTTATCAACACATTTTAAGACATACTACTCTAAACTTACTACATATGAAATTGATCTCTTGATTGTGTAATCTTATAAAAAAGATAAACAACCAGGACGTGATGACTTTAATACAGTCCACACTGTTTTGCTCTGAATGATTTTTTTTTACTAAGATATCAAGATCCCTGTTCACTCCTTCGCCAGAAAACTCTGAACAGAGATCCGTTGAGTTTATGCCGTTGATTGCTATTCACTCAGTTCCATCATGTCCATTGTGCAACACGATGATACACATTAACACATTACTTCATGATGAACTATGGTATTGTCCAGTCACTTATATGATAACGTGTAGACCTACAGCTAGAATTTATTTCAAAAATTATTTTAGAGAAGTATAAGGTGCGTGGCATCATGGATCCTATGAGAACTCATAAGACCCATGGTGGCATTCAACTGTTAACAATTAGGAGTACGAGGGATATAATAGATAAAATAAAAATAGACGCACCAAACCCAACCCGCCGTGGGTGCCGTGCGGACTTTGTTCTTTTCGAGCGCGCACTGGTGTATCTGCTAAAAAAGGCATTTTATGTATATCATCTTTTTTAGAGAAAAAACGTAAATGATTTCATACTTCCGAGAGTGACGAGCGGGTTGGTGAAATTAAACTGGAACGCCCTCTTAGCATTGGTCACGAATGGGTTCGAAGGATCAGACTGAGAATCAATATCAAGTCCAAAAGCACAACTTCCAATTGTATCCATTACAAATGAGCCAAAGATCCTAAAAAGAAAACAAAAGGAGGGGGAAGGGTTGATTTCTTTTTAAACACTTATCGGTTGTCGAATAGCAATACTATTGAAAATCTAGTCATGCCATTATCCTTGTAAATATGCATTTTTCCAAAAATCCTAAGCTAATTTCCAAAGTGGCAAGTTTCTATGCACTTTCGCACCCTGCTATAACTAAACGATTAAAAATGTGAATTGTTTTTGCCCTTCTCTGACCTCCTGAGGCGATAAGATGATTTTTTAATTGTTTTTTTTTTTGAGGAGGAACTTTCATGGATTACTTCCGTCTGGAAGTAATCTGTAATGACGTCAAGTGGAATCTAATCTTTAAACGGGTTTTGATTACTCTTATGAGAGTGGCTTCCACTCTGAAAACGATCCTTGATAGGACCATGATTTCTTCTCAAAGAACGGATGTCCACTCGTGTATTTATGTCACCATTATTATCTATTTGCCAAATTAAACAGAAATCGAAACTGGAATATAATTTTGTGACGAGAGCTGAGAAAATGAAATTACCTCCTTCATAATTATTCTGCATACATGTCACTTCATTAATCAGGGTAATGGATTTAACACGTCCTGTAATCTTAATTGAGCACAGTGTGGTAATGAGAATAGATTTGATTGATATTAACCAATTCAGGAAAATTAAGTTGTACGACCCTCATCACTAACAGTTCCTACATGGCCTGATTATTTTAGAACTTACTCTTGACATTCAATGCATCCTTTCTCTTTCTGTTTGAGGCCGATGTGTTTCACCAGAGAATCCGCGCTTTTGTTCACCAGAGTTGACATCTGAGAATAAGCACACATTACACGTTAATTGGTTTCCGTAATGATCGTTCCCGCGTTTCAACTGTTTGTTCAAATGCATTTCCATAAAGTTGGGGTACTTTTGAGCCATTTTTTCTTTAATCCCCTATAATCCAATGATATAGTCCAGTTAGAATTTTCTTAACTACCCTAAATTATCTTGTGTGAAAATAAAAAGCATCTGAAAATCACAAACCTAGTGTTCCACAATGCATTTTGGAATAATTACACAAAAACGACGTTGTGGATGTAACAGGACACCGTGTCCGTGTTACATCCACAACTCCTCATTTTGCACATGTAACAGTAAATATGTAATGCTTTTGATGATAAATATTTGCCTGCTTAGTATGGGCTCTCTATCTAATTCAATGCAACAATAACTGCAATGAGGGTGTACTGATTTCCAGAGTTATTGATGAAAGTTGCAGAAATATCATGGTGTCCCGTTCATCCACAACCTGTGACATTTGGTCGAAAACAAACATTCATAAAAAACTTGGGGAAGGTAGTAAGCTTCTGTTCAAAGATTTGCTTCATTAAGCCAGCCATGTAAAACACTGTAACCATGCATGTTTTAGTTATGTAACATATAATAGATGAGCTGGTATATCTAAAAAACGGTGGTTGTGGATGTAACATATTTTGAGCGGACACCACCATATTTTTGTAAATATTTTCAAAAATTATCACAAAACAATTCATCTGTGATCTTCAAAAGCTTCCTGGATGCACCAAATATATTTCTATAAAACAGCATAATAATTGTGTGAGTCATCATTTTAAAACTAGAATGATTAAACGAAAAAAATGTCACGTTTAGGTACCCCAACCATTATCTTCACCATCATAATTGCAGACACATTGTCATCATCTTCACTATCACCATCATCACAACCATTACCATCACCATTATCACCATCATCTCACGATCAGTATCACTATCGTCACATTTACCACCATCATCATCGCCATACTATCAGCATCGCCATCACCATCATCATGACCGTCAACAGTGCCATAACCATCGTTCTCATCCATCACCATCATCACCATCCTCTTCATTATCAATATCAACATGATCAATATATCGCCATCTACTCGCAACAGTGTCACATTGCATAACACTTCATTCTATTAAATCACCACTTAATTAAAAGTTGTTTCACATATGCCCTGAAAATTGGTCTCAGCGTAAAAAAGAGACTTACTTGTTTCATCTTGGCTCCGCTGAATGTAGGAGTTATCATATTCCTGACTTCCCTCCATCGCTGACCCTCAAGGAGAGACACCATCGAGGCCAACTCCTCCGGAGTCTGGGGAAGACTCTGAGAGGGGAAAGGGGGAAAGGGATGAACATCTTAAGAGTCTCATACGGCAATAAAAAAATCTTGTTTTATTTAACATGTTTACCGCAAATTGTTAACTTCGATGGCTTACTTTTGATAGAGAATAACATGTTCATGAATAAATAAAGTCTGTGCGACACGACTGTTAGAGGGCGCAATTCAGAATTACGGGAGAGTGATTCCTTGCCGCCATTCCGTAGCCCAAGACGGCTTAAATTCATAAAATTCCGAAATGATGAAAATAAATACTAAGTGACCAAAGACATATCTCACAATGCATTGCGAGACGTGCGAGAACAGACTCCAGAAACATGTTTGCTGAACGAACCAAACAAAACTTTGGTCTAATTTGGCAATCTTCTGGCTTTTGGAAACATGGCATATACACGTACCGTAAACCTCAATGAGTAACATGCCCCGTCCGTTCGCACTCTTTAACAGCGTCTTGTTGTCGCAAGGGCTTTAAGCCCAAACTCAAACTGCAAATAATCGCCTAATATTTCCCTTATTTACCTACTTACTTTTTGAATAAGATGGAAAGGTCATCTAGGACACAAGCTACCACAATGTATGCACTATTTTCAACACTGACTTTATAAAGAGCTTGTCTTTCACGTTATTCATATCAACACATGATATGATCATGATGATGGTATGTGATAAATCTTATTCGCTCATAACTATATGACATCGTAAACTCATTTTGTTATACCACGCAACTAGCTATACCTCTCTTCTTTCTTCCTTCCTTCCTTTCTTTTTTTTCTTTCTTGCTCTCTCTCCCTCTCTCTCTCTCTCTCTCTCTTTCTCTTTCTTTCCTTATTCCCTCCCCCCTTCTCGTTCTCAATCACGACTGAGTCTCATCAGTGTGTGCGTAAAGTACCACTGATGTATCAAGAAACCTTATAGACCTCCAGGCCCATCATGCTTATTTACCGGTCTGCTGTGAAAATTGTTGAAGCTCTTGACCGTGATATGACGTATCATTTCCGGGTCACCAACTACGAGAATCGGGTCACGAAATGAGTATACCCTGTATCAAAGGAGATGACAGAATTATTATCGGAGGGTAACGAATAGTAGGCCTACGTTGAATTTTAATTCTCTGTTTCATTACAATAAAACTTTAGACTCAATAATCTGTGTTT
>CM057162.1:1233727-1325373 GCA_029962745.1 Echinometra lucunter | reverse complement strand
GTGGTTGGCACAGTAACGGTTAATTATGTCTTGAATATCCATTTATCAAAATCAGTCAAACCCCATGAAAGATTAATAGGTCATGTGATCAGTCTACTTTCACTCGCCATCCCCATCACCAACTAACCAATAAGAACAATAGTATCATTGACATGTAAGATTAGAAATGAAAGAACGGTGTCGGAGCATTGTGGCCAAAAATAGCAGGGACGAAGATTATGGGGGGGGGGGGGGGGGGGGGGGTGGGGTAATGCATCCCCCCCCCCCCCCCCCCCCACTTTTTGAAGTGCATGTATATGTAACGATGGGGAGTCACCTAATTATGAGGACCTGTTTCCGCTAATGGTAAACAGTAGAAATAACATGTAATATAACTTTGATTAATTAAGCAATTTACTGCCTTATGAATATTCATTGCCGTGGAGCGGGGGAGCTTGATTTGCATGTTTCAATTATTTGGTTTCAGTTTGTTGATGTTTCATGGTCAGACGAATGGTTTAAACACTTCACTGAAGATAACATACTTTGGAGGCCATGGATTCGAATCTCAGCAGTGTCGCTTTGCAGGAAATTAATCAAACTTTGCCACTTTCCATCTAAGTGTTAAATGAATACTGATACTAAGAAATTCTTTGAATTTTGTGTGCACCATAATCAGTAGCACAGTGTTGAGCCAGTGTAATACTGGAGTGCCTTGATTGGCACCGTGAGTTGCGGATATGAGTGATATAAGATATATAAAACATTATCATAATATACTACCTGTATTATTATAATGTGTTATAGTTTTACTACTATATAATTTTCATGATGATGATCATGGTGATGTCATTATTATTATCATTATTACTATTACTGTTATTGGTATTATTATTATTATCGTTATCATAAATATTATCATTATTGTTGTTTTTATTATCATCATCATTAGTAGTAGTAGTAGTAGTAGTAGTAGTAGTAGTAGTCTCATTATTACCATTGATGTGAATACTATCATTCATTTGTAACTTACTCTCGGGTGATTTCAGTGAAGAACTGAAGTGTTTGCCTATGACCTGCCCTCATCGCTGCTCGGCACTCATCAGCCATGCGTCGTATCTGAGGACCGAATTGCTGGCTGAAACTTACTCGCATGTTACGTAGATCACATCGCGTCCTAAAGGATTGAAAAATAGAGATAATTTAGACCCACTCACACTTCCATTCAATTCAGACAGTCTAAAATGCAGTGTCAGGAAGAAACCCATTTGTCACAAATGAGTGGATGACTGCCGAGAATTGGTTCATAACAAGATTTGAGAGGTTTCAGGATGACTAATAACACATACAAAACTAAAAAGCCTTAGGTCAGTTCTTTAATTTGAGACAAACATGAAAGGAAGGAATCCAAAGAATCACGCAAGAAGGAGAAGGCACTTGTGTAACTGGAATTTTATCAGGCACAACGACATTTTGTTTGAGAAACTGAAATAAGGCAGCTGCGCAAAATCACAATGTCTTACCAATTACAAATATGCATGCTTGGCAGTCAGGGGCAACGCTATCATTGAGGGGCAGTCGCCCCACTATGATTTTTCAAGTGATAAAAACGGTTTTAATTTTGAGCATTTTTCCTGCTATATTTGAAACTATATAAGTACAGTGATGATATGTATGATGCTGTGAAACAGTTACTGATCTTGCATATGAGTGCCAATTAACTCATGATCATATACTGAAAGTGCAGAGGCCGAGGAACATTTTTAGATTCGGGGGGAGGGGGGACTGACACCCAAACGGGCAGAGTCCAGGGGCTGTAGGTCCCCTAGCAGAGGTTCAGACTACCACAACGGACTCTACATACACACTGTAGTAAATGTGGATGTTCATGATTTTTCGAGCAATTATCGAATCAAGAATTAACTTGTCTCTAGTTTGTTGTTTAATGCCAAAAGCCTACCTTTCAGACAGTACAGGGGGCCTTGAGACTAAACGTGATCCACTTCCTGCACCGTTCTGCATCAGATCGCCTGCTACCTCGTGGAATACCGTCTCGAAATCCTCTTCATTCTGAACAGGCCGCCTGAAGCTGATATCTCTGTCGTTGAGAAGCTTAGACATCGACATGATGCTGAGACTGTTTGTTGTGTTCTCTTTACAATGAATGTAGTTACTGTATGAGGAAAAGAGGAATTATTAAGAAACACAGGAAACACTCATAAGCTATTACTAATGTTTATGCTACATAAAGACTGATTGGGCAAAGGGGATTAATTATTTTTAAACCGAAACAAAAAATATAGGGGGGGGGGGGGAGGCGTGGAGTATAATATGCATCATACATAGTAACAGGGAATCCGTAAGCAAAAGCATACATTTTTCAGAACTTATGATGGGCTTGACTACAAAACATGGCCATGGTCAGATGCAATTTAATCATGAGAGGAAATCATAATGATCACCCCCAAAAAATACAAAAAATAAAATAAAATAAATCAGACACAATAATACCCCTCAAGTTGACCTAAAATTTCTAATTCTACATATCTGTTCACATCCAGTGTACAGGATCACTGTGTGAGACCGAGAGATTTCTCGAGATCCTCATTCGCCTATGTACGTATCATCTTTGCTTGTAATCACATTTTTAAACATTGCAGTATGGATTATGGTGTTTAAACTTGCTATAATGGTTTAGCTCTACACACACACTGCTTTTTAAAGAACGCGTAATTCTCATGCAGTTTATTTTCCTGTATACTCGAAGTAAGAAACAATAGCAATTGGAATGATTGCTGTAGCTGCATAGACGCCTGGTTTATACTCACAATCTGTGTTGTACAGTAGACCCTATATGAAGGCCTGCTGTAGAACTGGTTGTAGTAGCCTGTGCAGGCTGTCATACAAGCTAGCTAATGGCTTCAACACGTCTGCCTTGTCGGTATACAAAACCACGAACTGACAGTTCAAAGTATTTTGTTACGGAATAAATTGATAACGTATAACCTGATACCCTGCGCTCACATTACCCATGGGGGAATTCCAAGTGGGATTTCCCAGAGCTCGGCTGCAGCGAGCTGCACTGCATGCCCTTGTTTACATTCCCTCTGAACTACTTAGTAGTTTGCAGCACGGACCCTAGTCAGTCGAAGCACAAAATACTGAGTGATTGACTAACTGAGCTCTATAGAGATCCGGTAATGTAGTTGCTCCGCGTAGGCTACATGCTTATCTGACTCAGCTAGAGACTAGCAAAGTAAGACCCTTCTCCGGGTCATAAGGAATTTGTTTAAGTGTCAAAATAGGGTCTGGCTCTGCAGACTAGACATGAACGGCCGACGCAATAACGTTGCGAAACAAAAGGGACCTGCGCATGCACGGAGGGGATTCCCCTCAAGAAATACCTTGTGTTATTTGGGCTCTCCGATGGGGTATTACGTAACCTTGTGTTATTTGGGCTCTCCGAATGGGGTATTTACGTAATACCCCATCGGAGAGCCCAAATAGCACAAGGTATTTCTGTGCTCAGCAAACACTTTATGTAAATGAATATTTTTCTTCCCACTTAGATTTCTAGCGAGGAATGCACGTCAAAAGAACTGCATAATTCACGGAGAAAGACCATAAAATAATAAAATGAATAAAATTTAGATTGCAATATGGTTTCTCTTGTTAACATCGTTTTACGTTTTAATGTTTTGCTTTGTTTTTGTTTTGTTATTTTTTATTTGAAAGGCGAATACAGGCCCCCTTGAAAAGCCTTCACCATCATTGTTGTCATTTTTTATCATCGTCATCGTATTTATTAACATCATCAAATTTAGATGAAAAGACCAAAGAGAGAGAGAAAAAGAGAGAGATACGAAAGAGGACGGGGAATCCGATGGAGAATAGAGACAGTGACAGAGACAGAAAGAGAGAGAGAGAGAGAAAAAGGGGAGGAGGGAATGATGGCCAGAGTGAAAGTTGGAGACGGAGTGAGACAGGAAGGAGGAAGGGGATGACCAAGAGAGATAGACTGAGGGAGAGTGAGAGAGAGAGAGAGGGGGGGGGGGGAGAGAGAGAGAGAGAGATAGAGATAGCAAGAAGTGGAGTCGATATTTTGTCTGAATTTATAATTGTTTTAACCCTCAAGCTAATTCTTTCTATTCTTTTCGTCCCTCCCACGTCACCAACCGGTGGGCTGCGAGGTCAGAGAAAACTATCGATTAGTAGGCCTAGTAGAATGAAATGAAAAAGAATATGAAATAACTGCAAT
Organism: Echinometra lucunter; assembly: GCA_029962745.1. Classification (NCBI taxonomy): domain Eukaryota; kingdom Metazoa; phylum Echinodermata; class Echinoidea; order Camarodonta; family Echinometridae; genus Echinometra; species Echinometra lucunter. The sequence continues at coordinate 1,321,136 of CM057162.1, read as the reverse complement.
TCAGCTATACTATTTTGTGCTGGAATTTTTTTCTTCAAATATTTTCTTTAAGAAATGGATGATTGTATAGCACTGTAGTATTCGAGAAAGTTACCACATAGTTTCATTCTCGGTATTTTCCTCCCCCCCCCCTTTTTTTTTTCTTTAACCCGTTGCAGCTGATGAAATCTCATGATTATTCCCATACGCTGGAGACAGGGGCCTTCACAGGGACCATCACAGGAGCCAGTGACGTGACACAGAGGTTTTTACTTTAAATGAACTTGATAAACCAAATATTTGTATTAGGTAGTGGTAGGGAGAAGAAGAGAGGCCGATATCATGAGAAAACAGAAGCAAGTGAATGAAAACGAGGCATGAAATACAGTGAAAGAAGAAAATGAAATGAAATGGAATGAAAAAAAAAACATAAGGCAGACCCCTCTCTCTCTCTCTCTCTCTCTCTCTCTCTCTCTTCATATTATCCTTTCTAAATATCTTTCTCTCTCTCTCTTTGTTTCTTTCTTCATCGCATGACTATCAAGCATCTCATTTACAAACTAATAAGTGCATGTGAAGAGTTTTATGCAGAAAGCGATAAACGCCATTTTTTCTGTAAGTGTAAGGCCATCATCATCTGCGCTTTGAACGTTTATTCGTGACAGGAATTATTTAAAGCCTAATTTGATCAGCTTTTATTCTTCAAATTGGCAACACCAACATTTTTATTTTATTGCTACATTTATCTTATAAAACGTCATGTATCTGAAATGAATATAAATTGACAGAAAGTATGATGAGAAGTCAAAAAGTTGCCAATTTGCAGGGGAAAACGGTGATTTTAAACTTTCTATCACATTGCCAATTTAAGGATTTTAATGCTTATTTTCCTTTAAAAAATTTTCAGCATCAAACAACGAATACTGACGCAACCAAAATGGGCACAGTTTGTGTAGAATTTTTTGCTCTTTCTGCTCATGTATTTGGTACGATTTTTAGGGCTTTGCATCAAAAGATATTAGGCCAAACCACAAAATGTGGACCTCTGTCACGAATGGGTTAAATAAAGATATATGACGCCATACAAATGCTGTGAATCATCATCACTCATCATCCTATATTACAAAATTATACTTTTTCAGATGATACATTAATCATTACATAATTATAAAGATATATTATTGCAGTTATGGTCAACAATTATGTTCTTTGTTTTTCGTGACTTTTAATTGCAAATATCTCATTTTGACAAAAATAGATATATCGGATTTTGCTTTCAAACCCTTCATGTATAAGATATCAAAAATGTGCGACTGTGTTTGTATTAATCTGCTTTCTGTGAGCATTCCAATTAATTTGTATAGGCCTATATTAATGTGTGCGTGCGTGTGTGTATACGGAAAAAACGCAAACAAGTGTGTGAGGGTTTGTACAGCTTAGCAAGCGAGGACAGTGAACAAGGAAAATTCCTGAGAACAATAGTCCTCGGTTGTCAAACAAAGGATTTGAGGTTTATTTCGTCAGCCTTGCGAGGACAGGAGACCATTGTTGTCCTCGGAATTAGAGTGATGCAAAGCAGGGTGCTAGTGTTGTGTTTAAGCAGTGTATTTTCCACGCTGTTTTGTTGATGTTATCCGTCTTTTAATAATATGATCATGTTGATGGTTGGTATGAAATAGCGATGTTTCTAAATAGGGCATCACGCATGGAATATGTGCAACTCTGAATAAAGTCATGAAAAATGAATGCATAAATAAATAAAATAAATATCACAGTTTAATTTCCTAGAAATTTTTGTAATTTCAGACTGAAAAGCAATACGATGGGCAATAAATAGTGAGCTACATTAAAGCGAAATATTCATCTTATGCATATTTCCTTTATTTTTTTAACAAAGCAATCATTTCTTTCAAATATTAAAGCCGTGACTAATGCCATTCTAAAATGAAAAAGGTCATGGACAAACAACATTTGTTTCTGTAATTACCGTTATCGTTCCCTCTTTCTCTTGCCAATTATATATTCATATTCACAACGCTTGAAATTCATAATCTTGGAAATGTTGTCCGATATGAATTCAAGTCAAAATTCGACTGCGATTCCGAAAATTATACATTTTATCCCCAGTTTTTATTTCGTACACAAAAATATAACAATAAATTGTATCAAATCAAATGAATCATGTACTAAATTGCATAATGTCATAACATGAAAAGAGAAAAAATAACAACACATACCATCGTTATTAAACGTTTATTCTTGTACATGTTTTAAGTGGATATCTGCGTGATGCCTACATGTATATGAATAGCTTTCAGCCGCTGTTCGCTTCGAGGTAAATTTTCTTTCAGATCAGTTCAGTTCCATGAAAAAAGTGCCTTAGAACCAAAAGCAAATTAAAGCAATTTTCAAAAACTTCGGTACACATTCGACATTAAATCGTATCATCAAGATACGAGTATAAAGCTTTATTTTTTTTTGTTGTTGTTTGCTGTCATTTTCAATTGTGGTCAGAGGTAGTGTAAAGTTTCCCTTTCATCTCTTTCATGTCTTTGTATTTTATCATTGATCTAAAATGTTCCGATTTGAAAAAAGGCGTATCTTTGTTTGCATCTAAACTCTTATTAAACTACTTGAATATGTAAATACTTTTTCACAATTAATTCATTTTCAATTTTTCATTTTCCTGTCACTTTGTCTTCTTGCCTCATTACATCTTGCTGGCTATATTTCTTTTTGTTTATATGATATTTTTAATAGTTTAATTCATTCTAAATGTGTTTCGTTTGATAAGTTTGTTTTTACAATGTTGATTTATACGGCCCCAATGGAAACCAGTCATGTAACTGTTTGGGCTTTTTAACCGTGAAAAATAAATAGATCAATCAATCAATCAATCAATCAATCAATCAGTCAATCAAAGAAATATGACACAATTACATGCATGCGTGCTACACATTTTATTCAAATAACATTTACAGTGTATTATGAATATTTCAGAAAAACGAAAAAACCTTAAATAGGGCTAAAGATTACCTCACACAGAGAAAAACTTGTGCTTGGTATATTATGTAAATACGCCAAACTATGATTTACATTAGATGCAGTAAGACGACATGAAATCTTGCATATTACAACCGGCTGTTTTGGATCAATCATCATCTCGCTTGCATATCACTCAATAAATCACGACTATACTCTCAAAGATTTTTTCAGTCTATGCATAGTAGACCAGACGCAGAAATATAGTTTAGTAAATTACAAGCAGCCCTAGATCATGTAGATAGTGTAGAGAAAATATCAATTGCTTTCTAATTTTTTCTGAGTCACATGAAATGCCACTTTTGGCCTAACTAATCTTCTACTAGGACCCTATACTACTTTTTTGAAAAACCTTTTTTTCGGTGTTGTTGCAATAAGCATTTAAATACATGTAGGCTTTTATTGGTCACGGTAATAGTTAACGGTTAACGGTTGCATAATTATGTATCAAGATCTAATACAAGCTCGCCTGTCTAAATACCTGCTATCAAATTAACTTAAACCTACTGATTTTACATTTCTGCATTGCATGGTATATCAGTCATGATGCAATACATATTCCTGGTAGAATTCAGATCGTATTTTAGGCAGCCATGTCTGTCCTCGGTACAGCTCTGAGAGTAACGCCATTCGGAGGGGTCAGAAAACCGGTCTTGTTGAACTTTGGTGGAATCTAGTTTGAAAAACAACACAAATACACAAAATTGTAGTGTGTGAAAACATGAACGGAAATATTAGAGGCCCGTCGCGGTGGGGGGGGGGGGGGGGGGGGGGGGGGGGGGGGGGGGAGTGTCATTGAAGATTGGACAGCATCCCCGAGAATCGTCCTAAAAAAAAACCCACCCTAAACGAGGATTCAAGGGCAGGCCGCTAGGACACTCTAAACACGGCTTTTTTGCTGATGTCCCGGATTTGCACACCCTAAACAGGGATTTCATTAATAATTGTAGGGATAATTCATCAGGATATTCCCATTTTCATACCTTGAGAGTCATAGTGGGGTCCATTGAAAGTTTTGGAGCCGTTTTTATCTCGAGATAATTCACTGTCTCATTCTGGCTTTTTATCGTGGTGGCTTCTAATTCTCTTTATAGGATTTTCCCTTCACGGGTCTTGCTACAGTCGGTCCCGCCGTTCGCGTTTTAGATTACCGTGATTTAGATACCCGGGGAGCGTTTCATGAAGAGATTTGTCAGCTACTGAAAATCCTCGCAACTGATTGGCTGAGAGTAAATTAGTCGATGAAAATCACTGACAAATCTTTTCATGAAAAGCTCTGCTCATTTCATTTGTTGGCGACTTGACACCCTATTCGCGTTCAGCGCCTACCCCTGAAAAAATTCCCTTTCCCGCGTTTTTCCCCCTTTCTCTCGCGGATGCTGCCCACTTTTCGATTGTGTTTGACCGATAATGTAGTATACCAAACTCCCTATTGATAATATATTCCAAGAACGTCATCGTAAACATTTTGTTGCATAGGTCCGATTGAATTTCAAGATCAACTAAGATTTGATCACTTCTTGTCATAACGTTATTTTCGTCAAAACCCACTCGCACCCCTTCCAAACCCTTACCATTCACATGATTCGGGACATTTTTTTTTGTGTGTGTGTGCATAGTGTCGATCTATGTAGGTCTTGGTGGTGTAGTGGAGGTAATAAAGGCTAGATTTTAATCAGTGTCCAATCAGTCAGTGTGAGTTGATTGTTGAAATGGCGAAGAAAAGAAATCTTCATTACCTCTGTCTGTACACAGGTCTCGAACCGATAGTTCTGGAGTACACGCACCAACGCCATCTTGGTTTCCATCAGAGCGAAGCGCATCCCGATGCAGTTACGAGGACCAGCTCCGAATGGATGCCAGGCGAATGGATGTTGCTTGGCACGCGCTTCCTTGGTGAATCTATATACATAAATGCGAAAATGTTTTATTATCTACTCTAATGAAAGTGTTAATGCCATCTGTGATTTGAAGAGTAATTATGAGTTTACATAATTTTGAATAGTACATGTACTTCACTAATTGGTTGCTATTTTAGTGCCTAAATTTTCAAAAGTTCTAGCTAGTAATTTATTACTTCAACTTTGTTTAATAGCTGGGAGATGAGGTCTTGGAAATGCTTTTCTTAACTAAGCGGGAAAATAATATTCGAAAACTTCACCTCTCCTGCTATTCTAAGATGAACACAACACTGATCAGTTTAGTGGCTTATAAATAAATACACTCTCCGACAAGTACACCGCCCATTTCTCTTTTTCAAATCCCAATGCGAAAGGCGTACGCTCCAATTTGTCAATTTTTCGGCAGTCATCAGTGGCCCGTAACACAAAGGTTTGCGATCAATCGCAAATTTAAAGAACCATTCTGATTGGTCCAGGGCCATCTTTTTGAATGAGATGCAACAAATAGTCTTGACTGGCTGTTACAACTTTGCAATTGATTGCAATTCGGGGCCATGAGGACAGAATAGCCTGACTGTCTCTCTCAAGACCACAACAACGCGTTCGGCATGTTAGGGTCCTATCTAATTACAGGAAAAGAAATTATTAATGTAGGCCTACCTTTCTGGATCAAATTTCTCAGGTTCGGGCCAGTAGTCCGGGTCATGATGAATGGTGTAGGTTGGGATGAAGACTTGGACACCTTTCTCAATCACCATGCCATTGTACTCGAAGGTTTCGTTACACATTCGGTTAGTTCTGTGCGAATTTCAAAATAGATGTACACGATCTGTGAAACTGAATTTCGAAGTATATGCTGGTTACTGCACCTCTGCATCTGGCTTTAAAGGTTGGAAGGCCCTCTAAATATAACATTTACAGTCTTCGTCATAACATCAACAACAACAAAAACATATTAACTGCTTTTAACGGCATCTTTATACGTCAACCCCGCCCCACCCCATTTGAATATTAGACTTGCTGACTATAAGCAGGCTGTATTTTTATTCTCATAATGGAACACCTGTAATACAAGCCATTGGGTTTAGAGAAAAACCACAACAACAATGTGGCTAGTTTTCACTTTGTCTTAGCAATGGCGTAGAAGTGGTCTCATGCAAATAGAACGATTCATCACCCTACAAAATTTATCTCAGGATCTGCTTAAATTTTGTCAGGGATCTTACACGGCTGCAGGTGGGTACATCCTAAGAGTCTCGCAGACGACCTGATCCAGATATGGCATCCTAGCAGTAGAGCTATAGCCAACGGAGTCGCGTGATGGCGTCACCCTGTCAATCTCCTTGATAAGCTTCTCCTGGACGTCAGGATTCGTGGCCAAGGCGTAAGCGATGAAACCAAGCAGTGTAGTGGTGGTTTCTGATCCAGCAATAAAGAAGATCAGCACCTAATTGATGTATAACACAAACATTAAAAACTTGAAATGAAAAATGAACAACGTAGAGGCCGTTATTAAGAAACAACAACAACAACAACCAAAATACATAAACGGGGCATCATGATTTTCCTCAAGAGCTACAAGCATGACAAGTTTTAGCTGGGAACATGCGTACCATTAGGTGGAGGAAAATTTCATAACTACAACTATATCAAAACACCGCAGACCATCATTACAAATTTTGCAAAGGCCCACTTGCAATAGTCTACGACCTACGTGGTTCTCTCATTTCAGAACCAAATTCTTAAACCCCGAAGTACAAAGTAACATCAGCTTTTTACCTGTGAATAGACCTCCATGTCAGTTAGCGGAGCCTTCTTGCCCAGGCTTCTAGTGTGGTACTGGACATTGTGGTGTTTATCCAAATCGGCATGGATGTCATCATCATCGTCGTCCTCCTCGGGTTTGTCGACTGTTTCTTGCTTTTGGGCGTCCAGCAGCAGTTGCAGGAAATCAATCCGCTGAAGGAAAAGTTTCGTCAGTATATTGTTATGTAATTGAGGAATCTTCTGGAAGGATTTTATTTCCAGGTTTATAAGTGCACTCATCGTGAACACTCATCGTGAATCATAGAATTCATAGAAGATCAGTGAATATGCATTGCTAGATTTGATAACTAGCACACAAAGAATTATGATACTGCTAAACATCTGGATGAGCATTCTAGATCATTCCGTACGTCCTGTGATATAATTGTGTTAATAAAAAGATGTTGAAATAAGCACAATTGTTGTAACGCCCTGTGTAATGTGTGGAAGCTTCTTGAAGAAGAAGGTTTAATTCTTGTCGCTGTAAAGACATATGGTACAGAAAAACTCAAACTATGAGTGTATTATCTGCCGATGATTATATCATACAAACTATTCTATATGTATGTTATTACAAACATTCGTCCATGTTGCTTAGTATGAGTTTAGCAACGGTCCTAAACTCAGAAAGAGAATATCTTGAAAGATACATTTTTTTTTGCTGTGTGTTTTTACACTGAAGGCTATGTGAATATATTTACTTTAGAGTTGGGTCCAGACGGGGCACTTTTTCTCATTGCAATAGTTTTCTTGTTGACCTCCTTGAAGAAGTCCAGGACATCAGCAGGAATGACCATTGCAATCCGAAAGTGAGCCATGATTTTCCCCAATATCGGAATTAATACTTTTAAAGAAACGTGAAGAAAATTGCAAGAAAATAAAATTATCGATACAAGCTATGATAGCTGCCAGGGGTGGCGCCAGGATATTTTGATGGGGGGGGGGGGGGGGGGGGGGGGCAAGATGACCAAGAGATGAGTTTATTTATGTTTTAAATGAACCGTAATCCTCTTTCTTTCTTTCTTTCTTCTTCTTCTTCTTCTTCTTCTTCTTCTTCTTCTTCTTCTTCCTCTTCTTCTTTTTCTTCTTCCTCTGCTTCCTCCTTTTTCAATCACTTGAAAAGTCATAGGGCGGCCCCTTACCCCCTGTCGCGCCGCCCCTAGTAGCTGCATTATATTAATTACTTAAATACTTCTACCAAACTATGGTATTGTCCAGTCACTTATATGATAACGTGTAGACCTACAGCTAGAATTTATTTCAAAAAATATTTTAGAAAACTATAAGGTGCGTGGCATCATGGATCCTATGAGAACTCATAAGACCCATGGTGGCATTCAACTGTTAACAATTAGGAGTACGAGGGATATAATAGATAAAATGAAAATAGACGCACCAAACCCAACCCGCCATGGGTGCCGCGCGGACTTTGTTCTTTCCGAGCGCGCACTGGTGCATATGCTAAAAAAGGCATTTTATGTACATCATCTTTTTTTAGAGAAAAAAACGTAAATGATTTCATACTTCCGAGAGTGACGAGCGGGTTGGATAAATTAAACTGGAACGCCCTCTTAGCATTGGTCACGAATGGGTTCGAAGGATCGGACTGAGAATCAATATCAAGTCCAAAAGCACAACTTCCAATTGTATCCATTACAAATGAGCCAAAGATCCTAAAAAGAAAAGAAAATGAGGGGGAGGGGGAGATTTCTTTGTATACACTTATCGGTTGTCGAGTAGCAATACTATTGAAAATTTAGTCGTGCCATTATCCTCGTGAATATACATTTTTCCAAAAATCCTAATGTAATTTCCAAAGTGGCAAGTTTCTAAACACTTTCACACCCTCCTATAACTAGACGATTAAAAAATGTGAATTGTTTTTGAAATTCTATTCTCTGACCTCCCGAGGCGCATAAGATGGATTCCCTTTTTTTAAGGGGAAACTAAATTCATGGATTACTTTCGTCTGGAGTTGAATCCGCAATGACGTCAAGTGGAATTCAGTCTTTAAACGGGTTTTGATTACTCTTATGAGAGTGGCTTCCACTCTGAAAACGATCCTTGATAGGATCATGATTTTTTCTCAAAGAACGGATGTCCACTCGTGTATTTATGTTATCATTATTATCTATTTGCCAAATTAAACAAAAATCAAAACTGGAATATAATTCTGTGACGAGAGCTGAGAAAATGAAATCACCTCCCTCATAATTATTCTGCATACATGTATCTTCATTAACCAGGGTAATGGATTTAACACGTCCTGTAACGATATCTTAATTGAGCACAGTGTGGTAATGGGAATAGATGTGATTGATATTAACCAATTCAAGAAAATTAAATTTATGACCACCATCACTAACAGTTCCTACATGGCCTGATTATTTTAGAACTTACTCTTGACATTCAATGCATCCTTTCTCTTTCTGTTTGAGGCCGATGTGTTTCACAAGAGAATCGGCGCTTTTGTTCACCAGAGTTGACATCTGAGAATGAGCACACATTACACGTTAATTGGTTTCCGTAATGATCATTCCCGCGTTTCAACTGTTTGTTCAGATGCATAATATTATCTTCACCATCATAATTGCAGACTTAATCATCAACATTGTCATCATCTTCACTATCACCATCATCACAACCATTACCATCACCATTATCACCATCATCTCACGATCAGCGTTACTATCATCACATTTACCACCATCATTATCGCCATCACTATCAGCATCGCCATACTATCATCACCACCATCATCATGACCGTCACCAGTACCATAACCATCGTTCTCATTCATCACCATCATATCACCATCTTCTTCATTATCAATATCAACATGATCAATATATCGCCATCTACTCGCAACAGTGTCACATTGCATAACACTTCATTCTATCAAATCACCACTTAATTCAAAGTTATTTCACATAAGCCCTGAAAATTGGTCTCAGCGTAAAAAAAGAGACTTACTTGTTTCATCTTGGCTCCGCTGAATGTAGGAGTTATCATATTCCTGACTTCCCTCCATCGCTGACCCTCAAGGATAGATACCATCGAGGCCAATTCCTCCGGAGTCTGGGGAAAACTCTGAGAGGGGAAAGGGGAAAAGGGACGAACATCTTAAGAGTCTTATATGGCAAAATAAAATCTTGTTTTATTTACCATGTTTACTTCAATTGTTAACTTTGATGGCTTACTTCTGATAGAGAATAACATGTTCATGAATAAAATAAAGTCTGTGCGACAGACTTTAGAGGGCGCAATTCAGAATTACGGAAGAGTGATTCCCTGCCACCATTTCGTAGCCTAAGACGGCTTAAAATCATAAAATTCCGAAATGATGAAAATAAATACTAAGTGACCAAAGACATATCTCACAATGCATTGCGAGACGTGCGAGAACAGACTCGAGAAACATGGTTGCTGAACGAACCAAACAAAACTTTGGTCTAATTTGGCAATCTTCTGGCTTTTGGAAACATGGCATATATGCGCTATACACGTACTGTAAACCTCAATGAGTAACATGCCCCGTCCTTTCGCGCTCTCTAACAGCGTCTTGTTGTCGCAAAGGCTTTAAGCCAAAACTCAAACTGCAAATAATCGCTTAATATTTCCCTTATTCACCTACTTTACTTACTTTTTAAATAAGATGGAAAGGTCATCTAAGACACAAGCTACCACAATGTGTGCACTATTTTCAACACTGACTTTATAAAGAGCTTGTCTTTCACGTTATTCACATCAATACGATCAATATGATCATGTGATAAACCTTATTCGCTCATAACTATATGACATCGTAAACTCATTTTGTTATACCACGCAACTAGATATACCTCTCTTCTTTCTTTCTTTCTTTCTTTCTTTCTTTCTTTCTTTCTTTCTTCCCCTCTCTCTCTCTCTCTCTCTCTCTCTCTCTTTATCTTTCTCTCCTTATCCCCCCTTCTCGTTCTTAGTCACGACTGAGTCTCATCAGTGTGTGTGTAAAGTACCACTGATGTATCAAGAAACCTTATAGACCTCCAGGCCAATCATGCTTATTTACCGGTCTGCTGTGAAAATTGTTGAAGCTCTTGACCGTGATATGACGTATCATTTCCGGGTCACCAACTACGAGAATCGGGTCACGAAATGAGTATGCCCTGTAACAAAGGAGATGACCGAATTATTATCGGAGGGTAACGAATGGTAGGCCTATGTTGAATTTTCTCCGTTTCATTACAATAAAACTTTAGACTCAGTAATATGTGTTTTCATGATTATTTATGATATTTGTTTACTCAGAATTTGGGGAAAGGGTTGTGATGATTTTGTTAAAAAAAAAAACATTTACTTACCCATAGACCTTGCCAAATTTCTTGTTCAGTTCGATGAAAACTTCTGGTATTCCCTGTTGATATAAGATTGAATTTCAGTTATCTTTGATCTGATGGTGCTTAAATCATATGGAGGTATTGAATGGTCTGAAGAATAGACTATGAACTATTATGATCCCTTGATCTTTTCCGACTATTATATTCAAGTTAATTAGTATTAAAAGTGTACTCTCTCTCTCTCTCTCTCTCTCTCTCTACCTCTCTCTTCACACTCTTGCTCGCTAACTCGTTCTCCCTTTCTATTTATCTAACCATGTCTTCATTACACCCATCTTCCTCTTCCTCTCTCTTTCTCTCTCTCTCTCACACACACACATTCTCTCCCCGGCCCCCCCCCCCCTCTCTCTCTCTCTCTCTCTCTCATTCTCCCTTTCTTTTAATCTATTCATGTCTGAACCTCAGGCCTCCCCTTCCGCTCCCCGTCTCTTTCTCTCTAATTGTCTGAAGGCTTGCTAGCAAGTTTATTTATCTGATGCTAACGCGAGTACAGCACATAGTAGATTCAATTGCATTTCGTTTTCTATGTCTGTGTAAAATCCTTGTCATGGCGAATGTCCTCTCCCTTGATCCTTAATTCTCTAATGGGACCTCAAGACATGTCATTGTTCCGCTTACCTTGGTAAAGAGTGGATTACCAAAGATGGGTACAGCGGGTTCGTGTGGCACTCCGAGTCGCTTCCAGTAGGTATGGCACCAGTAGTCATAGCTGTCCAGGGATAGAGAAAGGGTTGAACAATTAAAACTTTGAAGTCCGTTGCCACACGCCTCTGGAACACACTGCCTACATTTCCCAAAAGTAAAACTTTACTTGACCACTTCATATAGGTAAAATTAAGTAATCAAATAAACTACTAACTAACTTACTAACTAACTTAACTTACCTACTAACTAATCAATAATGCTGGCATGGAAATAGTAAGGGTAACAATGACGACAACAACAGGCCTAGAAATAACATTAAAAATAATAACAATAATGATGATGATGAAGATGCTGATAGTGATGATAAAAAACCGGGTTTGATTTTTCAACACATAGTAGTGATTTACATGATAATATTGATTGTCATCATGCTTATGTAAAAAATAAAGAGAGAGAGAGAGAGAGAGACAGCGAATAGCGTCATGGGGAGCGTTTCATGAAGAGTTTTATCAGTGATTTTCACTGACAACTGTTGTAAGCTACTGAAAATCCTCGCATCTGATTGGCTGAGAGCAAATTAGTCGGTGAAAACCACCAACAAGACTCTATACTAAACGTTCCCCTGGAGCCCTGCATTAAACGCTTGGTGCTTCCAGGAAACCTCGCGTTCCAAACTATTTTTGTCAGTGTCAATTTCATTTTTCCCCGTTTGACTTAGCCTTTAGCCATGGCACTTGGTGCTGTTATTTCCCTAAACGCGCCTGAATACATAGATTACATCTGTGATCCGTGGCCGGAGGTTCGGACGCGGCTGGGTCCACTGATCACTGCCATAAATTCACACTGTTCAGTCTATTTTTCAAGGCTTACTTCGAACCATCGGGTCTTCGCGTCGGGCCGTGTGATCGCGTAACGCGACCTTTCGTGAAAAAAACCCTTTATTTACGAAAGGTCGGGTTCATCATTTGAGAAATATACCAGTTAAATCTACGAAAAGTCGGGTCCATTAACCCGACACTTCGTAGAAATTAGCGAACAAAATAGAGTCGCGTCCTTAACGCACATTTCTACAACAAATAATTTGACGAAAAACGGCTTGAATAAAAGCTAGTATTTGACTCGCACAAAGTCAGCCTTTGCCTTGGAAAGTCCAGAGGTGAGTACAGTTTAAATTTCGCTAATTTGTCAAAGAAATAGAATCTATTCATAATGAGTTCTACATTGTGCCAAATCTGCGTTAATTTCTGTATATTTTCAAAGAACTCTCCTGAGCTGTATGTCATGAAATTATGTGCTATAATGTGCTATAAACTCACGAACTTTTCATCGTCGGCAGCTCATGTTACCGCTGCATTGCGCTAAGCACCCTGTCACGACGCAACATCTTGCCCAGACTTTCGGGCGGATTGCCTATGACTGTAAATGCAATGCAAAAACGGTTGACAGTGAGATTCAATGTTTATTTTATCACACCTTTATGCATAGTGTGTTAGCGAGTTGACGAATCGGTTATCCTAAATTGTTGCATGATGTATAGCTGTGTAAAGCAACGGGGAGGGCGAGGCGGGGGTCTATGACTGTGTGTACAGTTTAAGCTCTGATTTCAAAGACAGCATAAGGAAGCATAATGACACTAGGTATGATTTAATCCAGCGGTAACAGGGCTGCGTTTCACAGCACCGTCATAAGTCTTACTTTATGGACATCCCATAGAAACGCGTGTTAATTCTACAACACGCGTTTCAATGGGTTGTCCAAGAAGTTAGACTTATGACATGTATGACGGTTTCGTGAAACGCAGCCCTGGTTCCTGTTATCGGGGGGGGGGGGGGGGAGCCCAAAATTTCTAGTAACTCAGGCAAGAATCAGTGGCATAGTTAGGATTTCATTTGAGGGGGCGGTAGTACACAAAGCATTCAAAACACTGAGCGCGCAAAGCGCACTCCGTAGGGGGTAGGGTGCAGGGAGGGAGAGACTACTGCCCTCTTAAGTGAAATCCTAGCTATGCCACTGATTCTAAATTTACTTACCAGGAAATTTTTGGCTCTGCCCCCCCCCCTTTCCTCTTTTTTCGATATTCTTCTTCTTTCTCCCTTTTCTTCTTTCTGTCCCTTTCTCCCTTCCTTTCACTTTCTTTCATTTTTGTTGGGGGGGGGGGGTGGTTTGGTGCATTTTCCCACTGAAATCCTTCAGGGGGCACTCTTTCCCTCCCTCCCATGCCCCTGACACCACTGATTTAATCTTGCTTCTACTTTTTCACAGATCGTTGATATATCTATAGACTCCAACAGTGTACAATGAAAAATTATTTTCTTTTTTGAGAGGTAGATCAGAGCATCCCATTCATTTATTTGTTTTGACTTTGTTCATCAGATTGAACATGCCTAGGTTGAAACTTAATGCTGCATCTATGTCTGCATCCACATCATGTTGGAGATGTAGGTGATGATTGCTTGTTGACTGAGACTAAAAGTTTCTGCAAGAAATGAGTTAGTCTACTACCACTCCAGTTATGGAAGGTAAGTGAATTCTGCATGAATTTAATAAGGTTGCTACATGTACAGGTATGTCAATATTCAGCCAGGGTTTAGCATCATTTACAAGGCCATTGGCCTTGGTTGCAAATACACCCATTCTTGAATTCATTTGTAACATTTATTATTATTATTATTGTCTCCTTTGAAAATTTCATCAGTCTGGCATGATGAATATTTTTCTTACTTGAGTTTCATGGGCACCAGGATCAAAATATCTCACCAACATTTCTTGCTTACACTTCATTAAGAAATGTATTGCTTAGTTAAAGCTAAATAATTGTTCAGCTTTACTTGTTCATTTTTGCTATACAAGCAGAAACTATATTTTGTTTTCTGATTTCCTCTCATTTCATTTGCAAGTTTGTTTTTTATTATTAAATTTCAAGTTGCAATATTTATTGTTCAATGTGTGTATTGTTCTAAATTTCTGTTGTGTAAATTTCAATTGTATTTTTAGTTCTGTGAAATAAACTAAAATGATTTATAAACCTTGGTCTGCAAAGGTAAATATTTAGTGCTCCTACTGTCCATAATTTGTACATGTACTTTGCATTTATCCTAATTCAAGTTAACTTTCAATCTCATCTTGTTTTCTTTAACAGAAACAATTCAGCTTCTACTCTTCATTGCACTGGACCCCTGCTTTGGAGATCTGGGGCCGTTTCACGAAACCGTCATAAGTCAACTTCTCAGCTAAGATCGCCGCTAGTGGGCTAGTTGTCTGCTACGTGTTTCACGAAGCCGTGTTTACCAAGATCAATGCCATCATCCCGACTAAGAACTTATGACGCCTCTGACCCTGTCATATCTTTTTTCGTTGATGTGCAGTGCCATCACATGCCACTAATTTGGTAGATTATGGCTGGCCAAAATGGAAGCTACATAGATGTAAATAATAATTCAAATCTACCTTTTCTAAGGGTTCCTGCAATCAGTAATTCATCCTTGCTCATGTATAAATATTATATTTCATGTTTCATATGAAACGATCTGCAAAAAAAGGTTTCCTAGGGGTTTCTCCCGTGATTGTATATCTCTCAAAAGAACGCAATTCTGCCATGTCAGGCAAGGCATAGTCAAAGGGATAGTCTGTAGATTTCAGACCCATATTCATTCAAAGATAATTTATATCGTAGATTTTTAAACAAAATACTTTTTAAGACCCATATTTTAGCTTGTAATTTGCCAAAATTATGCATATCAACATTTTGGTCAAGACGTGACGCTGGATAAATATTTGATTTACCTCCTTTTTCCGATCATGAACGTAAGGGTGTATTTTGCAAATCTAGTGTCCCGGGGGTACCCATCTTTCGTTCAAAACGACAATGAACTTAATTACTAAAAATAGAATCTTATATGTTTTTCTTTGGTGTAATCTGCCTTCTTTGAAAATATCTTGCATCTATAACCCCCTACTACTATTTCTAAGCTTTGCCCTCATCAGATCACTCAAATAATTGCAATTCTGATAACTTTTTGTTTACAAAATGTATGTGTCATTTTGATCAAGGCTATGTGTTGTCACAATTCCTCATCGATTCACGAGATATTTAGCTAGCATGCTCTTCGTGAAACGGTTTAGCAAGATTAGAGTCATCTCCGTAGTTGGTGGACAAAGATATGACTAACTTGGCGTTGATTTCCAGAAACAGGCCCCTGTCTCTCAGTGAGTGAGGAGTAATGGCCCTGTACGCAGCAGGGGGGGGGGGGGGCGGGGGCAGTAGCCCAACCCACAATTCAATTCAATTCAATTCAAATTTCTTGATATGCAATCAACAATTTTGGATTATTATTGACATACAAAATTTTTTACAGTGTCATTAAACAAAGTTACAAAACAAATAATTGCAATATTTTTTTTTTTACCTTAACCCCTCCCCATAGGTATGTGCGAATTATTTGAAACTTTACAGCAGATTATTGTTTCATTTGAGGATTTGAAAATTCATAAATTCAGTACAGTGTACTAGTAATTTGAATTGAATGATGAGTACGTAAGTCTCAAAATTACTGTTTTCAGTTGCATTTTAATTAATTTTATTAATTTCTTCTAAAGGGATGTGGAATAGCTCATTCTTCCTGAGTTGTACACAACATCTGACTATGAGCTCTGTAAATGATTTATTTACAAGTATTATTTAAAGTAGAAAAGGATTCCATTGGGCCTTGCTACAGGTTGGCAATTTGAATTACTAACATTTGAATGGTAGTGATGTAAAACTCTATAGTCTATTCTATTTTGTTGTAAGTTGTGAACAGAGTATATGATTTTTAAAAATTGTTATGAGTAATATAAAAAAATATATATTATACTTTTAAGTGATGAATGAAGGCTGATGTAGTTTCCTTTTTTATCGGAATGAACCTATTTTAACATGTACATTACTGTAATCGCCATGCAGAAAAATAATCATTACATAGCAAATCCCTTTTTTTTACTACAAGTGTACTTTGATATTGATTGTGTAATCCCCAACAATTTTTAAAAGAATGTGATAATTGTAATACATGTATACATGCACAAATAAGAAAATACTGAAGCCCCCTCTTATGAAATGAATATGGGGGTAGGTGAAAAATGAAGCAACCAAGAGGGTGTGTTCAAGAGAGATGGAAAGGGTTGGAAAGAGAGACAGAGATAGATACAGGAAGAAAGAGATGAAAAATCAATTCGGGCGAGAATTATTTGATGAAAATTCGAGGGTGTCGGAGAGAGAGATAGAGAGAGAGGGGGGGGGGGGCAGAGAATGGGAAAGGATGGAGCAGTGGAGAGTTTGTGGAGGAGATAATTGCAATGTATACGTGTTTTGTGTTGATTAAATTTATCAGATTTTCAAAGTGCATTATCTTTTGAAGATCAAGGTCGTACATCTACAAGCCATATACCTATATGGATATTGATTTTAAAAATTCTTTGGTATAGGCAGTGGCGTAGACAGGTTCTTCCACCTGGGGGGGGGGGGATAATTTGCCGTTCACGAGAAATCCAGGATCAATTTCGTATACAGATAACACACACGCACACGCACACACACACAGGGCTCTACGCAGAATTTTTTCCTGGGGGGCAAGATGCGTAAAAATTTTCAAAGAAACTCGAAAGTGAGGGACCGAAGTGACCAAGTTTGTCACGGGGGCGCTTTTGCATTTTTGAAAATGAAATTGAAGGATTTGGTGAACACTTTTGTTGAATTTTGTGAAAATTTTCAGTAAAAAATGTAAGTTTTCAAACTGTCCCCCCTGTCCCCCCCCCCCCCCCCCCCCGCTGCGTACAGCCATGCACCCACACACCCCCAATGATCGATATAGTTATGATAGTAATCGTCATTTCAGTCACATTAACGATGATGATGATGATAACTATCATTATTATCATAAGCATAATGATAATGCATTACTAATTATTATTATTATTATTATTGTTGTTGTTATAATAATTGTTATTCTTATTATTGCTGTTCCTATCATTTCTAAACATGTTAATTCAGTTTAATTGTAAGCAAACATCCTTCCCTAAAACCTGGGGGGATGATTGTACATGTCATCCCCCCACCTTGTGAGGTGGGGGGGGGGGTGCATACCCCTCATCCCCCCCCCCCCGCTGTCTACGCCCCTGGGTATAGGTCTTCCCACTCATTCACCCAAATTTTATCATCTCACGTGATTAGCCACCCCCCCCCCCCCCGCCATGATCAGTGATTGTAAAGAAAAGATATATATTTGGCATTTCCATGGAAGTCTGTTAATACGTAAAAATTCGACAGATTGGAACGTAATTATAATGAAACTGAAGTACTTGCATATCATAAATGGGTTAATATCAAAATTTATTTTTTTTTACCCGATACTTCGTCATTTGAAGGTAGTTTTCTCACGAATATTCGCATAAAAGATTAGTCTTATGTCAATGACCACAATTGCTAAAAATCAAATTTTTACCACACGATTTACCCGACCTTTCGTAAATCAGGGGGCCGTTTTCACGAAAGGTCGGGTTATGCGATTACACGGCCCGACGCGAAGACCCGATGGTTCGAAGTAAGCCATTTTTCAAACCCCTCTTGGCAGACAAGCAGCGCGCGAGGCCTTGGCCAAAGGCTACGTTTGACTATGAGAAGGAAATAGATGTGTTATTGTTTGAATCTAGATCTAAATCTCCAAACTTACCTCGAACTGCCCTATGGACAGCGCCTTGTGGAATATGTAACTTGCGCTACATAAATTAAGACCAAATACTTGTTTGTGATACATAATATTGGTTCACTAATCACAACTTCGGAATATATCTTATCCTTCACTGAACATTACCTAGAACTTTCATCGATCTGTTTCGGTCATAATTCTGGTCATATTGAATTGAATATTGAACTGGATAAGAGCAAAATCTAAAAAGTGCGATGACTTTTCCCCTACATCTTCTAGCTGCAATAGGATGCCATGCGGTTTTGCCAATTACCGCTCAGCGCTTATAAGTTTCAAGGGTTGAAATGATTATCATGAATATATTTGTCCATCTAATGTACACAATGCGCAACCGTATTTGCAGTTGTCGCAATGCCAATCACTAATGTTGGGGTATTGTAATCAAGAGGTGTTCAAAATGTAATTCATGTTGAATTGAATTGAATTGAAATTGGTTTATTATGCACAAAACATGGCAGCTCGAAAGCTGAACTGAATGTTATTTACCGTCAATAAAAATTTAATTTACAAATTGTCAATCATAGGGATATACGTACTTTCATTACTTCTGTTACTGGGCTTATAGTTCAGGCAAAGAAACTATGCTTTGTAAGGGTCTGCTCCGTTCGCTTATAAATTGTAAATCATAGGGATATACGTACTTTCATTACTTCTATTACTGGGCTTATATAGTTCAGGCAAAGAAACTATGCTTTGTAAGGGTCTGCTCCGTTCGCTTATCGCGGGAGGGTCTCTTGCTTTTTGCAAGGTCAGAAATCTGTCAGAAAGAAATGTCTACGCCTCTGCCCCTCCTTCCACATACGTTAGAGTCGACTTACGAAATTCGTGATGATAGAAACAGTGTGCCATGATTTCCAAATGTGCGAATATAACTTGTCTTAAATCACACAGTGTCAAAGAAAATCTTCAAACATTTTTATCAACTGCGTATTTCTAATTATCATAAAGCACCTTTCACACTTATTTGATGGTAATCTAAGGCTGAGCTTAACTATTTCGGATGATATAGATCAAGATCTTACTTACATGACGTACAGGACGAAGATACCCAGGGTGATTAGGGCCAGAAGCCATGTCAACGTCATCGAGATTCCCATCACCTCAACCTCCATTTCGACTTCGATGTCGATTGCTCGTAAAGTGATTTACAAAGGCTCCGAGACTGCTGAAACATAAAATCGGAATGACGCTTTGATCACAACTGACGAGCTTTTTGTACTGAACTTCGTGCTGGCGTAGACTATAGCCACAGACCTTATGTTAATAGCTCCATGATCGGAGCTGGGGGCCCTCGCAAGCAATACAGGCGTATCGTTGCATAATATCTTTTTTATTAGTTGTCGTTGTTGTTGCTGTTGTGGATATGATTAAGTGCCATCATAGCATTATATTTCATGCTTAAGTTATTTTATTCACCATTTTTAATCATAAACATAAATAATCAATACAAATAACACAGAATGGTAGTAGAAGTCATGATGTCTTTTCATCGATGTAAGTATTGTTCAATAATGAAAGATATAATCATGAAATGCACATAATTATTTAACCGAAAGCTTAATGAGAAAAAGGTTGAACATGACTTTGTTTATAAAAAAAAAAAAAAACTTGAAGGGAATATGTAACATCAGGATATCGTGGGAAAGTTGAAAGTATCGCCTTATAGTATTGTACGGTTTGTGTTCATACACTATTGTCAAAGGTTTAAAGTACAAGCATAAGTATGACGACACTATTGACATTATTGCAGAGAATTCCTAAAAAGGAAGTGGTGATGAGATATGGAAAGAGATTCTCAATAATGTCAAGGACCATTATTGGATCCTTTGACCTCTGGGATTCTCTGTTAAGCTTTGGTTTTGAAACTGAGTGTCCACGATGAGCGTGTCAGTGACAGTAATTTTGTTCAGATAACTATTGGTAATAGATGCTTAGCTCGAGTAATATTAATTCAGGTAGTGAAAGGTGATCCACACGCGGCATAGCATTTTCCGAATCGAGCATTTCAAAATGCCCATAACTGGTCTGGCACAAAACTGTAATTATGTTTGCCAATTTTCACCTATTATTTTTCCAGTAGTAATAATCTTTCACGAAGCCTTTGGCCTGGTCCCTTCCAATGGATCAAACATGTCGACCACTCTTTTGATCGCTAACTGGATAAGCTTTCCAGAGTGCTGAAGTAATGAATGACTTGGTGATATTTAATACTGAATTGTTATTTTCAATGATTAACATCGAGAATTTCATGCATTTCATGCCCTCCCAATACATTTTTTTTTTCATAATCACCTTTTATTGATTTCAAACAAAGGGAAACAAACATAAAAAGTCCAGGTTACATGTTTCTATGGGAACATTGTACAGGACTGTGGGTAGGAGCATGATTACAAAACATAGTACTTACATCATAAAACATATACATAAAATACATCAAACATATTTAAGCAAATTGTGACATAGTGGGGGTAAGAACTAAACCATAAAATGGTGAAAATGCAGTAACAAATAGACGTCATAATAAATTGATGCTGATGTTTTCCGAACGAAGGAGTAGCTGAGTCAAGGCCTACAATGAAAGAAATAGAAGAGCTGAAGGGCAGCAAAGGCTAGAAGGAAAGGAATTATGACAGGGAAGAAGAGGGTATATGGAGAAGGAACTGTATAGAAGGAAAGAGTTCTGAAAAACAACAGTGGGATAGAGAAAATTTAGCAAAGGATAAAGATAGGGGGTAGGAAGACTAAAAAGCAAGAAATAAAGACGTGGGCAGGATCCAGTAGTGACATGTCTGTCCAAAGCGGTTCACACCTGGCATTGAATATTACATAGGATCTTACAAGGGCCAGTTTACTAATTGTGAGTATGGTATTCTTACAAGCTCTAACATTTACATGACGGAATATTTTTTTGATCTGCTGTTTATTTTCTTTTGTTACAACACCTCTAGATCCTACTTCAAACATATTAGTTGAGATTCGCAATTATTTGCCTTAATATCTTCGTGCAGTTGTGAATACCGTTCTAGTTTTCTTTCTCTCGCTTTCTGAATATTTGGTTCGAAAGGTACAGTCAATTCTATCAATATTACTTTGGGCTTGTCCCTTTCTTGGAAGTAGAGGACTATATCTGGTTTTTCAGAAGTAGGCATAATATTAGGGGGGATGGTACCACCACATACCCTAAGTCCTGGTAGGTCAGCAAATACGGTTACAGAAACGTGATTGACCTCCGCACTTCTCTTCAATTCATTGGCAATGAAGCGTAGAACGCTATTATGTCTATATGTGTACCTACCTTGTTGCAGTGCAACGGTACACGAATTGAGGATGTGTAAAAGAGTGCCCTTACAATTACATAAACTACATTTTTCAGTAAGTTTTTTACCCCACAATTTCAAATTTTCTGGTGTTGGGAGGCAATCGATTGATGCTCGAGTTGCGAAACTAAGAAGACCCTTTGGGAGACCATACATAATTCCTTTCCACGTTAGGTCACTCCCTTCCTCTTCCAACAACTTCATCAAATTACCTTGCTTAGCTAGGGGAGATATACGGTCAGACCATTTCTCATGTTTGTCCGCTGTAATGACATCTTTTAGAACAGGTTTCACTTTTTTCCATGACTGAGAATCGCTTGCATTCTCAGCAGCTTCGATCATTGATTTCTATCGAATGAGGGGTCAAACAGATTGGATAACAGCGGCAGACTCTACATCGGGGAGGCGAGCTTTAAAAATGTTGATCTCTCAGTTTACCAAAGCGATTAACGATTTCGGTCATAAAATTTCCTCCAATTTACTGTGAACAGTTAAGAAACACAGGAAACACTCATAAGCTATTACTAATGTTTATGCTACAAAAAGACTGATTGGGCAAAGGGGATTAAATTATTTTTAAACCGAAACAAAAAATATTTGGGGGGGGGGGCGTGGAGTATAATATGCATCATACATAGTAACAGGGAATCCGTAAGTAAAAGCACACATTTTTCAGAACTTATGATGGGCTTGACTACAAAACATGGCCATGGTCAGATGCAATTTAATCATGAAAGGAAATCATAATGATCACCAAAAAAAAATTTTTTTTTTAATAAATCAGACACAATAATACCCCTCAAGTTGACCTAAAATTTCTAATTCTATCTGTTCACATCCAGTGTACAGGATCACTGTGTGAGACAGAGAGATCGAGATCCTCATTCGCCTATGTACGTATCATCTTTGCTTGTAATCACATTTTTAAACATTGCAATATGGATTATGGTGTTTAAACTTGCTATAATGGTTTAGCTCTACACATACACTGCTTTTTAAAGAACGCGTAATTCTCATGCAGTTTATTTTTCTGTATACTCGAAGTAAGAAACAATAGCAATTGGAATGATTGCTGTAGCTGCATAGACGCCTGGTTTATACTCACAATCTGTGTTGTACAGTAGACCCTATGAAGGCCTGTTGTAGAACTGGTTGTAGTAGCCTGTGCAGGCTGTCATACAAGCTAGCTAATGGCTTCAACACGTCTGCCTTGTCGGTATGTACAAAACCACGAACTGACAGTTCAAAGTATTTTGTTACGGAATAAATTGACAACGTATAACCTGATACCCTGCACTCACATTACCCATGGGGGAATTTCAAGTGGGATTTCCCAGAGCTCGGCTGCAGCTCGTCCACTGCCTGGACCTTTGGCCTGGACGCTTTTTTTTTCCCTACCGTTACTGCGTAAAATTGCAGAACTTCACTCAGGAAGCGACTTGTGCGAGAGGCTACACAGAACACACGCAGTACGCATGCGCGTGGACTTTGACGTCTCCAACTAGTAGTAGTAGGCCTAGTACGAATCACAGAAATAGAAGACGTAGAAGGCGCATACCCATTCACAAAGCACGCATCGCGGTATCGCCGTCGGACCCGCTGGGCGATTCGTTTGAGTGCACACGCCGCCATCTTGCTTAGTCCTCGGTCTCTTCGGCAAGCCCACTCGACCGTATGTGACACTGTCAATTTCTGTTTTGAAATTTTCCCCAAAGAGGCCATGCTTTCTGAGGTTGGCCTAACTATTCATAAGCCAATTGATCGTGTGCATTATCTACTTGCACAACGGCAGTATAAGTTATTTTTGGCCAAGATGAATAAAGAAAGCTTCTAATTAACTCTTTCAAGACAATACGTTATTCTCCATTTTAGTACCTCAGTTTCATTTAACAGTTTCCTTATAATTTTCTTGTCAGTTTTCTTTAAGTTTGGGTTCTCTTTCAAGACACATTTCCTTATCTAATTTGATTTTTTTAATATTTTGGGAGGGAGCTTCTCATAAAATAAAAAAAATACGTGGAATGAAGTATTGTTTTATTTTTATTTTTTCCATTTTTAAAAACTGAGCCGGAGGGATGTGCTTTGTAGATGTATTTGAATGAACATCCTAACCATAATTTGTCCAAATTCATTCATACCCCGTGATTTTTGAAAATCTGAATTTAAAAAGTCGATTAAACTTTGATTTTTTTCCATCGGGGGGGGGGGGGGGAGACTTATAAGTAACTTTCACACAGTCACAGTACATGCACATGTAATATCATTCACGTGGTCAGTCCTCCCAACACTACATATAAACTCACACACACGATGTCATTCTTCATTACACAAATGCTTAAACAAACATTTACTCAGTCAACTTCATATATTTCAGCACAAAAAACACTTTACAAAAAACAACAAACAATCAAACAGACATACAAACAACCAATGTGAAAATGGTGATGTAGAAACTGGCAAACACATTGGCAAGTAACAAGTAACAAGTAATAAATTAGGGAATACACTAAGAACCTCCAATTAATCAATAGGGAATTAGTAGGGGAAAATTACTGGAGGGCTACAGATGAAATGCACCCAAATGTAAAAAAAATAGCCCTTGTAAGTTGCAAGAGCCTCCATAAAATTGTCATTAGGTTCAATACAAAATGTAATTCGGAATGAATTGAACAGTAGGAAAAAGCCCCTGTACAGAAGTATTTTTCCCTACTCAGTACGTACATTACATGGAGTCCATGGCCGTACGCAGCGGGGGGGGGGGGGGGGGGGGGGAACCCCAGAATTTTTGAAAAATGCAAAAAAGCCCTCGTGACCAGCTCAGTGGCTTTGCTCCCTAGCATTTGGGCCTTTTTGAAAATTTGTACACGTCTTGCCCCCCCCCAAAAAAAAATCTGCGTACGGCCCCGATAGAGTCAATTGCTATATGATCATCATATAAGCCCAATAGCATAAAATGCAACAAATACAGTCAACTTACAAGACACGTTACATGTACATGCATTACATAATTTTGTCAGAATTTTTTTTCTAGTCAAGTTCAAAATTCTTTTTTCCTTTGTATTTTGTGAGGTTTTTTTTCGTTCGTTCGTTCGTTTATTTCATCTCTAAAAACACTGACAAATGTGTTTACAAACAAGTATATCATATAAACATTCATTTAAAAAAATCATACGGTATTTGAATGTCAATTGAGCCTATATTACAATGCATGAAATGAAAGAGGAGAAATTAAAATAAAGCCAAAGAGGGCCTTGTTAAAACAAGTCTCCATAAGCATAAATTGATATTTGGAGGCTATTTGGTATATAGAAATCGACATAAGAGCTAATCAGAAAAAAAAAACTAGGACAAGGGAACAAACAAAAACTAAAGCAAACAAGAAAGGAAGTAAATTTTAAGAGTGGTAACAAAGCTGCTTAATAAATGTATTTTGAAGTAAAATATTGTTTTAGTTTTCTTTTGAAAAGGGAGAGACAACTGCATGAATGAACAGATTTCGGTAGTGAATTCCATACGGTTGGGAAACTAAAACGAACTGCCCGTTGTAAATAAGTTTTTCCCACTTTCCATAGGTGAAATAAAGTACTGGTGCGTGTATTATGTTAATGAATTACACGATGAATATCAAACGTTTTAGTAATATTGTTAGGTAATTTATTTTTAAAGTAAAAAAATCCTAGTAATGCAACCTGGTATCGAAAAAGATCAAATATATTCATAGCATTCAGTTTGCGAAAGATGGGAGCTGAGGGTGACATGTAATCACTACTAGTACATATACGAATTGCTCTTTTTTTTGTAATTTAAAAAGGACGTCTAATTTTGATCTACTACAATTACTACAGTTACACCAATGCACAAAACATTTCTTGCTAACTATTCATATTTTCAAACAAATAGGTGCATATGTCGACAGGCTTATTTTGAAAAATTCAGAACTCCTTTTAAATTCTAATGGTGATCGTTCTTCAATATCCATGATGAATACGTTGTTTTCACACTAACTCAAACAAGAGAAAAAATTAAAAGTATAGTTTACATTCTACACAGCGTTATGTTTCTTCAACTGTGTCTTAATGAAACTGCACTGGACATAATTGGCATAAAATTGTGAAAAGGCACAACAAAGGCAAGTAAACTAGAGCATATCACA
The DNA here is from genome assembly GCA_029962745.1 of Echinometra lucunter. NCBI lineage: Eukaryota > Metazoa > Echinodermata > Echinoidea > Camarodonta > Echinometridae > Echinometra > Echinometra lucunter. The sequence continues at coordinate 1,295,171 of CM057162.1, read as the reverse complement.
AGAGGATCAGAACTCATACATATGAACCTATTACAGCGGTAAACTGTGCAACATGCTGCCGCAAATTTTACTTAATAAGTATCACTCATGCATGTATCCCACCTATCACTTTCCATTTTTCTGGGCAACTCATACTGCAGCAAAGTAGAATGGTAATGATTTATTGGCAGTTGAAATATTCTGGTGTGACATTTGATAATGAAATAAATTCTGCACTTGTGATACTTCATGAGACATGGAGTACTTTTAAGAAGAAAAAAAATTGACTTGGGAATCTACATACCACCAAACCCAAATCAGTGATGTCCTGATCATGACACTCAGCTGTGAAAGCAAGGATTCTCTTGAAGACATTATATTGCATCATGCTATATTACATCAAGCTGAGATGAGCACCACTCATACATTCATTAATCTTCCACTATTGAAACTGTACAATACTTAAGTACAAAACTATTGCAACTGTACAACACTTAAGTACAAAACATGCATATACATATATATGTATTTACAATATAATCTCTGAAAATGGCAAATTAAGGCAAGTTAAGGAAATAGGCACAAACTTGAATATCATTTCAGTGACTGAAGTTGCGTTGCATGAGCATATTGCAAAGTATCAAATGAGCACAAAAAGTAAACAGAATGCACGTCCATAGTGATAAAAAACAAAACATATTGCATCATACTAAAATGGATCAGATGCATCAATCTTTAAATCAGTACATGAGAAAGCATCTTTGTGGTGAAGCTTCTGACGACAAGGACAAGAAAATGCCCGAATCTACACAGTTGAATTGCCTGCCCAGTAGGATCGAAGCTTTTCTCTGCTTTCCTCTAAAAAGTGGTTGGAACATAAACTTGAATACTGGCTGGGCGTAAAACAATCTCTTCTCATGTTCGCTGGGAATTCCTTCAGAAGAATGATGTCCTCTTGGAAATCTAGAATTGGAAAGAAAAAAAAAACATGCTGATAGGTTATAGCCTACCTCGTAAGTCGTAACAGTAAATACCATAGGTCAAACTAATTTCTAATCTAAGAATTACAATCAATTTCCTGAAAAAATATAGTATAAGTAAAACTTATCAAGTAAATAATCTCTTCGATAAAACAATTAGTATTCCAAAAAATTTGGAAATTCAAACAAACTGTTAAGACATCTAAAAAGTTACATGGTGTAGAGGTCTAACAGTTAGAGTAGACTACACCACCATGTCTTGACTAGATCCAATTTCATTATTAATAATTGTTAGACAAAAGCACAAGTTGCAAATACCAAATAAAAAGGCTTAGTATGATTTCACAACAAACTTTACGTTAATCGAGGCTTTCTAGGTAGGATTTTGAACATACATGACATACACTACTGTTGTCCCATTAAAATAAAACATCAAAACGAACAGATGGGACTACAACTACAAATACGGGCTACACAGAACACCGTCATTGACAGTCTCTTTACACCCTAATAATTTTTCAAGACTACATTAAATAAAATCCACTAACCTGTAGAAGCCTTTCTGCATTCATTCTCTCAACGATTGGTAGAGTTATATGCTGTAAAAACAACACAGAGCTCAGAAAGCAGTAAAAAATGCAAGAAATTCTAGCCGGTCGAAAATACAGTGAGCAGATGTAAACAGAGGACTAACCAAGATGGCGGAGGTCACGTGATCACGTGCGAACGCTGGCTATACTTTACGTACCCGCATGCGCTTTCTACGTCTTCTATTTCTGTGGTACGAATACTTACGCTGAAAGCATGGCTGAATGTAAAGGTGTCACTATCCCTGAAAGAGTACTGGTATGTACATGAACAATTCCATCCAAAACTATATAAACCTCTCATAATTCTCTACCACAAAGTATGAGTGACTTTTGATATAGTTATTTTTCTTCAAATCTAGCTTACATTATGTGTACGCAGCTAGCCCATATCACATGCATTGCAAGCCGACGCGATCGACGAACTAAGTCCACGCGCATGCGTAGTGCGGGTGTACTGCGTAAATCATATTCTCTATATTCTCTAATATTGATAATAGCCTCTCGCACTAGTCGCTTCCTGAGTGAAGTTCTGCAATTTTACGCAGTAACGGTAGGGAAAAAAAAGACGCGGCCTGGACTGTTCTATGAATGATCCGTACGCACACATATCAGCACACACCATGGCTGGCTAGCTATACACAAATAAAGTGCACGTACGGACACAGAGCCTTTTCGGGGAAGGTGAATTCGTGGGGTAAGTGACTTCGTGGGGACAGTTTAAAACGACCAGCAGCTGGCCTAGGCTGCAGCGAGCTGCACTGCCCTTGTTAACATTCCCTCTGAACTACTTACTAGTTTGCAGCACGGACCCTAGTCAGTCGAAGCACAAAATACTAAGTGATTGAAGTTAACTGTGAGACTAGCTGAGCTCTATAGAGATCCGGTAATGTAGTTGCTCCGCGTAGGCTACATGCTTAGCTGACTCAGCTAGAGACTAACAAAGTAAGGCCCTTCTAATTCTTCGGGTCTTAAGGAATTTTGTTTAAGTGTTAAAATAGGGTCTGTCTCTGCAGACTACATCTTAATGGTCATCACAATGACGTTGCATTTTTAACGGCTAAAAATAAACAGAGACCTGCGCATGAAGGGAATTCCCCCCGAGATGACGTAATACCCAATCGGAGAGCCCAAACAACACAAGGTATTTTGGTTATGTAAATTGGGGTTATGTTAATGTTTAATAGGACGAGGTCACAGGAACACTCTATGTAAATGAATATTATTCTTCCCACTTATATTTCTAGCGAGGAATTCACGTCAGAAGAACTGCATACTTCACGGAGAAATACCATACAATACTGAATAATAGAAATGAATAAAAGTTAGAATTCAATGGTTTCTCTTGTTTTCGTCATTTTACGTTGTAATGTTCTGTGGTGTTTTGCTTTGTTATTCTTTAATTTTGGAAGGCGGATACAGGCCCTCTGGAACAGCCTTTTACCATCGTTGTCATTTTTATCATTGTCTTTATCAACATCATCATCAAAGTTAGATGAAGAGACAAAGAGAGCTAGAGAGAGGGGGGGGGGGTAGAGAAAGAGAGAGACAAAAGGAGGACGGAGAATCCGATGGAGAATAGAGAGACAGAGACAAGAGAGAGAGAGAGAAAAAAAAAGGGGGAGGAGGGAATGATGGCCAGAGTGGAGGTAAAAAATTAATAGATTAAGAGAGTTGATAAAGTTGGAGACGAGGTGAGAGAGAAAGGAGGAAGGAGATGACTGAGAGAGATTGAATGAGGGAGAGTGAGAGAGGGAGAGAGAGAGAGAGAGAGAGAGAGAGAGAGGCAGATAGATACAGCAAGAATGGGAGTCGATAATTTGTCTGAATTCATATTGCTTTAACCCTCAAGCTAATTCTTTCTATTCTTTGCGTCCCTCCCATGCTGCGAGATCAGAGAAAACTATCGATTAGTAGACCTAGTAGAATGAAATGAAAAAGAATATGAAATAGCTGCAATTCAGCTACACTCTTTTGTGCTGAGTTTTTTTCTTCAAATATTTTCTTTAAGAAATGGATGAATGTATAGCATTGTATGTATTCGAGAAAGTACCACACAGTTTCATTCTCGGTATTTTCCTTTCCCCCTTTTTTTAATCCCTTGCAGCTAATGAAATCTCATGATTATTCCTAAACGCTGGAGACAGGGGCCATCAAAGGGACCATCACAGGAGCCAGTGACGTGACACAGAGGTTTTTACTTTAAACGAACTTGATAAACCAAATATTTGTATTACGTATTACATTATTAGGTGGGGTAGGGAGAAGAAGAGAGGCCAATATCATTAGAAAACAGTAGCAAGCGAATGAAAACGAGGTATGAAATACAGTGAAAGAAGAAAATGAAATGATATGGAATGAAACCAACCATAAGGCAGACCCCCCCCCCCTCTCTCTCTCTCTCTCTCTCTCTCTTCATATCCTGTCTAAATATCTTTCTCTCTCTTTGTTTCTTTCTTCATCGCATGATATCAAGCATCTCATTTACAAACTAAGAAGTGTATGTGAAGAGTTTTATGCAGGAAGCGATAAACGCCGTTTTTCTTTCAAGTGTAAGGCCATCATCATTTGCGCCTTTGAACGTTTTTTTTTTTTTAAATAGATATATGGTGCCATAGAAATGCTGTGAATCATCATCAGTCATTATATATTACAAAATGATACTTTTCAAATGATACATTAATCATTACTTAATTGTAAAGGTATATTGTTGAAGTTATGGACAACAAAAATTCTTTGTTTTTCGTGACTTTTATTGGCAAATATCTCATTTTGACGAAAATAGATATATCGGATTTTGCTTTCAAACCCTTCATGTATAAGATATTAAAAATGTGCAACTGTATTTCTTGATTAATCCGCTTTCTGTGAGCATTCCAATTAATCTGTATAGGCCTATATTAATGTCAATCAATAAATAAATAAAATATCACAGTTTAATTTCCTAGGAATCTTTGTAATTTCAGACTAAAAAACAATACGATGGGCAATAGTGAACTACATTAAAGCGAAATATTCATCTTATGCATATTTCCTTTCTTTTTAACAAAGCAATCATTTCTTTCAAATATTAAAGCCGTGACTTATGCCATTCTAAAATGAAAAAGCACATGAACAAACAACATTTGTTTCTGTAATTACCGTTAGCGTTCCCTCTTTCTCTTGCCAATTATATATTTATATTCACAATGCTTGAAATTTATAATCTGGAAATGTTGTCCGATATGAATTGAAGTCAAAATTCGACTGCGATTCCGAAAATTATACATTTTATCCCCAGTTTTTATTTCGTACACAAAAATATAACAATAAATGGTATCAAATCAAATGAATCATGATTGTACTAAATTGCATAATTTCATCGCAGGTAGAGAGAAAAAAATACCCAACACATACGATCGTTATTAAACGTTTATTCTTGTACATGTTCTCTGCGTGGTGCCTATATGAATAGCTTTCAGCCGCTGTTCGCTTCGAGATAAATTTTCTTTCATATCAGTTCAATTCCATGAAAAAAAATGCCTTAGAACCAAAGGCAAATTAAAGCAATTTTCAAAAACCTCGGGTACACATTCGACATTAAATCGTATCATAAAGATACGAGTATAAACTTTGTTGTTGTTGTTGTTGTTGTTGTAATTTTCAATTGTGGTCAGAGGAAGTGTAAAGTTTCCCTTTCATCTCTTTCATGTCTTTGTATTTTATCACTGATCTCAAATGTTCCGATTTGAAAAAAGGACGTATCTTTGTTTGCATCTAAACTCTTATTAAACTACTTGAATATGTAAATACTTTTTCACAATTAATTCATTTTCAATTGTTTATTTTCCTGTCACTTTGTCTTCTTGCCTCATTACATCTTGCTGGCATATTTCTTTTTGTTTATATGATATTTTTAATAGTTTAATTCATTCTAAATGTGTTTCGTTTGATAATTTTGTTTTTACAATGTTGATTTACACGGCCCCAATGGAAACCAGTCATGTAACTGTTTGGGCTTTTTAACCGTGTATATAAATAAATAGATCAATCAATCAATCAATCAATCAATCAGTCAATCAAAGAAATATGACACAATTACATGCATGCGTGCTACACATTTTAATCAAATAACATTTACAGTGTATTATGAATATTTCAGAAAAACGAAAAATCCTGAAATAGGGCTAAAGGTTACCTCACAAAGAGAAAAACTTGTGCTTGGTATATTATGTAAATACGCCAAACTATGATTTACATTAGATGCAGTAAGACGACATGAAATCTTGCATATTACAACCGGCTGTTTTGGATCAATCATCATCTCGCTTGCATATCGTTCAAAAAATTAAGGCTATACTCTCAAAGATTTTTTCAGTCTATGCATAGTAGACCAGACGCAGAAATATAGTTTAGTAAATTACAAGCAGCCCTAGATCATGTAGATAGTGTAGAGAAAATATCAATTGCTTTCTAACTTTTTTCTGAGTCACATGAAATGCCTCTTTTGGCCTAACTAATCTTCTACTAGGACCCTATACTACTTTTTTGACAAACCTTTTTTTCGGTGGTGTTGCAATAAGCATTTACATACATGTAGGTTATTATTGGTCACGGTAATAGTTAACGGTTAACGGTTGCATAATTATGTATCAAGATCTAATACAAGCTCGCCTGTCTAATAACTTGCTATCAAATTAACTTAAACCTACTGATTTTACATTTCTGCATTGCATGGTATATCAGTCATGATGCAATACATATTCCTGGTAGAATTCAGATCGTATTTAGGCAGCCATGTCTGTCCTCGGTACAGCTCTGAGAGTAACGCCATTCGGAGGGGTGAGAAAACCGGTCTTGTTGAACTTTGGTGGAATCTAGTTTGAAAAACAACACAAATACACAAAATTGTAGTGTGTGAAAACATGAACGGAAATATTAGAGGCCCGTCGCGGTGGGGGGGGGGGGGGGGGGGGAGAGTGTCACTTCCATTGAAGATTGGACAGCATCCCCGAGAATCGTCCTAAAAAAGCACCCTAAACGAGGATTCAAGGGCAGGCCGCAAGTGCACTCTAAACACGGCTTTTGTGCTGATGTCCCCGATTTGCACACCCTAAACAGGGATTTACTTAATTGTTGGGATGATTCATACCCTAAAAAAACCTTTTTATCTCGAGATAATTCACTGTCTCATTCTGGCTTTTTACCGTTGTGGCTTCTATTTCTCTTTATAGGATTTTCCGTTCACGGGTCTTGTTACAGTCGGTCCCGCAGTTCGCGTTTTAGATTATCGTGATTTAGATACATGGGAAGCGTTTCATGAGGAGTTTTGTCAGTGATTTTCACAGATAACTATTATAAGCTACTGAAAATCCTCGCATCTGATTGGCTGAGAGCAAATTAGTCGGTGAAAATCACTGACAAAACTTTCATGAAACGCTCCGCTGATTTCATTTTTTGGCGTTTTTAATACCCAATTCGCGTTCCGCGCCTACCCCTGAAAAAAATACCCTTTCCCGCGGGTTCCCCCCCCCCTTTTTCTCGCAGATGCTGTCCACTCTTCAATTGTGTTTAATCGATAAAGTTGAATACCAAACTCCTATTAATAATGTGTTCCAAGATCGTCATTCTAAAACACTTTGTTGCATAGGTCGATTGAATTTCAAGATCAACTAAGATTTGATCACGTCTTGTCATAAAGATATTAAAGTAATTTTCATCAGAACCCAATCGCACCCCTTCCAAACCCTTACCATTCACATGATTCGGGACATTTTTTTTCTGTCTGCGTATTGTTGATCCATGTCGGTGATGGTGGTGTAGTGGAGATAATAAAGGCTAGATTTTAATCAGTGTACACTCAGTCAGTGTGAATTGATTGTTGAAATGGCGAAGAAAGGAAATCCTCATTACCTCTGTCTGTACACAGGTCTCGAACCGATAGTTCTGGAGTACACGCACTAACGCCATCTTGGTTTCCATCAGAGCGAAGCGCATTCCGATGCAGTTACGAGGACCAGCTCCGAATGGATGCCAGGCGAATGGATGTTGCTTGGCACGCGCTTCCTTGGTGAATCTATCATACATAAATGCGAAAATGTTTTATTATCTACTCTAATGAAAGTGTTAATGCCATCTGTGATTTGAAGAGTAATTATGAGTTTACATAATTTTGAATAGTACATGTACTTCACTAATTGGTTGCTATTTTAGTGCCTAAATTTTCATAAGTTCTAGCTAATAATTTATTACTTCAACTTTGTTTAATAGCTGGGAGATGAGGTCTTGGAAATGCTTTTCTTAACTAAGCGGGAAAATAATATTCGAAAACTTCACCTCTCCTGCTATTCTAAGATGAACATAACACTGATCAGTTTAGTGGCTTATAAATAAATACACTCTCCGACAAGTACACCGCCCATTTCTCTTTTTCAAATCCCAATGCGAAAGGCGTACGCTCCAATTTGTTAATTTTTCGGCAGTCATCAGTGGCCCATAACACAAAGGTTTGCGATCAATCGCAAATTTAAAGAACCATTCTGATTGGTCCAGGGCCATCTTTTTGAACGAGATGAAACAAATAGTCTTGACTGGCTGTTACAACTTTGCAATGATTGCAATTCGGGGCCATGAGGACAGAATGGCCTGACTGTCTCTCTCAAGACCACAACAACGCGTTCGGCATGTTAGGGTCCTATCTAATTACAGGAAAAGAAATTATTAATGTAGGCCTACCTTTCTGGATCAAATTTCTCAGGTTCGGGCCAGTAGTCCGGGTCATGATGAATGGTGTAGGTTGGGATGAAGACTTGGACACCTTTCTCAATCACCATGCCATTGTACTCGAAGGTTTCGTTACACATTCGGTTAGTTCTGTGCGAATTTCAAAATAGATGTACACGATCTGTGAAACTGAATTTCGAAGTATATGCTGGTTACTGCACCTCTGCATCTGGCTTTAAAGGTCGCGGGAAGGCCCTCTAAATATAAAATTTACAGTCTTCGTCATAACAACAACAACAACAAAAACATATTAACTGCTTTTAACGGCATCTTTATACGTCAACCCCGCCCCACCCCCATTTGGATATTAGACTTGCTGACTATAAGCAGGCTGTATTTTTATTCTCATAATGGAACACCTGTAACACAAGCCATTGGGTTTAGAAAAAAAAAACACAACAATGTGGCTAGTTTTCACTTTGACTTAGCAATGGCGTAGAAGTGATCTCATGCAAATAGAATGATTCATCACCCTACAAAAATTATCTCAGGATCTGATTAAATTTTGTCAGGAATCTTACACGGCTGCAGGTGGGAACATCCTAAGAGTCTCGCAGACGACCTGATCCAGATATGGCATCCTAGCGGTAGAGCTATAGCCAACGGAGTCGCGTGATGGCGTCACCCTGTCAATCTCCTTGATAAGTTTCTCCTGGACGTCAGGATTCGTGGCCAAGGCGTAAGCGATGAAACCAAGCAGTGTAGTGGTGGTTTCTGATCCAGCAATAAAGAAGATCAGCACCTAATTGATGTATAACACAAACATTAAAAACTTGAAATGAAAAAATGAACAACGTAGAGGCCGTTATTAAGAAACAACAACAACAACAACAACCAAAATACATAAACGGGGCATCATGATTTTCTTCAAGAGCTACAAGCATGACAAGTTTTAGCTGGGAACATGCGTATCCTTAGGTGGAGGAAAATTTCATAACTACAACTATATCAAAACACCGCGGAACCATCATTACAAATTTTGCATAGGCCCACTTGCAATAGTCTACGACCTACGTGGTTCTCTCATTTCAGAACCAAATTCTTAAACCCCGAAGTACAAAATAACATCAGCTTTTTACCTGTGCATAGACCTCCATGTCAGTTAGAGGAGCCTTCTTGCCAAGGCTTCTGGTGTGGTACTGGACATCGTGGTGTTTGTCCAAATCGGCATGGATGTCATCATCGTCGTCCTCCTCGGGTTTGTAAACCTTGTCGACTGTTTCTTGCTTCTGGGAGTCAAGCAGCAACTGCAGGAAATCAATCCGCTGGAGGAAAAGTTTCGTCAGTATATGTTTATGTACTTGAGGAATCTTCTGGAAGGATTTTATTTCCAGGTTTATAAGTGCACTCATCGTGAAAACCCATCGTGAATCATAGAATTCATAGAAGATCAGTGAATATTCATTGCTAGATTTGATAACTAGCACACAGAGAATCATGACAGTAACTGCTAACATCTGGAGGAGCATTCTCGATCATTCTGTACGTCTTGTGATATAATTGTGTTAATAGAAAGATGTTGAAATAAGAAAAAATATTTAACGCCCTGTGTAATGTGTGGAAGCTTCTTGAATAAAAAGGTTTAATTCTTGTCGCTGTAAAGACATGCGGTACAGAAAAGCTCAGACTATGAGTGTATTATCTGTCGATGATTATATAATACAAAATATTCTATATGTATGTTATTACAAACATTCGTCCATGTTGCTTATTATGAGTTTGGCAACGGTCCTATACTCGGAAAGAGAATATCTTGAAAGATACATTTTTTTATTTTCTTATTTTTTTTTATTTTTTGCTGTGTGTTTTTACACTGAAGGCTATGTGAATATATTTACTTTAGAGTTGGGTCCAGACGGGGCACTTTTTCTCATTGCAATAGTTTTCTTGTTGACCTCCTTGAAGAAGTCCAGGACATCAGCAGGAATGAACATTGCAATCCGAAAGTGAGCCATGATTTTCCCCAATATCGGAATTAACACTTTTAAAGAAACGTGAAAGAAATTGCAAGAAAACAAAATTATCGATACAAGCTATGATTGCTACCAGGGGTGGCGCCAGGATATTTGGATGGGGGGGGGGGGGGGAGATGACCGAGAGATGAGTTTATTTATGTTTTAAATGAACAGACATGGCTACTGTATAGCTGTTTGACCCTGCCCTCTCTTCCCCGTAATCTTCTTTCTTTCTTTCTTTCTTTCTTTCTTTCTTTCTTCTTCTTCTTCTTCTTCTTCTTCTTCTTCTTCTTCTTCTTCTTCCTCTTCTTCTTCTTCTTCCTCTGCTTCCTCCTTTTTCAATCACTTGAAAAGTCATAGGGACGGCTCTTTACCCCCTGTAGCGCCGCCCCCAGTAGCTGCATTATATTAATTACTTAAATACTTCTACTTTTCTTATCAACACATTTTAAGACATACTACTCTAAACTTACTACATATGAAATTGATCTCTTGATTGTGTAATCTTATAAAAAAAGATAAACAACCAGGACGTGATGACTTTAATACAGTCCACACTGTTTTGCTCTGAATGATTTTTTTTTTTACTAAGATATCAAGATCCCTGTTCACTCCTTCGCCAGAAAACTCTGAACAGAGATCCGTTGAGTTTATGCCCTTGATTGCTATTCACTCAGTTCCATCATGTCCATTGTGCAACACGATTCAGTGATACACATTACTTCATGATGAACTATGGTATTGTCCAGTCACTTGTATGATAATGTGTAGACCTACAGCTAGAATTTATTTCAAACATTATTTTAGAGAAGTATAAGGCATCATGGATCCTATGAGAACTCATAAGATCCATGATGGCATTCAACAGTTATAACAGTTAGTAGTACGAGGGATATAATAGATAAAATAAAAATAGACGCACCAAACCCAACCCGCCGTGGGTGCCGTGCGGACTTTGTTCTTTTCGAGCGCGCACTGGTGTATCTGCTCAAAAAGGCATTTTATGTATATCATCTTTTTTAGAGAAAAAACGTAAATGATTTCATACTTCCGAGAGTGACGAGCGGGTTGGTGAAATTAAACTGGAACGCCCTCTTAGCATTGGTCACGAATGGGTTCGAAGGATCGGACTGAGAATCAATATCAAGTCCAAAAGCACAACTTCCAATTGTATCCATTACAAATGAGCCAAAGATCCTAAAAAGAAAACAAAAGGAGGGGGAAGGGTCGATTTCTTTTTAAACACTTATCGGTTGTCGAATAGCAACACTATTGAAAATTTAGTCATGCCATTATCCTTGTAAATATGCATTTTCCCAAAAATCCTAAGCTTATTTCCAAAGTGGCAAGTTTCTATGCACTTTCACACCCTGCTATAACTAAACGATTAAAATGTGAATTGTTTTTGACCTTCTCTGACCTCCTGAGGCGCATAAGATGAATTTTTATTGTTTTTTTTTTTTTTTTTTTGAGGAGGAACTTTCATGGAATACTTCCGTCTGGAAGTAATCCGTAATGACGTCAAGTGGAATTCAATCTTTAAACGGGTTTTGATTACTCTTATGAGAGTGGCTTCCACTCTGAAAACGATCCTTGATAGGACCACGATTTCTTCTCAAAGAACGGATGTCCACTCGTGTATTTATGTCACCATTATTATCTATTTGCCAAATTAAACAGAAATCGAAACTGGAATATAATTTTGTGACGAGAGCTGAGAAAATGAAATTACCTCCTTCATAATTATTCTGCTTACATGTCACTTCATTAATCAGGGTAATGGATTTAACACGTCCTGTAATCTTAATTGAGCACAGTGTGGTAATGAGAATAGATTTGATTGATATTAACCAATTCAGGAAAATTAAGTTGTACGACCCTCATCACTAACAGTTCCTACATGGCCTGATTATTTTAGAACTTACTCTTGACATTCAATGCATCCTTTCTCTTTCTGTTTGAGGCCGATGTGTTTCACCAGAGAATCCGCGCTTTTGTTCACCAGAGTTGACATCTGAGAATAAGCACACATTACACGTTAATTGGTTTCCGTAATGATCGTTCCCGCGTTTCAACTGTTTGTTCAAATGCATAATGTTATCTTCACCATCATAATTGCAGACAAATTGTCATCATCTTCACTATCACCATCATCACAACCATTACCATCACCATTATCACCATCATCTCACGATCAGTATCACTATCGTCACATTTACCACCATCATCATCGCCATACTATCAGCATCGCCATCACCATCATCATGACCGTCAACAGTGCCATAACCATCGTTCTCATCCATCACCATCATCACCATCCTCTTCATTATCAATATCAACATGATCAATATATCGCCATCTACTCGCAACAGTGTCACATTGCATAACACTTCATTCTATTAAATCACCACTTAATTAAAAGTTGTTTCACATATGCCCTGAAAATTGGTCGCAGCGTAAAAAAGAGACTTACTTGTTTCATCTTGGCTCCGCTGAATGTAGGAGTTATCATATTCCTGACTTCCCTCCATCGCTGACCCTCAAGGAGAGACACCATCGAGGCCAACTCCTCCGGAGTCTGGGGAAGACTCTGAGAGGGGAAAGGGGAAAGGGATGAACATCTTAAGAGTCTCATACGGCAATAAAAAAATCTTGTTTTATTTAACATGTTTACTGCAAATTGTTAAATTCGATGGCTTACTTTTGATAGAGAATAACATGTTCATGAATAAATAAAGTCTGTGCGACACGACTGTTAGAAGGCGCAATTCAGAATTACGGGAGAGTGATTCCTTGCCGCCATTCCGTAGCCCAAGACGGCTTAAATTCATAAAATTCCGAAATGATGAAAATAAATACTAAGTGACCAAAGACATATCTCACAATGCATTGCGAGACGTGCGAGAACAGACTCGAGAAACATGTTTGCTGAACGAACCAAACAAAACTTAGGTCTAATTTGGCAATCTTCTGGCTTTTGGAAACATGGCATATATGCGCTATACACGTACTGTAAACCTCAATGGGTAACATGTCCCGTCGGTTCGCACTCTTTAACAGCGTCTTGTTGTCGCAAGGGCTTTAAGCCAAAACTCAAACGGCAAATAATCGCCTAATATTTCCCTTATTTACCTACTTCCTTCTTGATTAAGATGGAAAGGTCATCTAGGACACAAGCTACCACAATGTGTGCACTATTTTCACGTTTTTTCACGTCTTTCACGTTATTCATATCAACACATGATATGATCATGATGATTGTATGTGATAAACCTTATTCGCTCATAACTATATGACATCGTAAACTCATTTCGTTATACCACGCAACTAGCTATGCCTCTCTTCTTTCTTCCTTTCTTTCTTTCTTTTTTTTTTCTTTCTTTCTTGCTCTCTCTCTCCCTCTATCTCTCTCTCTTTCTTTCTCTTTCTCTCCTTATTCCCTCCCCCCCCCCCCCTTCTCGTTCTCAATCACGACTGAGTCTCATCAGTGTGTGTGTGTAAAGTACCACTGCTGTATCAAGAAACCTTATAGACCTCCAGGCCTATCATGCTTATTTACCGGTCTGCTGTGAAAATTGTTGAAGCTCTTGACCGTGATATGACGTATCATTTCCGGGTCACCAACTACGAGGATCGGGTCACGAAATGAATATACCCTGTAACAAAGTAGATGACAGAATTATTATCGGAGGGTAACGAATGGTATGCCTATGTTGAATTTCAATTCTCTGTTTCGTTAAAATAAAACTTTAGACTCAATAATTTATGTGTTTTCATATTCAAGATATTTATAATAAAGAATTAAAGACAGAAATTCGTTGCTACTTTAGTCTTACATGTAATAAGAAGAAATTCAAAACAAATGAAGTTGAAAAATTGTTATCAGTTATACAGTTCGCTATTTATGTCAGTCTAATTTTTCACATTATATATATTATTATGACGTCATGATTTTATGCTAATTGTAAATATTTATCAATATGAACAATAAAGTCCCTCGAGAGAGGATAAATAGAAAAAAAATATTCAAGATATTTGTTTACTCAGAATTTGGGGAAAGGGTTGTGATGATTTTGTTTAAAACCAATTGCCTTTACTTACCCATAGACCTTGCCAAATTTCTTGTTCAGTTCGATGAAAACTTTCGGTATTCCCTGTTGATATAAGATTGAATTACAGTTATCTTTGATCTGATGGTGCTTGAATCGAATGAAGGTATTGAATGGTCTGAAGAATAGACTATGAACTATTATGATCCCTTGATCTTTTCCGTTCATTATATTCAAGTTAATTGGTATTAAAAGTTTACTCTCCCTCTACCTCTCTCTTCACACTCTTGCTCGCTGACTCGTTCTCCCTTTCTATTTACCTAGCCATGTCTTCATTACACCCATCTTCCTCTTCCCCTCTCTTTCTTTCTCTCTCTTTCTCACACACACATTCTCCCCCTCTCGATCTCTCTCTCTCATTCTTCATGTCTGAACCTCAGGCCTCCCCTTCCGCTCCCCGTCTCTTTCTCTCTCTAATTGCCTGAAGGCTTGCTGGCAAGTTTGTTTATCTGATGCTAACGCGAGTACAGCACAAAGTAGATTCAACTGCATTTCGTTTTCTATGTCTGTGTAAAATCCTTGTCATGGCGAATGTCCTCTCCCTAGATCTTTAATTCTCGAATGGGACCTCAAGACATGTCACTGTTACACTTACCTTGGTAAAGAGTGGATTACCAAAGATGGGTACAGCGGGTTCGTGTGGCACTCCAAGTCGCTTCCAGTAGGTGTGGCACCAGTAGTCATAGCTGTCCAGGGGTAGAGAAAGGGTTGAAAAATTAAACGTTTGCAGTCTGTTCCCACACGCAACTGGAACACACTGCCTACATTTCCCAAAAGTAAAACTTTACTTGACCACTTCATATAGGTAAAAATTAAGTAATTAAATAAACTACTAATTAACTTACTAACTAACTAACTTAACTTACCTACTAACTAATCAATAATGCTGGTAGTGAAATAGTAAGGGTAACAATGACGACAACAACATGTCTAGAAATAACATTAAAAATAATACCAATAATGATGATGATGATGATAGTGATGATTTTTCAACACATATTAGTGATGTACATGATAATATTGATTGTTATCATGTTTATGATACATAATATTGGTTCACTAATCGCAGCTTCGGAATATATCTTATCCTTCATTGAACATTACCTAGAACTTTCATCGATCTGTTTCTGTCATAATTCTGCTCATACTGAATCAGCCGCTGGATTGGAGCAAAATCTAAAAAGTGCGATGACTTTTCCCTACATCTTCTAGCTGCAATAGGATGCTATGCGGTTTTGCTAATGCCCGCTCTGCGCTTTAAGTTTCAAGGGTTGAAATGGTTATCATGAATATTATTTGTCCATCTAATGTACACAATGCGCAACCGTATTTGCAGTTGTCGCAATGCCAATCACTAAAGGTGGTGTGTTGGGGTATTGTAATCAAAAACGTGATTCACATTGAACTGAATTACAACAAAAATTTAATATACAAATTGTACAAACATCATAAGGATATACATACGTTAATTACTTCCATTACTGGGCTTATAGTTCAGGCGAGGAAACTATGCCTTGTGAGGGTCTGCTCCGTTCACTTATCATGCTTATCGCAGGAGGGGCTATTGCTTTTTTCAAGGTCAGAAATCTGTCAGAAAGAAATGTCTACGCCTCTGCCCCTCCTTCCACATACGTTAGAGTCGACTTACGGAGTTCGTGATGATATAGTACCGTTAATCAAACAGTGTGCAATAATTTCAAAATGTGTGAATATAACTTGTCTTAAATCACACAGCGTCAAAGAACATCTTCAAGCATTTTTAATAAATGCGTATTTCTAATTATCATAAAGCACTTTTCACACTTATTTGATGGTAATCTAAAGCTGAGCTTAACTCTGGTTATTTCGGATGGTATAAATTAAGATTTTACTTACATGACGTACAGGACGAAGACACCCAGGGTGATTAGGGCCAGAAGCCATGTCAACGTCATCGAGATTCCCATCACCTCAACCTCCATTTCGACTTCGATGTCGATTGCTCGTAAAGTGATTTACAAAGGTTCCAAGACTGCTGAAACATAAAATCGGAATGACGCATTGAATATAACTGACGAGCTTTTGTAGTGAACTTCGTGCTGACGTAGGCTATAGCAACAGACCTTATGTTAATAGCTCCATGATCGGAGCTGGGGGCCCTCGCAAGTAATCATGCGTATCGCTGCATATGGTTTTTCTGTCATCATATCATTATGTTTCAAGTTCAAGTTATTTTTGTTCACCATTTTCAATCATAAACATGAATCAATACAGTGCATAACACAAATAAATATAACGGTAGTAGTAATCATGATGTCTTTTCATCGATCTAAGTATAGTTGAATAAATATAATAAACTATACATGTATCTATCCTGTATATAGTCATGAGAATTCACACATTTGACAGAAAGCTTAGTAATAATGAGGAAACGGCTGGACATGTGTTTAAAAAAACTTACAACTTAAAGAGAATGTAACATCAGGATACCACGGGAAAGTTCAAAGAAAATATCGCCTAATAGTATTGCACGGCCTGAGTGCATAGACTATTTTCAAAGGGTTGAAGTGCAAGCATAAGTCTGACGACATTATTATCACTCTTGCACAGAATTCCTAAAAAGGAAGTGGCGATGAAATATGGAAAGAAACTCTCCATAATGTCAAGGACCATCATCATGATCATTGGACGATCTTGCCCCAAAAGAAATTCTCAGTTAAGCTTGGGTTTTGAAAAAGAGTTTTCACCATGAGAGTAATTATGTGTTCACAGAACTCTTGGTAATCAGATGCCTATTTGGTTTTTATTCGGGTAATAAAAGGTGATCCACGCCCGGTATAAAAATTACCCAAATTGAAGATCCAAGATGCCCATATATTTGGTCTGGCACAAAACTGTAATTATGTTTTGCAATTTTCACCTATTATTTTTCCAGTAGTAATCTTTCACGAAGCCTTTGGCATGGTCCCTTTGAATGGATCAAACATGGCGACCATGCACCCTTTTGATTGCTAATTTGATAAACTTTCCAAAGTGCTCAAGTAATGAATGACTTGGTGATATTTGATATTCAATTGTTAATTTTAATGATTAAAATCGAGAATTTCATGCATTTCTTACCCTCCCAATACAAATAAGTGACTTCTATCGAATGAGGGGCAAACGTTATAGATTAACAGTGGCAGAGGGGAGGCGAGCTTTTAACATTTGATCTCTCACTTTCACTAAAGCGATTAACAATTTCAGTCATCAGATTACATACAATTCATCGCGTACAGATAATTTGAGAAGTATGATATGTGTTTACAGTAGGACTGAAAATACCAGATATGTATAGCCATGACGTTTAATGCAAAATAGTTGATTTGATTTGATATGAATTTATTCAGACAGTAAAAAACATGTCTCGGGAAGACAAAAAGGGTTTAAGTAAACCCATACAAGTCTGCTTCCCGGATATAAAAACAATAAAATTAACAAGCATACATGTATTGCACAATATAGGATATAGGAAGTGATGAAATACTAATAATCACAGCTATCACTGTTAGAAAAAAAGGTACACTGTAACATTTCAAGCACAAAGTTGCATGGTGATACATGAATAGATAGACATCTATGAAATTAACTATGTTGGTTGAGGTGTGTTTTTAAAGCTTTTTAAACAAACCAAGGGTTTTCATGTTAACTATATTAGGGAGTTTGATCCATTCATTTGTAGTTCTCGGATAAAAAGAGTTCATATAATAATCTGTTCTTGCAAAGGGTACGTACATCTGAAAGTTATGATCCGTTCTTCCAATTCTGTTCGCAGATATGCACCTGTTATTACGTCCTATATCTATGATGTTTACGTAACATTTTTGAATCTTTTCAATCAGTTGCTTTTGTGAGTTTCCGATGCTATGCAACAATAATCCAGACAAAGTCATGAGCATACTGAAGATTCGTAAAGAGTTTTAAAACTGATTTTGGGTACTTTACATTCAATTCAATACAGTGATCATTCCAGTTCAAAGTGTTATTTATCATAAGACCTAAGTATTTCTCAGATGTTATCGTATTGATATTGAATATAGATAAGCTTCTATTATAAAATTATTGTCATAATAGTTTATCCCCCACCCTCTCCATCTCTGTCTCCCTGTCTCTCATTGCACACCCCCCCCCCACACCTCTCTCTTGTTCTTTCTTTTTCTCTCTTTCTCTATCTATCTGTCTATCTCCTTCACTGCCCTCCCCCCGGCTCTCATTCATTTTTCCGCGGTTGTGTTGTTTGGGTTAGAAATAGCAATATTCTGGGTTCCGTTATTTTACAAAATTGTACATGTTGAAACTGTTCTGTCCTATTTCTTTTACAATATACTCGACTGGATGTTGATTTAAAAAGTCAGTGCTGGGCTAGTTTTCATTTCATGCTCTGAAAAAAGAAAATGTAAGTATAATTCTCCTTCGTATCTTTTGGGACCTATGTAAAACAAGCAATGCTTTTAAATTAAGTTCCACCACTTGTTATATTACAAATCTCTTGCACTGTACGAATCACTTTGTTTTTTTTACTTCATTGAATTCGTGTATACTTTTGCTTCTGTTCTGTCATTGTTCATAATTTCGATGATATTCACTGTTATAATATGTATGATTTATTGTAATTTGTCAAAGAAAAACAAAATTTTGAAAAAAATACATTCAAATTCAAATCAAATCTAATCTATATGCCATGCATGTGGAATTTTCCTTTCTTATACAGTATTTTCCTTTTTCTCTATCTATCTTCTTTTCCTCTTCTTTCAAACACACTCTCTCTTTCTACCCCGTTGCGCATCGTTATAATTGTATTTGTTGGTATTGTTTTTATCATAAACTGCCGTCTAACCAAATGGGTTGTCGAGCCTGGTTCGATGTGTATGCTATAAGCGTGATCTGTCTAAAGACGTGATAGTGAATATTGGCCGTGGGCATGGGATTTGATTTTCGTAGCACATTCTCACTTGTAATCAGGGCTCCCTTTCATAAAACTTGTTATCAACAACAAGTTGCAATAAATGTTATTTGCTACTTGAATCCTTGTATCTGATTGGCTGAGAGTAAATTTGTCATAGAAATGTGGCAGTTGTTACTGATAACAGGTACAGTGTATTATGAAACGAGGCCCAGAACAAACCTCCACGCGTGAAGCAAACTATAGTCACGGTGAATGAATCGCCTATTGTTAAACTGTCTGTATCGTTTGTTCCGTCAGTATTGGGGGACTGGTAAACTTTGAACCGCACTTCAGTTCATCATAATTATATCGCGTGCACGAGCGAATCCATAGTTATTCTAAAGTGCAGACATGCATACCCAAAAAAGAAAAAAAAAATAGTGATTTAACATGCCATTGCGAGGGCACGTGCTAGAGCTATTACAAAAAAATCCCTGGACAGTCAGTGTCGAAATGTACTGAACACACAGAACAACGCGCTTCATGGTCATTACGATCATGCATGGTACATGTATATGCTTATAATTTCATCTTTCCCCAAAATATTTGAAATAACTATCTCATCATTGATAACGAGATCAAACGTGTCACATTTGTTTGCCATAAATCTCATCTAACCAAGTCTACTTTCTGTCTTCGTCGTATTTTTCTCTCCCTCTCCCAGTTTAAGTTTGCTTCATTTAATCGAAATGTAATTAATATATTTGATCTATTCACCTGTCATTTTTGTATTATTCACACTCCATTTTCATGTTAATTATATTGTAAGTTAACCCTACACAGCCCGGGGGCGCGTTTCCGTTTTACACCGTTGCCTAGGCATTTTCGCGAAAAAGTCCTACAAGTGCTCTGGTGAAGAGTGTAAGTTCTCAGCGCACATAAAAGTACATAGACGACAGCGCAGCCTAGCGCTAGCCAAGATATCATTGAATGCATGCACATCGTACATGCGCGCGAACGAGCTGAGCTCAACGAACAGTTCTAGTTCTGTGGCTGAGCCCATAGAGTTCTATGGCTGAGCCTGATCTTCTCTAAAGGAGAAAAAAACCGATGAAATACATAAGGAGAGAGAAGAAGCTAGATGGAAGGAAGAACAAATAAGAACACAGGACATGGGAGAGGATAGATGAGAGGAAGAATAAAGGAATACATGAAGAAAGAACAGAGGATACAGAATTCACTATTTCTTCGTGTTTTTTTCTTTTATCTATACCTTTCCCTTTTCTTTATTGACCTCTCACTGTAAACACGACGGACAAAGAAAGTGGACAAAATAAACAACCCCTCATTCTACCCTTCACAATGGTTCTGGTAGTTAAAAGAACATCCCTTCACAGCTATTATTATGTTTAATCACGTAGTTCCAGGTGAATATGCATGTGACACCTGTTCCACATAATTTTAGACAATGCAGTGAAGGGATGTTCTTTTGACTACCAGAACCATTGTAAAGGGTAGAATGAGAGGTTGTTTGTTTTGACCGCTTTCTTTGTCCACCATGTTCATATTGTCTAGGCCTATCTTTCTTTTTACATTTCTTTGGGCAATCCTCTCGTTTGTTTCTTCGCCTTCAGTTCCTTGAAGGCCCCTTTTCCTTCTATATTTCTGTGCCTTTTCTTTCATCTATTCTCTCTGTACACATACACGATCGCCAAGTGGTAGGAGAGCTGAATCGCTGGCTGAAACGAAACCTAGACTTTTAAACCAGCACGTTTGATGCAATTGATCGAAAAACTGCCTAGGCTACGGTGTAAAACGGAAACGCGCAGCCGGGGGGGGGGGGGGGGGGGGGAGGAATGTGATACCTACAAATTTTCCTTCGCCCCTCTTACACGGTTTGGTATATTCCTACCAAACTTTTCCTACAGTTTAATTTCGAACATTTTGATGTATAACTTAGGTACATATCACCTGCATATGGTTGACATTTCCGGTTTCCATGGCAACCATAAGTTGCTAACCATGTCAGTCAAATGTTGTGTGATTTTCTTACAATTTCAGGAATTGTTTGTAGATAGGCGTTCTATATCTAGTGATTTTCAGACGGACCTGGATATGAAGGAAATAAGGACTGTAAATTAGTATGAAAACAGTTTGTTTTCAATCTTTCCATGTTACAAAATGGCACCAAACAATGAATAAGAAAATCAAATTAAAAATATGTACTTTTTTTAAAAATTCACATGATTTTTGCGTAATTTTGTTAATTCTACTCTACTATTATTTCTAGTATTAGTAAAATAAGTTTCAATCAAGATATTCTAGATTTCCAGTTATCATAATGAAAAATGAAATTTGATACTGTGCTATCCCAAATATAATTTTAGCATAATTTTCTATTTATTTCATTATATTATGAATAGCTCATCCACTTGGTGATCTTTGAAAATGTTGACCAGCATTCTGAATTAAAGAGATTTAATTTCTCTACCTATGCGGAAAATTATGAAAGTGTTTGGTCAAATTACAAAATCATAAGTAGAAAACAGCATATTTTCTAGCATGTATTTCTTCATAATTTAGTAAATGGCGCTCACAGTGGGTGACCTTGAGAAAATGCAAAGAGTGGTGACCTGTACAGTTAAATTCAGTTCAATTCAATTCATTTTATTCGGCAGAACATAAAAGCAATGGGCTAATACAACTACAAATGTCAAATACAAATCAGTTCAACTACAAATTATAAATGGTAAACATAAAGCCAGGACCTCTGTGAAGCAACGTGCGCTAGTAAATGGGGCCCTCCTACAAAGCAAAAAAAAAAAAAAAAAAAAAATGTTGCTCTACCTATGTGCAAAATATGGAATAGATCGGCAAAAACAAAATGTTAGGGGCACAACGTGTCAAGCCCACGTCTGGGAAAGGTTAAAATACCCTTCTGGGCTTTTTATAGGGTTAAGAAGGAAGGCCTGTTGGCCATGGCCATTTTCATTGACCTGGAGGGTGTTTCATAAAACTGTTCGTAAGGTACGAACGACTTTACGAACGACTGGTGATACCTTCTTGGGTGCTAATCAGATTCTCATTCACTTACATGTAGCACAAGAAGGTAAAACCAGTAGTGCGTAAAGTCGTTCGTAACTTACGAACAGCTTTATGAAACACCCCCTGTTCCCTATACCCTGGCTACTTGATCGGATGTGTAAGGACATGAAATTATTGTATTCTGCCATTTCATTGTGTTTAATTCATACTGCTTCTTGATTTTTTGAAGTGCCAGATATATAATAGTAGTTGTGTATAGCTGTATCAAGGCATCCCCACCGATTCGGTGGGTATATCATTATCAAACCAGGTCTCGCTAACAGCGATTACACCGACGTCACACTCCTTTGTCACTGAAGAATTCGTAAAATGAAATATTTCTTAAAATCAAGACGATTATGATCTATCATAAACAAATCTAAAATAGGGACAAACATGGCGAAAAAGTGAATTTGAATAAATGAAATTGGTAAAGTTTATGTTACGGTATTTTTATTCATTTTTTTTTCTTTTACTTTCATAGCGATCAGTAAAGGTAAAAAAAAACAAACAACATTGCCTTAAAAACGTGGTATGAGAAGACAAAGTTAGAAATAAAGAAATTTATGTTTGTACCTTCGCACTCATGTGTCATAACAGTTTCATCTTATATAAAAATGGTTGTGATATATTTCATGTATTTTAACTATATGTTTATCTATTCTCTCTCACTACTGTGGAATACAACAAAAATCTATTACTGACAATGAATACACGTATTCTCTTTATGTAGGTTATACATGCATACTAATTAGCTAATGGTAGGCATGAAGACAAAGTACAGTAACATATCATTATATCCCTACTATGATGCCGCTCATAACTATTCTCTCATATCCTAATCAACAGATCAATCAACAAATATGGACAACTGTGTTTTATGAAATGACGTTCATGATATACACGCATTTACTAAAAAGATTTCAGAATTTTCTTTAAAACTTCGGTATATCAAAATTTTACTTTTAAAAAAACATTTAAAAAATAACAGGACATTTATTTTAAAATGTAAGCATTGATTACATTTATTATACGAATCATTACGATCTCTTTCTATATTGAAATATATCAAAATTTATTTTGCATTTGAAGAAATATACCAGGCAAGTTATACCTCGTGCAAAACAAAAACAAAAACAAAAACAAAACACTTCGATCCCATATGAGTCGTGTTCAGGCAACCTTGTCTGTCCTTGGTATAGCCTTCAGTGTTACCCCGTTAGGTGGAGTCAGAAATCCTGTTCGAGCAAACTTTGGAGGAATCTAGAACAAACAGAATACAAACAAACAAACGCGTAAACAAAAACATCAATAGCAAAGAATGCAAGTAAAAGAAAAAGATCAATGATGCACGAATCACGGTGCCGTCTTCTATCATGCCTATTTAATAAGTTTCCGGACTGTGATCTAACATGTACATGGTTCGAATCCCATTTCCAGTACTACTGTCTTTTGGCAAGACATTAATCTACACTTGCTACACTCGGCCCAGGTGAGGTAAACAGGTACCTGGCAGGACTTTTTATTCCGGAATTTTCGTTCAAGGGTCCGTCGAGGCGTGGGTATAGGGCCGGTAGATAATCGCAGGGGGGTGGTCATATACAAATTCCCTTACAAAATTTCAGTACAATCTGCCCCTGAAGAACTGTTATAATTTTCATTGGCTCAGTTGGTCTTTTTGCAGTGTTGCACCTGTATCACAGTTCACATGGTTCAGTTGTATAATTTGGAGACCAAATGGAGTAGCAAGGAAAAGGCGATATGAAATATTCTCTGGAGAAGGATTGGTCGGTCTCATCGTCTTGGAGACTAAGGTTTAACATTTTTTAAAACCATGGACCCGTAACTGTTACAACATCAACACACATGCGAATAATGCGATATATTTTGTTTAATTCTCCATACTGCAAACGAGTTCGCCAACTGCAAAGACATTGTGCTTTTTATTACCTCTGTTTGTGCGCAGGTCTCGAACCGATAGTTCTGGAGTACGCGTACCATGGCTATCTTGGTTTCCATCAGAGCGAAGCGCATTCCGATGCAGTTGCGAGGACCAGCTCCAAACGGCATCCAAGCAAAGGGGTGCTGCTTGGCACGCTCTTCCTTGGCAAATCTGAAGAGATTACAGAAAGTGATAAAATCTTCTGGCTTTTGGATACGTAACAAAAACTCCGAATACTCTGTAAGTTGCTATATCTTGAAGTCTGGGAGGCATGACTTTCAAACGTTGCCATATCTTAATGATAATTATCCTTCTACATGTATTAGTGACCACCAGCTTTCATAAAATTATTAAACTGAAATAAGTATGTCTGACCACAAAGGCTAATCTTGTCTCACAGAATGGTTGGAGAAAGACTTAGTATCATCATTATGACGATTTTAAATGTGTCTGGATACGTTACTTTAAGGAATAAATCAATTACAAAATTGTAGACTCACTTGACACAATAGCAGATTGAATTACCATTGTTTATTAAACTGAGGGAATCAATCAGTACATTAACCTTTTTCTTGAAAGAATTCGTGTAAGACTGTAAGTATCTTTAAAAAAATGCATTTCCGCCCCGATCAGTGTTGACAAAGGGGGGGGGGGGGGGTGGAGGGGGGAGGGGGGGGGGGGGAGTCTGATGCAATTGGTTACCTGTCAGGATCGAATTTCTCCGGCTCGGGCCAATAGTCCGGGTCATGTTGGATTTGGTAGGTTGGGATGAAGACTTGCACTCCTTTCTCAATCACCATTCCGTTGAATTCAAAGGTTTCATTGCACATCCGGTTGGATCTGTACATGGCAGAAAACAAATTTGCAGTTCATACCTCACTTCCTATGATTTCTCAATTTGTCAGGGAAGTGGAGTCTCTGCAGAATTTCTAGATGGCCTCAAATTCTACCTGTTCCACCTACGAATTCATCTCAAGAGTAGGATGATGATGATGATGACGATGATGGTGGTGGTGGTGGTGGTGATGATAATGATACAATATGATACTAAAACTACTAATACTGCGCTACTACGATACTACTACTACTACTACTACTACTACTACTACTACTATTGCTACTACAACTACTAACAAAAGGGAAAAAGAATATAAGAAAGAAATTACTTGCTTGGGGCACTCTAAAGCCCGCCCAGCAGAGACTTAACGAGAAGCTTTCAAAATCATCAAAATCATCATCTTCATCATCCTTATCGCAGTCGCCATCACCACAATGAATGTTATAAAGGAAGGCAAGGAGTTCGAAAGGTGCATAGCTCAGAATAAAGACGGCAACAGTTTTCTGTTCTCTAGTCAAGGTAGGAGGAAACAAAATCTGCGATCCCAGCATCACTGCTGGTGGTGAAAGAATTGATTAAAGACAAACAGCATTGTTATTGGGGGAGGGGCATTTCACATCTCCATGAATCAATTTTAATTGACAATAGCGATGAGCATGAATAGTTTATGTGAAGGAAAGGAAATCATGTAAAATACACACTAGAAATATAATATCTTACATGGCAGCAGGCGGGTACAATCGTAGAGTCTCGCAGACCACCTGATCCAGATATGGCATGGATGCAACTGAAGTGTACCCTACAGAGTCGCGTGAGGGCGTCACCTTGTCAACCTCGTCAATAAGCTTCTCCTGGACTTCGGGGTGCCGGGATAAGGCGTAGAAGATAAATCCTAGCAGGGTGGTAGTTGTCTCGGCACCAGCAGTAAAGAAGATCAGCGTCTATAATGTACCATATAGAAAGAAATTGCACCGCACTGATACGTACATTCCGGATTCATTCATTTCTTCTCTTATTTCTTGTTGGCTTATTTGTTCATTGCGGGTGAAATTATCAATATCCTGAAGGTGCCAGCATATATGCTAAAAATGTACATGAATATACGATCCCTAGGTAAATTAGATAGTGAACTCGGGACCTTCATTTGCCCCTTTCCTCGAGTTCTATCAAGGTAAAAACGTTGTCCAGTCCTTCATTAGTCCATTTTATTTGGGAAATTCCCACAATTTTGCAGCATTATGAACATTTTCACCAGAATTCCGTGAGTTAATAGCTACGAATTTAGAGTTCTTCATTCTTTTAAAAATGTGCCGTCATTAGAACCCTTTTGTCCGTATTTGGAACCCTATAGAGGAGGTTCTATGAGGGGATTTTTTTACATTTTTGCGAACCAAACAAGGTTTCATGCAGAACCAATAATGGTTTTGATGACCCCTTTGGAACCCTTCAGAAACCTTTAATGGTTCTTTGAAGAAACTCTTAGGGTTCCACATGTTGGACAAATAAAACGTTCTAATCAGCACCATTTTTGTCCCTCAGAGTGCTGATGTCATCCTTGAGTGGTTTATGGAATACGGGACATGAGTTACATAGGTGTGTTCATACCTGTCCGAATACTTCAGCATCAGTCAAAGGAGCCTTCTTGGCAAGCTTTCTGGTGTGGTACTGGACATCGTGGTGTTTGTCCAAATCGGCATGGATGTCGTCTTCGTCATCCTCCTCAGGTTTGTAAACCTTGTCGACCGTATCCTGCTTCTGGGCGTCGATTAGTGATTGCAAGAAATCATTCCTCTGAATTAAAAAGAAAAGGAGTTAGGCAATAATAACTAGAAATGGAGGCTATAAGTTACTGGGAACCCTTCACAGAATCTTCAAAAAAAAAGTCAGCCTTATGATTGGCTGCCCTTAATTTAGGAGTTACCATCGAAACAATTTAGGAAATAGGAATAGTTGGCTTTAAATGGAAAAATTTCTTCGGTTCTTCTACGTTTATATGTATCCGATCTACATATCTAGTTTTAAAATGCCAGATCTGGTTGTGATACATTTAATTTTGTTGCATCTGTACACTTTTTCTAACAGGTGAAAAGGGACACTCAGCAGAACGGGAATGGCACTTCGAGAAAAGAACAGAGGCAGAGGAAAGAGGATCAATGGAAGTAAAAAGAGCCCCATTAAAATGGAAAAGGGGCTCTATAAATTGGATTGAAGATTGGCAATTTATATAAAGGGGCACTTATCGGAAGGCTTAGAATGTGAAAGAGTCCTTGTCCAAGGAAATCCATATGCTCTCTTGAGAAGGGGATGGTTCTGAACTGGTTTGTAGAAGCCTTTACTGTAAAATATTACCGTAAAAATTACGGTGGAAAGTCGTGCAGCAAGTTGCCACCCAATTACCGTAATTTTTACGGTTGGACTGTATTGTAAATTACGGCTAATAACTGTATATTACGTAATAATTACCGTTATTTTTAACTTTAAAATAAAACAAAATGGGCCAACCATTAAAATAATGGTAAATATTACGTAATATACAGTGGTTAGCCGTAATTTACAATACAGTCCAACCGCAAAAATTACGGTGGAAATTGCCACCCAATTACCGTAATTTTTACGGGTAATTTTTTTTTTACAGTGTACGGCATTTTTTTTTCATGGATAGAATGAGCAATGGTGGGGTAATTTAGTGTCTCCCAGGGGCACTATCCCTGTGTCCACAATGGAAACTTACACTAGGGCTAGTTCCAGATGTTCTCATGTTGATCATCTTCTTATTGACGTCCTTGAAGAAATCAATAACATCGGCAGGAATCAGCATCGAGATCCTAAAATTAGCCAGGAGTCTTCCCAGTGGTGGTATCAAACCTTTCGAAAGGGAAGAAAGGGTTGCGTTTTATTTGACATTATTTATCCATTACAGGACATTATTTTACAAAGTCTTGAGTCATCACTATTATTTTTTTTTTAAATCTTCATTCTTGATTCGATTTAAAAGTTTTGACATCAAAGATTTCAAATCTAAAAGTTGATGAAATAACCGTTAAACTGGAAGATTTTTTGGCTGTTTCTACCAGATTTCTAACTAATTGCCATTAATCGTGTTAATAGTAGAAATGAAGAACGAAAATGCAATTACCTCACTTTAAAAATACACAACGTTACTTTAAAAGTCACCTTCGCATCTGAACAATAATCCGCAAAGGGGAAAATATGATTTTTTTTTTTACTTACTACTTTCAACCCATGACCTATATAGGTGACTCCTCAGTTCAGGATTTGAATAAACCAAAACACAAATGCAAATCATGCTTTGGAAGCTATTGAACCTTTATGATTATCTAAATTCCTTGTGCTTCTCATGCATATTTCTTTTATGAATTACGAATATGAAAATCGTAATTAAGAGGACGATATTAGTAAAGGTCATACTTCCGAGAATGAACAAAGGCTTCTGGAATGGAAACTGAAAGGCTCTCTTGGCATTGATCACGAACGGGTTCGAAGGATCGGACTGAGAATCAATATCGAGTCCAAAAGCACAGCTTCCAACAGTATCCATGACGAAAGATCCAAACACCCTGTAAATTATATTTAAGACATTATCCCTTTGAGCGTTAGAGGTAATTGTTATTTTGCTGTGAAAAGCAGCTCAGTTCTTTTCCAAGTGGCCGAGTTTAGGACAAACCAGCCACTACCATAGAAGTTTTCAAGAGAAATTGTAAAGTCTTAAGGCCGACTTAACTATACCATGTAGAAATTGAAAGGGGAGAGAATTTTTTTTTTTTTTTTTAATAAAATATGGTTTTTATGCGCAGTGATAGGGCTAATATTAGTTGCATTACTTTGCTCTCTCTTCCCCATGCTGTTGTTATTGTTCTTGTTCTTCTTGTTATTGTTGTTGCAGTTGTTGCTGTTGTTGTTGTTGTTGTTGTTGTTGTTCTTCTTCTTCTTCTTCTTCTTCTTCTTCTTCTTCTTCTTCTTCTTCTTCTTCTTCTTCTTCTTCAGCTTCTTCTTTCCCCTTTTGGATTGCTTGGAAATAAGGGCGCCTACCCCGCCCCTGTAGGCTTCTATTTTTTTTTTCATGGACTCACTCTTGACATTCAACGTATCCTTTCTCTTTCTGCTTGATACCGATATATTTCACCAGAGTATCAGCGTTTTTGTTTATGAGATGAGACATCTGAAAAAATAGCGTGAAGAAACAAAAAAAAAATCATTTTAAAAACATTTCATTTAAAATTATATCCAGATAATGAAACCACTTATACTTTGCAATGTTTGATAATGATCTGGTCTGAAGTGTTTCCGACATTAAATATGAACAGAACGATAATATTTCGCATTGGCACAACACTGAAAACAACATGTACACGATGATTCAAAACTTTCGCACAGCATGTGCTCAACGGGGCCCAGTTTCTTAAAACTTGTTATCAATAACAAGTCGCAACAAATGTTATAAGCTACTGAAATCCTTGCATCTGATTGGTTGAGAGCAAGTTTGTGGTAGAAACGTGGCAGCTGTTACCATGACATGACCATCACATGCCAGATGTAGCATTTGTGAGAGTGGCAAATCATGTACAGTTCGAGGAAAGCCTGATCATGGGTTTAACCCATTAACTTCTGGAACCGAGTGGCTCCTGTACTTAGCATATTGGGAACGAGTTAATAAAGAAATAAATGGGTTAATATTGTCACCATTCTAAATCAGATGGTCTAATATGTAATCTAGCTAACGAATCTCGAAGATAAACATGACAGAAGTCTTACCTGTTTCATTTTGGATCCGCTGAAGGATGGTGTAAGAATGTTCCTGACTTCCCTCCATCGCTCACCTTCAATGACAGAGACCATACTCCGTAATTCCCCGCCAGCTTGAGGTATGTCCTGCATTGGAGCATTATACGTTAACCCCATGTGAGAAGGATGTTAGCCCATGAAAACAGAAGTGTCCTAAAATTACAAGCACTGCTTTTTAGTGGACCCCCCCCCCCCCATTTCACATACACTCATCAAAAAACACAAACAAAATAAAAAACAAAAACAAAAACACCCCCCCCCCCCCCAAAAAAAAAAAAAAAAAAAGAAATTAAGCACTCTTTCAAGTTCAGATTTTTCACAAAAGACTTTAATAAAAATCAATTAATCATATATCAAATTAAAGGCAATTTAATACCTGGTAGGAAGCCATAAAATGAAACTTTATGCATTAGTGAAGATGATCCATTCATATATGTTGTCAAGTACTTATGAAGTGATTTTTTCTTGTCTTTCATTCTTTCTGTTGGAAATTAATCAGAGGCTGCCCTACAGGGAAGAGGTAGGGGCAGGGGTGGAAGAAGGAGAACAATAATAATAATAATAATAATAATAATAATAATAATAATAATAATAATAATAATAATAATAATAATAATAATAAGAAGAAGAAGAAGAAGAAGAAGAAGGGGATGAATATTAAAAAGAAGAGTATGGAGTAGAGAGGGCAAGGCCATGCAACTACATAATGATCATAATAGCCTTATTTTTATCATTTAATGAACCAATCTGTGTGATCATCTTGCCCCTATGGAAAAACTCCACATTTTGCTAAACTTACAATTCTGTTATGGAACTTGTTGAAGTCTTTCACTGTAATTTGTCTCAACATGTCAGGATCACCCACGACGATAACAGGAACACGGGACGAATAGATTCTGATACAAGAAACAAACATGACAACAGAAAGATTTTCCTTTACTAATAATGTATCAATGGAAGAAAAAGTTGTGACGCAAGTTGCTCGAAAAATTAACTAAAATTAATTAAAATTAGGCCTACCGCAATACCATGTCTCACTTTAAACTACTTGCTCTTGAAAGTGCGACAATCGCTAATGTTTGAGGTCAATCAAATTGAGGTAAAATATCTGGCATAAGCATGATAAGGGTTTGAAAGGGGCAGACCTCGATTCGAACCCTACACGTTGTGATTTAAATTCTCTAGATTTATTATCACTCTGAGTGGCGTTCATTAACTTAGAAGGGGCCAACGCTTTTCTACTTTGTTAGTAACTAGAAATAAAGCCTAACGCTTTTCCAATAGGTCATTGTTTAGACATCAAAGTATTATTAGTGATGAATGTGTCAGGGAATGAAAGAGTAAGTTTATTTCCGTGCAAAGAGTAAATGCTACGGAGAAAGCATGATGATAATTTTGATACTCACCCATATATCTTGCCATGCTTTTTCTGCAATGTGTCGAAAACCTCAACTAGACCATCAGCCTATAGTTAAATATGAAATCAACATCAAAAGCTAAAACAAGCAGTCGAATCAGGCAGTTAGAAGTCTCCTTATATAACATTACGATAGATTTTGTGTATGATACACACTCACAGTATGAAATCTGTCAAACTTATAAACCCACTACAATCGTGATATTGCTCAAATGCTAAGGTCTCTATATAATGATCAGTTATCACTCAGTGTCTTCGAATATTTCCTTAGGGAGACAGAAACGATCATCTCCCAGAAATGCTGCCTGTTTTACAGTAGTACACCCAATCTTTGATGATGTCATCGTAGACACACAACCTAAAAGGCTCGAAATGACGTCATATTATGCAATCGAATTAACTTTATTTTTGATGGGGGCAAAATGCCTTCCAATCCCTAACTTTCTTTTCAGTTGTCCCTCCGTTTAATGTTTTTTTTTCTTTCTCCTCCTATTATCGATCCTTGCAGATGTGAAAATCGTATTATAATTATCCAAATACTTCAGTAACTTGTGTTCAATTATTACGGGTGTTCCCAAAACAAGCTTTGCTTTCCGGGTTTTCGGATTCTTCTATTTTCTGAATTATTTAATGTATTGTACTCTGCGTTTTCCGCATTGTTATATATGTCTGAATGTGCATACTTCGTTTTCACATTGTACCGATGAGAAGGAAATAAATGTTAATTCAATGTCAATGTCAATGATTCTATGTAAGCCGATACCTTCTACAGCATGGTTTTATTCTATATTTTTTCTCCCTCTTTGAAATTTGATGTTTAAAAAATCGCTTAGAAAAAAATCTTATGTCTTCTCATTTCAATGATAACACAATGTACATTTGACTGAGCGGAGATAGAGTATGGTACTGATCTCAATGCCGAATTATGCGATGTATTTGACTGCTCCAAGGAAACGGCAGTTCAAGCCTACGATATGAAAACAATAAGCCAGTTCATAATAGTGGTGATTTCGGGGGAGGGGTACGTTAAAGGCAGTACATCACTCGATTAAACAGGAATCGTAGAAAAGGGGTGATTTTCAGCACCAGGCGGGGAAAATGGGATGTCATCAAGGGTATAAAAAACAGGAAATATCCAGAAAATTCATAGGTGATGCAATCCGTGAATAAAATCTCTGTTATAGGGATATAAAACTCGGTCATGTTTCCCTCAGAGTTTCCCTCGTTTGGGGTATAAAACCACTCCTATGTTGATCCCATTATTGGGTGCTTTTCATAAAAGGATTCAAACGGATGACACTATGAACACGACGGACAAAGAAAGTGGACAAAATAAACAACCCCTCATTCTACCCTTCACAATGGTTCTGGTAGTCAAAAGAACATCCCTTCACTGCTATTGTCTAAAATATGTGGAGCAGGTGTCACATACATATTCATCTGGAACTACGTGATTAAACATAATAGCTGTGAAGGGATGTTCTTTTGACTACCAGAACCATTGTGAAGGGTAGAATGAGAGATTGTTTATTTTATCCGCTTTCTTTGTCCACCATGTTCATGGTGTGATGTACAGGCTTTGATGAGACATACCTCTCCCCCACCCCTCCCCCCCCCCGGGTGATTTTTATCATGGCATACTAACCTTGGCGAAAGTTCTCATGTTGCCCATGATTGGCTGAGCAGGCTCAAAGGGTATTCCTCGACTTTTCCAGTAAGTATGACACCAAGAGTCGTATCTAGCAAACAAAAACGACAAAGCCAATTCAAATTCATTGTTTGCTTCCGTGTTCGTTCTGGAGACCAAAACTGGGTATTCTACTGTGGCCCCATGTATTTACATTTGAGTCCTAGTCTCTTTTGCAGAGAAAAACAATCTTGACAATACAACGTTCTTTCTTGCCTCGGATTTTCAGTCATGACAGGCGCCTGGCTAAATTTGGTGTGTAAGTAGGACCTGCACTTTACGATGGGGTGGGGGACAGTGGGCGACCACCCCTATGATTTTTCACGGTGACCCCCCCCCCCCCCCAAAAAAAAAAAGAGAAAAAAGTGGACTAAGAAAGAAGAGTGGAAATGAGAAGGATGGGTCATACAACTATTATACATTTTGTTAATAAAAACGTATACAAACGCATCGCCCATTGATGTGAGAGTGGGAGCTGCTCCCTCCCCTCCCCCCCCCCCCTGAATAAAAAAAAAACATATGTAGAACACACCAACTACAAATTCCTTTTGGCAAATTCAGGGCACAGTGTGTCTTGGTTTTTTTTTTCCTCTTGTTCTCCGTGCATGCCACAAAAAGCCTTTTTTACCGTCACGGTCCCACAATGGTTGTAAATCGCTTCCAATCTTCCGACGTTCAGAATGATCAAGAGAAAGACGCGCTAAAGAGAAAATATCGGACGCTCTTCCAATATACTTTGCACATTCAAACAAAACCATATGCACTTCTAGATATAAATATGATTAACTGGAAAAGAGGGATAGAGAGAGAGAGAGAGAGAGACCATATTCACCCTCTTGATTGTATGCAATATCAGTGCAATTATTATACTGCACGATTGCCGTGTACGTCATCACTTCCAAAAGAAATATTAGTCGGAAACCAATATCGATAACAATATTTCATACTTACATTACGAAGATGACGATGGCCGCGAGGGTGATCAGTGCCAGCAGCCATGTCAGCGACAACGATATTCCCAATATCTCAACCGCCATATCGAATTCACTTTGGAAACATCTACTCAGAAGACCGCGTTGAAGTAGTTATAGTCGCACAATAATAGGCTAATAGTCTGTGATTGCTATGCATGCAGTATCGAGTAATAACGACTAGATATTTCCATTCCACCTTGAACCTGTAGGCTAGGCTGTTTTCACAAACCTGCGAATCGACATGAAATGATAAAGAAAAACATGTGAATAGCTATACCTTCAAACTTTAGGCCTTAACTGTCTGTCATTTTAATTAATACTGAATATAATTGTTTGATCAATATTTCACACGGACATGAAGACATGTATAACTTAAAGTATTGAAGTTGATTTGTGGCACAAAAAGTTTGTATTCGCAGACTATCGTCGTGTGATCAAAAGCAGCTCCGATGACGACATTTGTTTGCACTGTTGCGTGGACATGTTGTTGAGTACGTGTTCTAAAAAGCCTATATGAACATGGACCACTGTAGGCTTTTAAAGTCCTGACAGTATAGTTACTTTTCTTAAAGAATGCTCATCCTAATGACAAAATTATCTAAATATTAACTGGGAAGGACAGGCCTTGTCGGAGTGCAGAGTTTTCACCGCCGGGTCTTGGGTCTCCTCAACACCCTCATAATGACCACCCTTTATCATGTTTATTCAAAACCCAAATATGGCGAAGTCGTTGGATTCAATATAGGTCCTTGGCATCGACACTGCACGATCCTCTTCATATTTCATCAAGTATTGAACAGATTTCCTTTTTAGGAAATCTGTGCAATTATTGTCAATACTGTCGTCAGACAAAATTGCTCGGACTACGACCCTTGATAATAGTCTATAAAAAGAGACATTTTAATACCACCAGGCGATATCTCTTGTGGTATATAACCTTCATGTCACAAGAATGCTGTAATGACAATATATTCACAAAGAAATATGTAGCTATACGCCTTTACCTAAAATCTGCCATGCCTACTGCCCTTATGAGAGAACTTTTCCTTTGGCCTGTATTGAATAATAGGGTCTGCGGCTATAGCCTACGGCCTCAGTATGCCAACTCCTAGTATGATATAAAACCTCGATAGTTATGATAAATGCGTCATTCGGCACTTAGTTTTGGAGCCTTCATAAATTCACTTTTAATACGAGCAGTAGAAATCGAAGTCGAAATGGAGGTTGAGGTGATGGGAATCTCGATGACGTTGACATGGCTTCTGGCCCTAATCACCCTGGGTTTTTTCATCCTATATGTAATGTGAGTAAGATGTTGACGTACTTTTTATCATCTAAAATGATCCGAGTTAAGCTAAGACTTAGATTACCTTCAAATGAGTGTGAAAAGTGTTGTATGATAATTGTGAAAATATGCATTTTGTTAGAAATGTTTACTCATTTATTTCATTTAATGCACTAAAAAGTGGTATTTACACATTTCGAAATCATTTTCTTCAAGGTTTGATCAAAACTACCACTTTCAGATACTTAGTGAAGAAGGGGAAGGAAGGGAAGGGGTGCGGGGGGGGGGTATTTGCCCACTCTGCCATTTTTGAATTGAAAAAAAAGCAGTCTTTACCCCAACGCAAATCGAACAGGCTCTCAGAAAGTAGTTTTCTTGGTAGGAGTTCCCTACTCGGACTATACTGGAATATGCCTATATATGGGCCACTGTTTGAGAACTCAGTCTCGAGTCTAAGGTCTATACGCCACCGTTAGTGACTGACCTTGTGACAACAGCAAATATGGTAGCGCATTGTGTACATTGTATGGACAAATAATCAGATAATTTAGCCTCTGACTTCTTCAAGCACAGACGCATGGGGAAAAGAAAGATTCCTTTAGGCGAAAAGTCATCGAACTTTTAAAGTTTTGCTCTAAACCGCGGGTTTAATTGACCCTATTCTTTCATTTTGGTGCAAGTAATTTTTCACACCCTGAACATGCTGAACAAAAACGGTCAGTGTTCGGCCAAGCGTGAATTAAAATTTGTTTTGTGAGTGGCAGGTGAGCCCCCTGTGCATCTATCAACATACAAAACTCTTCGAAATATTGTGGAATATTATTTTATGATTGTTTCAAAAGTGTAACGTTTTCATTGATACACACTGTATGTCTCGATTTATAAAGAGCCGCGCCGTTACACGCAAGGCATTTTTCCGTGGTCTTTACACAAAAATAAAGGAAGAAAAGGGTTAATTCGTCTTCTACATTGCGAGGTAGTCAAGTGAAGTTTTAAAATTCTTGGAATTATAGTCAGCTCATTCCATAAGGACTGGGGTAATGGACTGAATGCTCTCTAACTTTTTTTTCTATCCTTGGACAGCTTTGACTTCTGGTGCCACACCTACTGGAAGCGACGCGGAGTGCCACACGAACCCGCTGTACCCATCTTTGGCAATCCAATCTTTAACAGGGTAAGCATAATACCGATATACCTTGAGGTCCAGAGAAATAAGGGTAAAGGAAGCGGAGATTCTCTAGCACAAGAATTCGAAAAGTATATATAAAAGGAAACGCAATTGATTCGACCTTGTGCAGGACTTGGGTAAGTTTCATTAGTTAGTGTTGGGACTTCTTGAGTGATAAGCGTGCTAAGGATAAACTTGCTAACAATGTTAGGACCTTCAGACTATATAGAGAGAGATGGAGAGGAAGCATGGCATGGAGATTAAGCAGAAGAGAAAGACATGGGTCTGAAAGACATGGATAGATAAATAGAAATGGAGCATAAGAGAGAGAGAGAGAGAAAGAGAGAAAGAGATAGATAGATCTCGAGAGAGAGAGAGAGAGAGAATACACGTAGCACAATGTCTAATTTTCTAGAATTCAATTGATTAGAACACCTCAGAAGTCTCCTTCGCAACGTGACCTTGATCGTTGCATTTTGTAAAAAGCTATTCAGTAGCTTTCATTGTCATGACTGAAAAAAATAAAATCAGTTCAGATATCATCAGTAATTGATCATTATTGGAGATATTTAATTGCAATCTTAAATCAACAGGGGATACCTCAGGTGTTCATCGATCTCAACAAGAAATTTGGCAAGATCTATGGGTAAGTATCGTGAAAATTTAACAAAATCGTCACAACCTCTCCCTCGATCAGCATGCTAAGTAAAATAAAAATGAAAACTCCCAAAACAAGGATTATAATGTTTAGGTAGGCATTATGTTGAAGTGAAATAAAACATTAAATTCAGTCTCTTCGGACTGACGATGATGATAATTCTCGATCTTAAGTAGTGTGTTTTTTTAATTAATGCTCCTTATCTATCATGTCTACTAGACTAATTTTTTAAAAATTCCCTTCTTTGAATTAGCAAAGTAATTGGAAAGGTACTCTATCAACAACGAACATTTCTTAAGCAACAGGCACATGGAAACGTTGGTATCAAAATGCCCATAATCATAGCAAGATGTTTTATTCGGCGTGCGATGAAAGAGCAATGTTAATAAGATGCTTCCTATATGTGCCGCGCAGGGAATCAACCCACCACCCCCCCCCCCCCCACCCCCTCTTCTCGCGTAAGTCAAGTGCCTTAAACCGCGCGACTATGACAACCTTACACGTAGGTTGAAGCCTGTCGATATCGCTGATTTTGTATTAATTTTTTTTCTCTCAAGCATTTTAGAATGAAGCACGTGCATATCGTGTGGTGTTTTCTTAACAATACGAATGATGAAAATATGAGAATAATTGAGATTCCAAATATCAAAACAAGGCATGCGTAAATAGTGCCATTTTATATTTCATTTCATTTCATTTATTTTCACAATACAGCAAATAAAATTTTACAAGATTTTTCATATTTCAAAATCATTCTGAAAAAAAAAAACAGTGCAAAGTTGTACAAAATATTGAAAGTAATACAGTTCAGTATTGTATATGGCAAGTATAAAATAAACAAAATAATGCTCGCTGTAATGTGAAGGAAACCTGTAGAAGCATTGCTTGTAAACCAGGTTCCCAAATTAAATAGACAGTATCATTGACTACAAAATACAAGGATAAGGATACATAATAAACGATACATATATATACATATATATTTCCTTCATTTCGATAAATAACGTTTTATCTTTGAACTGTATCGTTTGCTAGCCGCCAAAGCCATGAAATAGTAAGTAATTTCCTTTGCCATGTTTGTTACAGGGCCTACTCATTTCGTGACCCGATTCTTGTCGTCGGTGACCCGGAAATGATACGTCATATTACGGTCAAGAGCTTCAACAATTTCCCCAGCAGACCGGTAAATAAGCCTTGAAATCTAAAAGAAAGTTTCCTGACTGCGCATGCTCAATTGTGATAGGGATAAAAAGAAAGAGGTGAAAGAGAGAGAGAGAGAGAGAGAGGGGGGGGGGGGGGAGTCATTGGACAAAATTTTCAGCACAGGGGGTAATTAATTGCCCTGACCATAGGCCCTGACATAACAAAATGATTTTACGTCATATAGGATGACCTTATAAACTGCTAGAGGAAGGAATGGATGATAATTACGAGTAAATTCTAAAAAGGTTTATACTATACTGATCGTGTTGATATTTACTGTGATATATGTCAAGCCATTTGATACATATTCAATGCTGATCATATGTTAGACACAGTGTACACATCGTGGTTGTCTCTGTCTTTCTTGACCAATTCTTCGCACGTCTTATTATTATGCAATATTGGAATAAGAAAATGTTAGCTGAAGTCAAGGCGATTATTTGAAATAGGATTTTGATTAATTAATGAGTTTTTCTGTGAAAGTAAACCACGACGAAGACAATAAGTAATCACGATAATCATAACGCAAGAAGCAATACTTCCGCATGAGATAATTGTGATCATAACGATCGATCGATCGATCGATGCATGCTTGATCACCCCTTTTCGCAGGATTTCCCCCAGATTCCTGAAGAGCTGACTTCGATGGTGTCTATTCTTAAAGGCCAGCGGTGGAGGGAAGTCAGGAATATGATAACTCCCACATTCAGCGGAGCCAAGATGAAACAAGTAAGACATATATCATAGAAATGGTGATGATGATGATGATGATGATGATGATGATGATAATCATCATTGTAATACGTTTTGTTTACCCGCGGGAGTCTATACAATACTGTAAACATATTCTCCCTGAATATATTTTATACGAACATAACAGGTCTCTTTCTGCGGTGACGGTTTACCTCGGTTTATGTTAACAAACTCTTAATCCGGACCCTTAATATATGGTTTGGTAGAAGATAAAATGTGTCAATATGGGACATTGTTGTGAACGGGTTCAAGATGATGGTGGTCATGCTGGTAGGGCATTTATGGCAGAAGTATAGTGATGATGTTGATGATGATAATGATGATGGTATTGGTGATGATGCTGATGGTGATGATGATGCTGATGGTGATGATGATGATGATGCTGATGGTGATGATGACGATGCTGATGGTGATGATGATGATGCTGATGGTGGTGATGACGACGCTGATGGTGGTGATGATGATGCTGATGGTAGTGGTGATGATGCTGCTGATGATGATGCTGATGGTGATGATGATGATAACGCTGATGGTAGTGGTAACGATGGTGGTGATGATGACGCTCATGGTAGTGGTTAGGATGGTGATGGTAGTGGTGACGATGCTGATGGTGATGATGATGATGCTGATGGTGATGATGATGACGCTGATGGTAGTGGTGACGATGATGTTGGTGATGATGATGATGATGCTGATGGTGATGATGATAACGCTGATGGTAGTGGTTAGGATGGTGCTGGTGATGATTGTGTTGGTGGTGCATGGCGATGATGATGGTGTTGGTCATGACGATGCTGCATCTGGAGATGGTGATATTCATTTGACATGTTAGAAGAAAAGAAAATACTAAGAACTTGGAAATATACAGGGAGATACATGGAGCATGCAGAGAGAGAGCGGGAGAGAGATAGAGGGAGAGAGAGAGAGAGAGAGTGGGAGAGAGAGAGGGAGAGAGGAGGAGAGAGAGGGAGAGAGAGAGAGGGAGAGAGAGAGGGAGAGAGAGGAGGAGAGAGAGAGCTGGGAGAGAGAGAGCAAAGAGAGAAAGAAAGGGTGGGGATTCTGGCAGGGAAGAGAGGGAGGAAATGAAGGCATGTTAAAAGTCAATTGAGAACGAGAGAAAAAAAGGAGAAATCCGGAATTTAGGAGACAAAATCAAATGACTTTAGTCCTGTTAGGAATCATTACGAAAACCAAACTTATGCAGTATCATATTAATTGCTTGCTTCTATGCATTTCAAACTATTTCATTTCTTTACAAATTTATCTAATTGATCTAAATACAGATGTCAGCTCTGGTAAATAAAAGCGCAGATTCTCTGGTTAAACACATCGGCCTCAAGCAGAAGGAGAAAGGATACATTGAATGTCAACAGTAAGTTTTAAAGTGACGTTGTGTAGGAACTGCTATTACGAAGAACTTCTAAGAAAGATAATGACATGCCTGAATTTCCAAAATATTTCCAAAGTCTAAATTTCCAATACATCAGTTGACAACTGATTGTTATGAAATCGATCTTTTTCAGGATCTTTGGCTCTTTCGTGATGGATACGATTGGAAGCTGTGCTTTTGGACTTGATATTGATTCTCAGTCCGATCCTTCGAACCCATTCGTGACCAATGCCAAGAAAGCCTTTCAGTTTGACGTCACCAACCCACTCTTCATCATCGGAAGTAAAAACTCATTTTCTTTCGTTTACTTCATAAATTAAACGTAAAAACGCCATTTAGATCAGCCAACGCCCCCTCGAAAGAGAAGAGGGCCCGCAAGGCACCTAAATGGGATTTTGTTCTGTGGGTCCATTTTCATGTTTCCTTAATTTCCTTTATACTCCTCAACCATTAACATGATTAACCGAGAAAATGCCACTTAACGTCCTCTAAAGTTCATTTATAGATTGTATCTGTATTTCTGCACCATTGATCTAGGTGATTGGAAACCCAGGTTTTGGCATCTCCTCTAATATCTACGGTAGTATGTCTTATTACTTTACAGTAAAGGAATGGTGATAACGAGCTAAGATGGAATTGACTGAATAACAACTTAATAATTTGTTTTTGTATACATTGTGAAACGGAAAATAAATAAATCAAATCAAATCAAATCATGAATGACATCAAAGGACAAATCGCTTGTTCAGAACCATAATTATTTGATTGTTCTGGTGGACACTTAGAACGAAACAATGTTAGCTGAATATCTTCGCGGTGTATCTGCTCATTCCGTCGGTATAAGACCTCAAAATCAAGTGACAAAATAATTCTTCGTTGTTCATATGTGTAGCTATCTTTTTGCCTTAAAATTTTTTGATATACAAAGGAAAAGGAAATGTTTGAGTAAAGTATGCAGCGACCATGCATTGCCTATGTCGATAATTTTGTTTCCTCGAAATTTCT
Source organism: Echinometra lucunter (assembly GCA_029962745.1). Taxonomy (NCBI): domain Eukaryota; kingdom Metazoa; phylum Echinodermata; class Echinoidea; order Camarodonta; family Echinometridae; genus Echinometra; species Echinometra lucunter. The sequence continues at coordinate 1,253,689 of CM057162.1, read as the reverse complement.
TTCACTTTTATTTGAAAGCATTGATTCCAAGATTGGGGAAAATCCTGGCTTACTTTCGGATCGCAACGTTTATTCCTGCTGATGTCCTGGACTTTTTCAAGGAGGTCAACAAGAAAACTATTGCAATGAGAAAAAGTGCCCCGTCTGGACCCAACTCTAAGGTAAATATATACAACTTTATGATAAAAATAAACAAACAATCAAACAGTCAACAAAAGCAAAAATAAAACGTGTCATTCAAAAAAAAAAAACGGCTCTATTAATACCTATTCAGTGTATTTGGGTCACAACTACATTTTTTTTTTGGTATTATAATACATATTTATATAATCGACAGTTTGAATACACGCGAAAGCACATTATGATAGTTTGCGTAGTTCTAAACGTTTATGTTTTGCTCTTGAACAGTTATCTATAATGAATACCTATGATCAATGAGCATGATAAACTGAATATCTTGCGACATAAATATTCAAACAAGAAATCAGGAAACCCATACTACAATGAAGTTAACTTGTGTAAATTTGTGCATGTAAGGATCACGTTCAATGATACATCAAAAAAAAAAAAAGAATTACAAAGGCTTACCTAGTATTCTAATCTTTATTAACCATTTTGATTTGACTTTTTTTATAATACCAGACTCACCATTTACTTTATTCACGATCCCAGTAACATCGTTTTTACACTAAGTGTGTACATTTCAGTAGATGAAATTACACAAAATATCTTTTGGGATACTTTTGAATAATGTATTAATGGTTAAACTTTCAATACTTTTTTTTCATCCAACAACATCCCTTAATACTCTTACAGTAATGTAAAGTATACCGTAAGAGTGTTCTTGTTAATTTTGTTATTTTGTTGCATTGTATTATTTTTGCATTTTTTGTTGAATAAATGTTCCCGTCATAACTTTCACTTTTGTTTGTGATAATGTTTCATTTTATATCAAAACAAACAAATGTAATGTTGATTCAAATCACTAGGGATCAGTGCAGTAAATACAATACTCAAAACTTTTTTTTTTCAAATAGAGGATTGATTTCCTACAACTACTGCTCGACGCCCAGAAGGAGGAAACAGTCGACAAGGTTTACAAACCCGAGGAGGATGACGAGGACGACATCCATGCCGATTTGGACAAACACCATGATGTCCAATACCACACCAGAAGCCTGGGCAAGAAGGCTCCTCTAACTGACAAAGAAGTGTTTGCACAGGTAAGAAGTTGCACGTGTAACGCCTTTATCTATTTGTTGAAGAAAGAGTGAAATGGGAAAACCGCGTCGAAGCCGATTAGATAGCGAATGATGTTCTCAATCATTTTAATCCGAGGGCCAGAAATATTTCTGAAATTATGTTGCGGGCCATTAAGTTGTACTTCACTTATACATATAGCAGCGTAAGTGGCGGACATCTCCAGATCGAAGATCTACCTTCTAGTCTCTAATTTTTGCGAGCGAGCGTAGAAAGATGGGGGGAAAGTACACTCAATTTCAGTAACAATATCATTCGATCAAAAAATAGCTGGATAGGACGTACAATATCTCATATATATGAGGTGGCAGATTCCTGAATAAAGTTAAGAGTATTTGAACTATTTTCTTCGGGGGGGGGGGGGGGAGGTGTCACTCCCAGCCTCCTATTTTGTTACATTTTTAATCGGATGTTTTTGAGGGGCCACATCAAATCGTCTCGCGGGCCGCAGTTTAAGAACGGGGGGGGGGGGGGGGGGGGAGGGGGTCGAGGAACGCTTCTCTCAAAAGAACAAATTCTAATCGTATCTGTGGAATGTTCCTACGGCACTCATGTTACAAGCTAAAAATTCAGCTGTCGAAGAACATCATGATATCCCCTAAAGCAAACATTTGTGTTTCTTAAAATTTTTCAGTTCAGTTCAAACACATGTATTGTTGAGACCGCCCTTTTGAAGGTAACTAATGATATTCTTATGTCACTTGACAAAGGAGAAGAGGTTATTTTGGTTTTACTAGATTTTTCCTCTGCATTCGATACAATTGATCGTAACACTCTCCTTAAACGTTTATCACTTAGATTTGGAATCTGCGGTAAAGCACTTCGTACTTGCAAAGACATACCCATAATGTAGTCATTGGAAATGATCGTTCTTCAACACAAATACTGACCAAGGGAGTACCGCAAGGATCCGTACTCGCTCCGATTCTGTTTACACTGTATACTTCTCCTCATGAAGCTGTTATTAACAAATGCACTGTACATAAGATGTTTTATGCCGATGATACTCAATTGTACCTAACATTCAAACAGACAAACCTTGACTCTTCAATCTCCCAGATGATAACTGTGTCATGGCAATCAAGGAATGGTCTCAACTGAATTGTCTTAAGTTGAACTGCAGTAAGACAGAGTTCCTTCATGTTTCATCTCGGCTTAAACAATCAACAACAATGCTGCATTTGAACCTACATGGAACGCAAATTGCTGCTGCCAAAACTTGCAGAAATCTTGGCGTCTGCTTCGACAATAAGTTCACTTTTGAACAATTTGTCGCACAAAAATGACGCTCTGCTTCATATGCCTTACACAAAATTGGTAAAATTCTGGAATTCATTGACAGAAAAACAACAGAGCGTTTGGTTCATGCTTTTGTCATGTGCCATTTTGATTTTTGTAACAGCCTCCTTATTCACCTACCACAGTGCCTCATTCAAAGACTACAGATCATCCAAAACTCAGCAGCTCGACTATTCACTCGCACTAGAAAACAGGATTCAATATCTCCTGTCTTACGCAATTTACATGGGTTACCAGTCCAGTTTCGAATCCAGTTCAAGATTTTGTTACTAGCTTTCGAATGTTTTCATGGACTAGCTCCTTCGTATTTGAATGATCTACTCATTGTATACAAACCAACAAGACAGCTTCGATCGATCATGCACACAGAATCTGTTTATCATACCTCCAATTCAAACAAAAACATATGGCGAACGTTCATTTGCTCATGCTGCATCAGTTTTATGGAATAACCTACCAAACTCTCTTAGAAACATCGACACGATAGAGAAGTTTAAATCTGCACTTAAAACACACTTATTCAAAACATATCTCAGTAGTCTAACAAAGTAAACTCAGTTACCCATCTTTCAGTCATGTCTTTCCTTATCTTTTTCTCTCTCTTAGAGCGCATAGGGACATACAGATGTAATGTGTTATGCGTTATATAAAAACTGCTCATTATTATTATTATTATTTCCAATTATTCAAATAAACAGTAAAATAATGAAACAACAAAGTGACATTCATGGCGGCGTTTACGCTGAAAAATTTCAGTATACGTTCTGTTACATCTGATATCAAAAAGGTGCTGATCTTCTTTACTGCTGGGTCCGAAACTACCACCACACTACTTGGTTTCATCGCTTACGCTTTGGCCACGAACCCTGAAGCCCAGGAGAAGCTTATCAACGAGATTGACAAGGTGACACCCTCACGCGACTCTGTGAGCTATTCTTCTACCGCTAAGATGCCATATCTGGATCAGGTCGTCTGCGAGACTCTTAGGATGTACCCACCTGCAGCCTTGTAAGATTGCTATAGCACCTGAGATAAATTTGTATTTGAATTGGTCTTTCAATTCCGGTTTAAATTTTGGCAATTTCACGTCAGCAAGATAAGGAACGATTTAGTTTTCCAGTCAAATATCTTTTGTTTTTCCATTTGTATTTTATTGAAATTGTACATCTATGATTTGTTTTACAGTACAGACTTCATGTTTATTCTAGAATTATTCTAGCCCTAGAAGCTACTGCCTTAGTAGTAAAACCAATGATTCTATCATCTTGAGAACTCAAACAGAACATGCATCAGCATTGGCGTGAATCCCGGGGAGATGGGGGGGGGGATATCCCCCATACTTTTTTTTGAGAGGGGGATGGTGTGTACAAATATCCCACTCTCATTCTAAGGAGATATGATATTGTAATTAAGTTGGTGAAATTTTTCATAAAAATGTCATAAACAACAAAAAAGTGGTTATTTTTCGCTCGCTCATATATAGACCAATTTCACGGCCGGTTTATGTATTTGGCCCTCTATCGGCGACGCCATTGCTGCTGTGGGTAAGCGCGCTGACCGCGATTGGCTCTGTGTGCAAAATGAATGTAAGATATGAGATATGCCCCGATACTGTTTCTTTTACTTTATTCTAGATCAATAAAATAAAGCATGGATACATGGGTAGATGAGGTAAGACAATGATCATATCTGACGGATGAAGGTGTGATGTATTTTTGTACTTTCGATGGTTTTTCAACTTAGTTTTGTCAGTAAAAGTTCGATTGCAGCATAGAAGCCGTAGTAAACGGGAGCCCTAAATATTACCCAATTTACAAAGTCAAGTTTTCACTCATTAAATTTTACGCCAAAGTACATAATGATCATGTTTCTTGACTTAAAAGTCCCTTCTGTTGATGTTTTTACCCACTGGCGACGAATTCCTTCACATTGCTGTCGGAAACCTGTGAAGGGAGTACGGCTTCTCACACAAACAGGCTTCACGAGTCAAAAGCGAGTGAATTTCGCACTCAGTTAGCTTCCAATTTTTAAACTTTCTCTAATCCTTGTGGCATTTGAACACCGCACAGCTGCGACCTGAACTTCCCTGATAATTTCTCATTGCAAATATTAAAATCAATCTGCATATACTGGTCAAAATAGACAAAAAATCGAACGAATGTACATAACGCGCTACTGACTTGTGTACTATAAAAGTTGGAGCGCCCACCCCAGTATGTCGAACTGTGTCGAACAGTCTGCTGCCCTCTTGCGTTGTGAAATTGGTCTATAAAAGAATTGGGGATTGGGGTCTGCTCTGATGATTAAGGATGTTTATGTGTCTACTTAAGTGTGAGTTCACGCCAGAAATTTCGGGAAAAAGGTCGATCACCGCCCCCCCCCCCCCTCTCCTCGAAACTGATTTACGCCGGTGTTCATCAGACAAAATGCAGTCGAACATATGAACATAGAACTTTTTTCCTTTTTTTTTTATTTTGCTACATAAGGAACAACCAACAACCAAAACCGTAATGTGGGTGTTCCTTAATGACGGAGACAAAAGCTTATACACAAAATTAACAATATTCAAATGACAATGCAAGTTTTCAAAAATTGCGTCCCATGTTAGGTGTGCATCACTTTTGATATATTTTGCAAGCAGATCTAACCGAATGTGTCATGAAACCTTCGAGTACAATGGCATGGTGATTGAGAAAGGAGTCCAAGTCTTCATCCCAACCTACACCATTCATCATGACCCAGACTACTGGCCTGAGCCGGAGAAATTCGATCCTGACAGGTAGGTCTATTCTAATACATTAAGAACATAATTGTCTGTAATTTCTTTTCCAGTACTTACTTAGCACCAAGAACATGAAAAAAGGTGCTACTGTAGTCTTGAAATACGTCCCCGCAATAATGTCCTCATTTCTCCCGGATTTGATAAGGAGATTACGCTTATTTTGCGGGGTTGTCGGGGTGGGGGTGAGAGATGGGTGGGGTGGTTCTGGATCTGCCACGCACTGAAATGACCTAGGTTGAAGTCTTGTGTTAATCCTCGAATAGGCTGTCAAGGATGCGGTATGGTTGTCATACTGCTCTTTCCCAAAAATCTTTATCCCCCCCCCCCCCCCCACAAACCATTCTTACATGTAAAAATGTAATATATGATAGTAACACTGCAAAACGAGTTGGAGAATTCACGTAAACGTGTCATATGAAAGTAAGATTTATTATTATCATTTACAAGTACTGCTTGATCTGATAGATCTATGTGTACTCTACAGCATATAGACCAATTTCACCTCCGGTTTATGTATTTGGCCCTCTATCGACGACGCGATTGCTGCGGTGGGCACGCGCGCTGACCGCGATTGGCTCTGTGTACAAAATGAATGTAAGATATGAGATATGCCGCAATATTGTTCCATTTACTTTATTCTAGATCAATAAAATAAAGCATGGATACATGAGTAGATGAGGTAAGACAATATTCATATCTGACGGATGAGGGTACGATGTATTTTTGTACTTCCGATGGTTTTTCAACTTAGTTTTGTCAGTAAAAGTTCGATTGCAGCATAGAAGCTGTAGTAAACGAGAGCCCTAAATCTTACCCTGTTTACAAAGTCTTGTTTTCACTCATTAAATTTTACGCCAGAGTACATAATGATAATGTTTCTTGACTTCAAAGTCCTTTCTGTTGATGTTTTTACCCACTGGCGACGAATTCCTTCACATTGCTTACGGAAACCTGTGTAGGTAGTACGGCTTCTCACACAAACAGGCTTCATGAGTAAAAAGCGAGTGAATTTCGCACTCAGTTAGCTTCCAATTTTCAAACTTTCTCCAATTCTTGTGGCATTTGAGCACCGCCCAGCTGCGACCTGAACTTCCCTGATAATTTCTCATTGCAAATATTAAAATAAATCTGCATATACTGGTCAAAATAGACCAAAAAAATCGAACGAATGTACATAACGCGCTATTGACTTGTGTACTATAAAGGTTGGAGCGCCCACCGCAGTATGTCGAACTGTGTCGAACATTCTGCTGCCCTCTTGCGTTGTGAAATTGGTCTATATCGCAAAAGGTTTGATCTATCAATCACCACGATGATAGATTTTAAACTATTATTGTGCATTTCAAAATCGTAGATTCACCAAGGAAGCGCGTGCCAAGCAACATCCATTCGCCTGGCATCCATTCGGAGCTGGTCCTCGTAACTGCATCGGGATGCGCTTCGCTCTGATGGAAACCAAGATGGCGGTGGTGCGCGTACTCCAGAACTACCGGCTCGAGACCTGTGCGCAGACAGAGGTAATGATGATTTGGTTTGTTAACATGTGAACTGTCACAAAACTACATGATTGCTCCCGTCACACTAAAGAGACCGATCTAGAACGACTTCTGAACAGACTAAATAAGTAAACATTAAAAATAAATGAAGTAAAAAATATGGTTAAAAATTATTTTGAGACGGTGCGAGTGGGTTTTATAACAATTACAAATCATACATTTAACTATAATCAGGAAGTATTTTCACAAATGTTTGTTATTCTTGGAAGTATAGCTGATGTCATGGATGCCCTTGTCCTAACTTCTCTAAGTTTTTTTTCCCTTTAATAGTAAATACTGAAACGAGTAGTCAGTCTTTTGTTTTCAGTTGATTTTTACCATTACATGTCATTATTTGAAAAGAAATCTTATATGTGTGTTATGTACATGCTTCCATGAACTCTGTGCACACATTAATATTACTGCCCTGCATTGACAGCAATACGTCATGACCTGGGCCGATCTTAAGATCCTATTTATGTTTATTTATATTCTGTAAACTTCTTTCCTTTATTGTGAACTCAATAAAGTGATATCAAATCAAATCAAACAGAATGAAAGGAATTTTCATGCGTATCAAAACATGTTCTGGAGGTTTCCGATGGACAGATGAGATTTTTTAAAAAAGTGATGTACGCTGATGATGTACAGGTCTCAGTTCTGCATATAACAATTTTGTTTGTTTTCAAACCAGGTTCCGCCGAAGTTCAATAAGACCGGTTTTCTGACCCCTCCGAATGGGATTACTCTCAGAGCTGTACCGAGGACAGACATGGCTGCCTAAACACGATTTGTACCCCCCCCCCCCCATAAACTTTACATCATGACAGACTTCCATGCAATGCAAAAAAATTGTAGTTAAAAAGGGTAATTTGATAGCGAGTATCCACATGATTAACTTCTGCAAACATTTATCACGTTGTCATTATAGCCTTAAACTGCCAGTGAGTAATTAGGGTATTAGGTTTACGGCAAAAAAAAAATGAAATAACAATAGTTGTTGAAAATTGAGTATAAATGAAGCTAGAACGTTGTTAAGTATAATCGACAAAAGCTGCATAATATATTTGAGGTAAAGGAATAAAATGACCTTTGAAAGACTGAAAAAGCACTGGATATTTTCTTTTAGAACCCTGTCGCTTCAGCCCGTGCAACATGGTGAAAGAGTAGCCTAGCACTGTGCCCATAGAACAACCATGTTGTTTTGATGGTGTAATTATCATGATTATGTTCATTTACTTAGTAATTAGGTGGTTTAATCAGTTTAACCTCTGTGTACAACGCTGCCCGACTTTGGCAAAAGGAAGCAAGTGGCATATCAACCAAAATTGAGTTATTGATATTTTGATATTTTGCCTAGTGCACTCTTCGTCCGGGCCAATATTTAAGAATGAATACTCATCCTGCGAAGAGATATGTTCAGCAAGTCATCATAATGCACTGACGTCAGTGTAAATGACAGATACATTTTGCTCTTTTACAGAAAATATCACTTTTGTCACTTGCTTCCTTATGGCAAAGTAGGACAGCACGGGTATCATGGATATCGTGGGCATGTTGGGGTAACTGGTACTTTTTGTGTGGGTGTGCGTGCGTGTGTTGTGTGTGTGTTGTTGGGGTTTTTTTGCAACTAATATTGGACTGTCCTGGCTGTTTTAACCCATTCGTGACAGAGGTCCACATTTTGTGGTTTGGCATAATATCTTTTGATGCAAAGCCCTGAAAATCATACCAAATGCATGAGTAGAAAGAGCAAAAAATTCTACTGTGCCCATTTTGGTTGCGTCAATATTTGTTGTTTGATGCTGAAATTATTTTAAAGGAAAATAAGCATTAAAATCCTTAAATTGGCAATGTGATACAAAGTTTAAAATCACCGTTTTCCCCTGCAAATTGGCAACTTTTTGACTTCTCATCATAATTTCTGTCAATTTATATTCATTTCAGATACATGACATCAAATAAGAAAAATGTAGCAATAAAATAAAAATGTTAGTGTTGCCAATTTGAAGAATAAAAGCTGATCAAATTAGGCTTTAAATAATTCCTGTCACGAATGATAGTGATTAAATCTCCCTGTGTCCGTGTATAACTACAGAAACTCTAAAACTTGTCATGATTAAAGGCGCCTGGATAATATATTTACATCGTTGTGCGAAAGAACACGTCCGGAACGCAAAATGGAGAATCACTGAAAATCAAAATTTTCAAGCAATGATTTACAATTTCATGGGTAGCATGTAGACCTTGAAAATTGATATACGACTTTATTGTGGCATGATCTTTGCTAAAATTCTATTACATTCTGTTAAGATAGACATTTTGATTTTCGTATTTTTGTATTTCGCGTTCCGGACGAGTTCTTTTTGCACAAGGACCTCAAGATGAAACGCCTAATCAAAGAAAGAAGCTAGATAAAGAAAACAGCCGGTTGTTACGTTATACGAGGTTATCACTTCCTATTCCTGTATCTTATGTCAACCATTTGGCGTACTTCCCATAATTACCCAGCACAGTCTACTTGGTTCCTGGCTAGGATTCTAAGAATTCTTTCATTGTATTACCATGCTTCTAAAATAATTTCTCGCGATGCGCTGTAAATATTGTTTGAATAATGTGTAGACTCATTATGCACGTAGTTCTGCCGTAGTTCTTGACGACATGATGTAATAGACTTTAGAATGTGTACTCGAAATCTTTGAAAAATTGCTTCAATCGGCTTTTGACTCTATAATGGGACACAGTTTTATCATATCATAACAATTATCAAGCTATATGATATACTGAATTGAACTGAAAGATCTTGAAGAAAAATTAACGCTGTATCATGCTAAAATCCGCTTAAACAGAATTGTGTTAACGAATATATACTGATTTCCTGTTGTTTTGTGTGCAACTTATGAAATTATGCAACAGTGCATTGTTTTATTTTGTACAGTTGTTTGTGATATTGTTCACGAAATAGAATTTTTTTTTTTTAATTGAAAAAAAAAAAAGAAACACAGATGCACATTTCGGCATCAACATGCTATGAAAGAGCAATGTAGATAAAATACTTTGCTCAATGGCATTAATGCCGTGCCGGAGATCGAACCCCTGATTCTGGCGTCTCCAGTCAAGAGCCTTAAACCACTCGATTACGACACCTCTGTGAAATGTTAAATGTATATATTACGATTGATTTTTTAGTCGCGTGCATATAAGGTTTCAGTTTTAGAATCGCAATCAAATTTGAATGGAATCTATATCTGGTCAGATTTCCAGATCATTAATTTCGAGCAGTTTGAATATTGGCAATAGACACGATGGAAAGAGGCAATTTTATATCATTATACAAACAAATCTTGTTTTGTTGAGGCCTTTAATGTTCGAAATACATTAGTCACACCTTCATTGGTAAAATAAAAATAAAACAAGATAATATCACAATGTACATGAAAAGGCAGTTACTGGAATCTGGTGAACGAGAATTAAATAATACAGAAATGTATAAGCATGATTAGCAATGAGTTACCATGGTTACCACATTCATTTAATCCTATTGAGTCCTATTGACATCAATATATCACACATTACAATAATAAAAATTAAAATATGTTAGCGCCCACTCTGGTGAAATAAAATGCTTCGCTTTAATAACCGTAACCGAGTCTGTGACCCCTGTACTTAGTCTATGAGATATTGAGAATTCAGTAGTCAACGGTTTAACATGTTATCTGAAAATTATCCCTGAAACTGTAATCTGTAAACGTGACTCACTAAATTCAATGTTCTTTTTCACAATTGTTGTATTCTGATCTCTGTAAAACATGTACAGCTCAGCTTTTACTGCGGAGGATGTTTTCCACTACAGTTGTATTGAATTTGATTTAATTCAATCGAATTAAGAAGATAGTGTTAGGTTTGAACATCTTTCTGTAAACTACGTTTGATACTAGTAGTTCCATTACTACTATACTACTCTACTGTGATAACGATGATGACCATAACAACAACACCAACAACAGTAGTAATAATGGTGATGATGATAATAGTACTACTACTAATAAAAAGATAATAATAATGATAAAAAATAGTAAAAAATTATAATAATATCAATAGTAGTATACTACTACTGCTGCTGCTGCTGCTGCTACTACTACTACTACTACTATTACTACTACTACTACTAAGTTGCTCCCTTCGGTTGAATTATGCCATTAAAAAATCTTTCTCCCTGCCTCAAGTATGACTACGGTTGCAGAAAAAGCAAAATTTGAAAATGACCTATTTACCTCGCAACAACGGCCTTATACAGACAAAAAAACGCCATGCCCAACTACTTTGGGATAGTTGATTTAAGAAAGGGATAATATATAATATAATATCCAGTTTGTTGAAAGCTAATGATATTTTTCAATGATTTCATTGAAGTTCAAACTCTGTACACCAAACATTAGCTGAAATATGCACCTATTATAAGAGGCAGCACCTCTCGAATTCCTTAAGATACATGGTGAATTCTAAATACCTACAAATATACTTCCCGTAAGTTCTGCACAAAAGCGTTGTCACCTGGGCCCCGTAACCTAAGCATTATAGCACAAAGATTTGCAACTAATCGCAAAGTTGTAACAGCCAATCAAGATCATTGTTTGATGCGCATTTCGTTCAAAAGGTGACCTTGGACCAATAAAAATGTTGTGGTGTTTGTTTAATTGGCGATTGATCGCAAATTTTGTTCTCATAAGATCCATGCTTTCTGTTACTGGCCCCAGGTCACCGTGAAAAGACGAACAAGGATGAAATGAAGGACAGATACACATGTTTTTAATTAGTCATCGAAAGAAGGGCATCACAGACATGATGGATTGACACTCTTACCATACTTGCCAGTATACTTCATTGGCGGCATGGATATCAATTACCCAGACAGTGAAACAAATTTGTTATTTCATTAAGAGCACCAACCTATCGAAATACATTTGTGTTTCACCACTGATTAGAAAGTTAGCTACTTCTTCACCCCAAATAACAACGGAAATACAACTCCTATTTATCACACAGATAAATTTTACAATTTACCTGGAAGCTAAAAATCTAGAACGTATCTAAAGGTAGTAGCCCACATTTGCACAACGTTGTTTCAGAAGTTGAAGATACATAAGCCAATTTCAATTTAAATGACAGATATATATGTAAAACTATCCTGTTTTTCAAATTTAGAACAATATTCAAAAGAATAAGTGAAAAGCGACTTGTTTTACTCTTGAAGTGTCAGGAAGACGCCTTTACAAAACAAAACAAACAAACAAAAAAGGAAAATTGTGTTGAATTTCCTTCTCAATCCTCAACGGGAATGTTTAAAAAAGTTTATGAGTATTTTTCTGTTGCTTAAAACAATCCTATGTACGCTCTACAACAGGTCATGTGCGACGTGAATTTTGCATCCCAGGTCCTGAACTTCGGGTCGCGGGTCGCGAATTTCGCGACTGAGACGCAAAGTTGGCCGCGAAATTTATGTTTCACATGACCTGTTGTTGAGGGTACTTCAGGGCCACCATACAATCTAAAGTAAAACTTTTGTGCAGATTGGGTGCCACTTGCAAATGTGAGCTACTACCTTTAGATGACACATAAGTATGGGAATCTTGAAGGAATAATGAACAGATTAGATCCTGTCTTGTTTTTAATGGTTGCGAAGGTTCATTTCTTCAACCGGACCAGATATGATGGACAGGTTTGATTACCGGACAACTTCCGCCGCCGTGGAATCAGCCTCTGTCGTCGAGGCGGTAGATTGGTCTCGCTGACCGCTCGGTCCCGTTGTATCCTGCTCAAAGATGGCTGTTCTGGATGTCTTCTGTCTCCGGAACATGTCGAAGACTGCCGCTCGGAATTCCTTGAATCTCACTGCGTAGATGATGGGATTCAAACAAGAGTTGAAAAAGGACAGGACGAGCAGGATAATATTTACAGGAGTGCCTCGGAATGACGGAGGAAGGATTCCAAAGAAGTAGAGAATAACCGATACTTGACTCGGTCCCCAGCAGATGATATAGCCGATGATGACTATGAGCATCATCTTGAGAACCCGTTGCCTAGCAATGTCGTGAAAGGATGCTTTTTGTTGTCCTTTGAATCGGTGGGCCTGTCGATACAGATGCTTGGCGATGAGTAGCTGTGTTATCAGCATGACTGATGCTGGAATGAGGAGCCGAACACTGAAGAGGTACAGGGCTAGCGTGATTTGGCCTGCCTTGCTGACATACTGGTAAATACAGATGCCCCTAACGTCATCGAGGTAAATGGTACTGATTTTGGGGAACGCCACCAAAATGGCAAATGCCAGAATGAGGAGAATAACCCCGGCTACACGTCTTCGTGTGAGGATACGGTTGAAGTAGATAGGATGAACAACTGCAATGTACCGTTCGGCTGATATGGCTACCAAGATGTAGATAGACGCAATGAGGAAGGTGTCTTTGAAGAGGGTTGTTTCCTGAATTTTGCAGTAGAGAGTTCCAACCCAGGTAGGAGGAATCCGAACCGCCTTTGGTACAGGGATTATGAAGATCGAAGTCAGGAAATCTGCAGCGGCAAGTGCCTGGACCAAGGTATCCGTCGAGCGACTTTTTGCCCTTCTCTGGAAGAGGACCACCATCACCAACCCGTTACCGATGATACCAGTAATGGCTGAGATCATTTGCACTATAACCCACCAAGACCAGGTGATGGGGCGAAAAGACCAACCAGGATCCAAATACGTATTATCCAGTCCATCCCCGAAGGAAATGAAATCTGTTGGTTCCCGTGAATCATACACGACAGTTGTCAGAACCTGAGTTTCTTCCGGGATAGCAGGATCTGAAGTCAACAAGATGTTCTCATCAAAGAAACCCACGTTTGGAGCATCCATATTCTGATCTCCTGAAGGCCTATTGATGGTATATAGTAAGTTGTGGAATGGTTATTGGAAAACAGAGCTGTGAGTGTTCTGCTGCACGATCAGACGATAAAGCTCTATGAACGTGTGGAGTACCTGATCTTTGCAGCTACGATTGATTGCCAAAGAATCCAAGTTTGGCTTTATATATTATCATTAACTTGAAACTGTAATGCGTTGACGAATGCAAACCTCGATTCGATGCCGTCGAGATACGATTTAATTAGTTCCGTGATTACAGTATCACCTTCTTATACACCTAGTGAACTTTTATTAGCAGTGATTTTTTTTCTCCTCTGATAATAATTTCTTCTCCTCCTTTGGGGGGTATCAGTAAAACGCGGGGCAACCTAGATTGATCTGACAGCCAACATCCACATCAATTAACAGATAACGAGCCATCGCTATTGTGTTTAACGATATTCTAACACGGTAATGTATTTCTTTACCTTTCTTTTCCGCCTGATAAGAACGCCTCGTTACAGATTTTTCTCGTCTTGTTTTCTTTGTGTGTTATAGAATTCAAAAGTCCATTCTTGATACACCCATTGAACTTTTATTTGCAATGATTTTTTTTTTTCTCCTCTGATAATAATTTCTTCTCCTCCTTTGGGGGGTATCAGTAAAACGCGGGGCAACCTAGATTGATCTGACAGCCAACATCCACATCAATTAATAGATAACGAGCCATCGCTATTGTGTTTAACGATATTCTAACTCGGTAATGAATTTCTTTACCTTTCTTTTCAGCCTGATAAGAACGCCTCGTTACAGATTTTTCTCGCCTTGTTTTCTTTGTGTTGTATAAAATTCAAAAGTCCATTCTTGATTCCTCGATCGGCGCTAAAAAAAATGAAAGAAACTCTAGTGTCATAATTGGATCCGTCATTTAGAGCGCATTTAGATGGCATTTATCTCACATGCAGTCTTTAGAACGTACTTCGGCCATCTTATCATCTTGTTATGAAAATCGAGTGAAATCTACTGGCGATTGTCAAGCCGCGCTTTATACAATATTATTGAAGGGCGTTGCCTCTTTTCAATAGGTTGGGACAAATCATTTTCGCTAAACCTTATTACAAGAAAACGGGTAGAAAGATAAATAAGCTCTCTTTTACCCCTTCCAATAATTCTTCCACTTTTGGTCCGCACTAAAATAGCTCATTTTGGCAGTGAAATGCACATATTCGGGAGAGTGGTGCCCACATAATGTGAACCCTGTACAATTTTGAACAACAAAACAGAATCAGTGTATTAACAAATTTCGCCCTCGCTTCGCGCGCGGATTAAAAATTTGACACTTCAAACATTCGGGCAAAAGGCGTCAGCTCCCCTCGCGAAAATGTGCATGTACGTCAGTGGATACCCCATTCATAAACCTCCCATGTCAGTTTTCGGTCTCTGACCTCTCAGGTATGTATAAGATGATAAAGTGATATAAAATTATATTAAATATCATTATTTCCGAAAAAGTGCTAAATCCACTTTGCGCAAAACAAGGATTTTTATTTAACCGTTTTTCTTCTTCGAACCATTAATACTTTTCACAGTGGCAGAAACGACATCAATTATCTAAGAAATGAGAATGAAATAAGTCATGCACGAATAGTAATTTTCATAGCTTTTCTTCCATAAGTCATATTTTTCATCTGTATAGATTTTGTGCCTTTTGGTAAAATAGTGGGATTTAGTGCCTTTTCGAAATTGAAGGTCAAGCTTGGAAAAAAAAACTCCTTTTGAAATATTCACTACTCAGTACTTCTTTTCATTCTCACGCTTTAGATGTCTAATGTTGGTACTTCCAGCTGTGAAAAAAAGTTTGGATGTTTCAAAGAAAGAAAATGCATAAAATAAAATCTCCGTTTGACTAGAAATCACTCAAAGTAGATTTAGCACCTTTTGGAAATAAGCTCTTCAAATCATTATGTCATTATCGTTACGTTTGTGTATTGATATTTTCTAGCATCGTCATTCGACGTTGGAAAAGGTCTTTGGTGTGTGATAATTTTTGTATAATCCTGATGAGGCAGATATGATCGTATTCATCGCCATTTTTCCTGATAAAGTTTAAGGCTTTACAAATTGAAATAATGAAAGAGTAGCCAGACAAAGATGGCGTGAGGGAGGGGGGAAAGAGTTTGAAGATGCATAAGATATTTGAAGAGGCGGTGAATTTCCGGAGTTTAGAAAAGGAAATAAAATGGGAAGAAACAGAAGGGGAGAAAGTACCGATATGAAGTAGATAATAAGTCATGAATTGAGATTTCTAATAATGGTCTTAACAATGGATTACCAACGACATTGCACTGTCGATCTGAAAGATATATTCCTATTCATTAACAAAAGATGATTCATTTTAAGAATTTTCAAGCAATATCATTTTTTTAAAAATCATAAAAAATATAGGTTAAAAGCTTTGTAAAGAAAGCCAAGAGGATCCTTATCAGTGTTCAGGTATAGCCATAAGAGCGCCTTCGCCCTTCATTTTTTTTCTTATTGCTGAACTACTTCCTAGGTCTGATTTCTTTTCTTAAACAAAAATGCAAGGGAGAGTGTGGTATTTGAAAAAAAAAATTCTCAGTGTTCTCATTTATATGCCTATTTGGAAGGATGAAACTAATAGTAACTAATAATGTGACTTCAGGGGAAAATATAACAATTCCAATATTACCAGAAAGAGTTTAAGTCTTTTATAGGACTAAACTTTGATCAATGTCCCAAGTTTTCCTGTTCACATACTCACACCGCCTAGTCAGTGCTTTTTATTGTTCATGATTTCCAGACGATCTAGACCATTTGATAAAATCCTGATATATCATTGTCCAAAATCTCGTAATGCATAATTATTTTCATCTTTCAAATAATGTATTAACAAGTTATAGATTGAGATTACACAAAGTTATGACTTTACTTCCATTCAACGTCATCTTTAAAGTTGTCAATATTTTAGAGAAAAAAAAATCAAAGATGTTTACCCGACTCTGATTCCAAATCGCAGTACACTGTACCTCGCTTATTATCAACATGCCTTAGCTCTCTTCGTCAAATTTTAGTGTTCAAAGTAGTAAAGCATTCGAACATCAACACTGTACAGGATACAGGAATCACTGACTGAAATCTTCTTAAAGTTCTTGATAGTGGTTTTTTTTAAATAACACTGAAAGAATCGAATGTATATTTCTATTTAGTCTATATCTGGACGTATATAGTGATTTTGTCACTTGTCACTCAGTGGACTTCGCACTGTAGGCATGGTAGGTCTACACCCGGGCCGATGCACGGAGGGATATGGTGAAGGAGAGACAAATAAATTGCCTCAAGTCCAGAACTACCGTGTGTCCCCCCAAAAAACTTTACACTTTTGAAATGGCTGCCAAATAAAAAATATATGATTCTGGCGGAAAAGGTTTATATTTATGGATAGCTCATGGACTCAACTTTCACATGAGACCAAAAAGGCTGAAAATAATTCATGCTTAGGTGAGCTCTGCTCACTTTTGTAAAGGGTATGCAAAATAAGGTTGCGCAGGAATTCCGCCTTCCAATTTGTGAGAGGTAAGTCCTTTGGAGGTTACAAATTGAGGGTGATATGATAAATTCATTATCACTTGCAGTCAGTTTAGGTTTGCTGAGTGAATTTTATGGTTTATTAAGTCAAAATTTTATGCATGAGTGAACGGGAATTGCTTTCATTATTGTAGCATTGTACCTTTCCCTGGTAGACTCAGTGGTGTGTTCATGGGAGTCAGGATTGGGTGATGGTACATGGTGCAGGGGAGGTGAGATGTAAGGTAGGACTTTGTTGGGTAGATGGGATAAGGGTTAAGAGGACATGCATGCCCCCCCCTCTCTCTCTCTCTCTCTCTGTCTCTCTGTCTCTCTCTGTCTCTCTCTCTCTCTCTCTCTTCCCGGGTGTGCTTGTGCATATCTTGACAATTCACATCCGTTGGTCTCCTCTCCAAAATATCCCGACCACATTCCCTTATCCCGAATTCTACCTGCATTTCCAAAATTGGACTGGGACTGGTATCACCCATTGACACATGAAGTCAATTGCATTCTATCGGTCAATCAATCAATACCGTAAGTTAGACAATCAACATTTAGGTATCAATCAACTAATCATTGTATCAGTCAATCAATTAATCAATCAAGCATTCCATCACCATTCAGCTGTTTCAATCAATGAATTATTCAATAAATCAATCATAATTAATCAATAACTCAGTCAATCACTCAATCAAAGTTTATCCAACCAACCAGTCCTTTTAGCAGTTGAGTTTCGGACAAGAAAAACGATACAGTGTAACACATATTGGTAAAATGGACATGTCAGTCTTTGTTTTCAGTTGATTTTCATTCATTTCAGTTTTACAACTGTTTCATCCATCTTGGAAGAGAAAAAAGGGGGAAAATAAATGATAATGGAAACTAAAAATCAAAGTCTGCTAGTTCAGTGGTCCACATGTCCACCTCCTTCTTCGATGCACAATCTTGCTCTCTTCATAAGGGATAAGGGAAGGTGGTTTGGATATTTTGGAGTGGAGACCAAAGAATGTGAATTGTCAAGATATGCACCAACACACAGGAAGCAAGAGAGAGAGAGAGAGAGAGAGAGAGAGGGGGGGGGGGGGCATACTGTCATCTTGACCCTTATTCCATCTAGCCAACAAAGTCTTACCCTATCTCACCTCCCCTGCAACATGTACCACCACCCAATCCTGACTCCCATGAAAACACCACTGAGTCTACCAGGGAAAGGTACAATGCTACAATAATGAATGCAATTCCCGTTCACTCATGCATGACATTTTGATTTAATAAACCATAAAATTCATTCAGCAAACCTAAACTGATTGCAACTGACCATGAATTCATCAAATCACCCTTAATTCTCTTACCTCCAAAGGACTCATCTCTCACAAATTGAAAGGTGCAATTCCTGCGCAACCTAATTTTCATACCCTTTACAAAAGTGAGCAGTGCTCATCTACCGGGGGGGGGGGGGGGGATAGTGCCCCTCCTCCACTTTTGGGAGCATCCCAAAAGTGCCCCTTTTTACCCATGAAATCTTTTATTCTTCTTTAAAGGGCCCATTCTTTGCTGATGAGTGCCCGTTTTACTTTCCGATAAGTTACCCTACACAAGTTATTCGCTCCTTCGAAACTTTTCACCGTTTCCCTTCTCTTCGTCCCCCCCCCCCCCCCTTGCGACAGGGGTGGCGCATTTGTAGACTTCCTGAAGTTGTAAGGAGGGGGGGGGAGGAATGGGGGTCTCGACCTCACAACCTTCTCTAGCCACGCCCGTGGTCCGTAGTTAAGGAAGTGGGAAACCATATCTTGTTTATGCATGTATTCACCCTAGCCTCATAGACAGCCATTGTTATCCTTGTAATATGCATATAAAAGAGAACCAACTATTCGCAGACTGTACAGTGTGCCCGCGGCCCTAAAATGCTTACAGTTGGAAACAGTTTTCAGCCATATTTTCAGGAAATAAGATCTGAGGGATAGAGTGCTGGCCATGAGCCAGTTGGTATTGTTGAATTGGTTTGTGCAGTCAAAATTGAATTGAATGGTTTATTTGGATAAAAACAATGAGATAATGAAAAATGAAAACATTCACAGTAGCAGTCAAACGACTGAATTGCTGAGAACATAACAAAATAACATTGTAATGGTGCATCATGAAGATTATTACATCATTAAAACAGTCAAACAAAGATAATCAGACTTATTTGGATAAAAGTTGACAAAACATCTGATTAAATATATCCCTAATTAGAATCTTCATACTATACGAACTCAGTACGACCGGGTATGATTAGAACGAAAAAGAAAAAAACATAAATTCAAACACTTTAGTAAATGCTTGTAGTTAAAGAAAATATTAATTGGTAGTGAAGCAAAATTGTTTTGTTCTTTAACGTTCAACGGCTCTTAACTTAACTTCAAATCTCTCTTTCTCCTCGTTCATGGAGGTGTATATAGGCCTAGTAATATATAACAATGCAAACATATTGTTCGCTAATTTGCGATCGACCTCAGAAAAAAACACAGAAAAGGATCAGCGAAAAAGCTCGCGATTTGACACTTCTTTGGAGCATACTGAACGTCACTCTGTACCCACGTTACTTTGAGTTAATAGCAGGACGAAAAATA